>JAYKKI010000019.1:17940000-18337500 GCA_039881145.1 Druceiella hillmani | reverse complement strand
GGATCAGCTGATTATTCGCAAGGTTTGAAGTGACGTTTTTTCCATGATGACATTTATCATAATATTTTGAATAGGAGAACTGGCCAAGTGCAACTCGGACACACACAAATTGTTCCATAGCACGAATCAATATTAAACTTATAAGTTTATATTTCTCAAAGACATTGAAAAACAAAATTTTGTCGCGGTCGGTACCAAAAATAACTCGTATCTCAAAAACTACATAACATATTTTATTCAAACCAATTTTCGTTGATTTTATTTCAAGTTATACTGTCTTAATTTTTTTCACAATTTTATACATGTTAGTTGAAAAGTTAGAGAGGGACACACACACAAGACTTCAGAAGCGCATATCTCATTAACTATTGCCGTAAATAAAAAGTTCTTTGGAACCTCTGTATTATTTTTGAGATTTATTTAATGATACCCCACACGCCAATGTGCACTGGATTTTTTTCATCCCTCAGTTACGTGTATGGAGTGCCACTCCTAATGGTGTATGTTTTTTTCATAATTTCACTCTTCCATTGTATAGCGGTTCGTAGAAGATACCTACCATTGAAATTTCATCTGTTTAGTGCCTATAGTCTCGAGTAAAATGGTTGTAATATGCGGACAGACGAATATGACGATATTATAAGGGTTCCGTTTTTCCTATTTGGCTATGGAACCCTAAAAATGAGTTTATTGAAAAAAAATTTTCACAATATTACATTTTTTCTTTCAGGGTAGAAGCAGAAATCCCTTTGTAATAAATTGTAAACTGGAAACATTTTTTATCAAGAAAATCATCTCTTTTTTGCACAGTATGGCTGTAGTACAATTTTTCTTACTAAAATTCAATTCATCTCTGGTTTTTGGTTATCATGTCATGTGCTCTCCAGTTTTATAAAATAAAATATACGTTAATGCTCCTTGTTGTGTTTAACCGGAAAGATTGCTCTCATGGCAATAAGTGATTAAAGTATTAATTTTTGTGTGAAATTGCTTTGCTTCATTTAGTTCAGAGTTACTATTTGACTCTCCTATTTTTGGAGTCATTATTTTGAAGTCTTCACGCTTATCAGGGCATATTGAGAAGATATATTGAGAACATTGCGATAAAATCGAACAGGCTATCAAATCAGTTTTTTTAACGTACAAACGAATTAGCTACATAATTTGGTGTGAAATTAACTTATTTGGTTCTTACGATGTTTATTAATTGTATAGACTGTCTTCGATTATATCTTTATTTAATTTTCTACGCATTATAAATTCGTTAACCCTATTTATAAATATGTTGTGTGACTCTATGTGAATTCAGTAGCGATATATGGTAATGAATGAATGGAAAAAGTTGGGATAGTGTTTATTTATATAACACTTGCGTAAAAAGTAGCACGGATAGGCTTTTTGCTGTGCTAGCAATATTTTAAGTTGACCACAACGATTGCACGATAAAGATTGGTTTTATGGTAGATTTTAAAAGGTTAATAAAAAACAAGGAAATTGAATTATGGAAGGTCTATAAATAATTTAAAAAAACAAAAAAATGTGTGAGTCTTACGCAGATAAGCTCACGGAATCTCATGAAGTGAATCTTATTTGTTGGTTTTTGTGTTAGTTAATATTTTATTATTTATTTATATAGTTATCTAGAAGTGCGTCCTTTTTTTTCTTGTTATTCTGATTAGAAGTATATTTTCGATTTATTGTAATATACTTAGTAGCACTTGGATTAGTAATAAATTTGGAATAGAAAGTTATGCCTTGCACAAATAGAGAATAGACAAAAATGCTACTAAGAAACTCAGTATATAACTAGCTTGTCACAATTTCATCTGTCAAACACTATTCCAACCTTGAACTAATTATTCTATTGGTTTATTGAGTTTATTAGTAGTAATTAATATCTTTATTACAGCAACATAATGATGGTATAAGTATTCTCAAAATAAGAGTAACATAATTTAAGTTTAAGCATTTTTTAATTAGTAACGTAAATGTTTGAGAAGTTATGGTTATTCCATATCCATAAGGCTTATGGCACATAAAAATAAATGTGTGGAAATTGGTGGAGAACTACCAATTCATAGATAAACTAGCGTTTGAATAAACTTCCCAACATCCCCGACCGCCATGTTTCTTAGCATGTGGCTGGTTTTGCTTTCGGATGCTTTCAGCTTTTATTTTCTCAAGCATTACACAATTTTAATGTGACAGAATGGCTCAGATGTTGATAAGGAAGTTTAACCATGATAAAGACTATGAAGTACGCTTAGACATTAACCTTTTTCAAATATGAATATCATTTTGCATCATTAAACATGATGCTGTGTATATATTTCAAAGGCATAAAAATATTGTAGATTTAAAAAATACTGTGAGGTAGATTTAAAAAATACTTAAAAATACTGTGAGATCATCTAGCCGCTTTTTTCACAATTTGAATTAGCAGTTTCGCAGATAAGGAGGGCCAAAACATGTTTCCAATAATCAACTCTATATTGTATCATGTTACTTTATGGATAACGTATACATAAAAAACGTTAAGCTCACCTCTGAATATTGTATCATTATGAAACCTTTATTTCGGCAGGTACGTATTTAAAAATACTAGATAACCCTCATCCTCCTCAACTGTTTGAGGATTGTCTGAATCTGAAGAATCCGAATTCAAAATAAAACTTAAATCCGATTTTAGATTCTCAGTTTGCTGATAAAATAATTTAAAAATGAATGTCAATTTTGTTGCTTTGTCATTTCCCAGCCGATTTCTAAGTTTTGAGTGCACTTGGTCAAATGATGAAGAACATTCTTTTAGTGCAGCTGTGCTCGCAATTGCCGTCTTTAGCCGCTCATAAAATAAAAGAGATTTTTCTTTTTGAGTCCATTTTTCATTTTCCTACGACGAGTAGTTCCACCACATCATAGGACAGGTGTCCCTGAAATGTATTGCAAACATGTACCCTGGGAAAGGATTTGATTTTGTAATGCCATAATAAGTGGAACTGGGATCAACTCCATTTATGTGCAAAGGCTTCCTCTGCGAATATGCCAAAATATCTATATGTTGGCTGCATAATGAGCACCATACAGAGCCAAGTTTCTGTATTTCAGAAATGCTTTTTTTACATTTGCAAGTTGGTATTTCAGTTCAATCCCGAATTGGTTCCAAATTTCAACTGTTTCAGTAATGCTGCTAGAATTTCTTTGCATTCTGTCAAATCCTGTTATCCTGGCAGAGCCGTACGAGAGCTTCTACTATCTATATAAGAGTAGATAGAATCATTCACAATATTCCACTTTACCTCTTGTGGAATGAAACATTTTTACCTCCTTCTTGTTTGTACAGAGCTGATGTTATATGTTTGCTGCGGAAATATTTACGTTCATGTCATCTTCTTGTAACAGTTCGTTTCTCATTTCTGTACATTTGCAGCATTATTAATCACAAAACTTTTTACTTTGACTACAAAAGTTTCTTCAGTGTGTTCGATTGAATTTAAAGTGTGACTATCAACACAAGTATCTTGAGTGTCAATTAAGACAGGGAGTCCTTTGGGATTTGTAACACTCCAACAAATTAGGGTTCATTGTGCAGCAAATCAAGGGTTCATGCTCCAGCCTTTAAGTGACATACAAACAGTATTACTTTTAATTTTTCTTCGCATTCTTTCAAGTTTTCTGTGTAAATTTTTCTAAAATTAAGTTACCTATTTCATGTGCAGAGGGTGGAATAAAACCTTGGCGTGGAAAAACCATCAAAGCTTTAAATTCTTGATGACCAATATGCCTGATTGGCATATTTGTGGCTTAAAAATATTTACCGATTTGCATCTTAATCTCTTCTGACAATTCTTTTGTTGTTACAACCTTCATATTTTTAAACGTTGTCATTTTTGTCTGAGTTAATCGAGGTAGGGTTGTACTATTCTGTAATAGAGTTCCTAAAACAAAATATAAACTTTAGTACAATATTTATAAAAACGATTTATAGGAATGAAAGCCGTAATAATTTAAAAAAACGAAACCAATTTGAACTAGTCGATTGATGGCTGCAGTTCAGCAGTGCCAGCCCGGGTACAGTATCTTGAGATTCCGTTCCAGGCTTCTAAGTCTTGCTATGCTTTTTGAATTAGTCTAAAGTTCTCTGCATTTCTTTTTGATACTTTTTGCAGTCTGTTCGGAATCCATTGTTTTTGGTGTTAATGCAGTCAAAGTTTGACCAAATAGGGTCACTGTTTCGAGACATGATGTTGAAGAAATGAACAATGACTATATTTTTGGTAAAACCAGTGAACCAACCAATAGAAATATAGAATGACTGACAGTTTGAGAAATACGAAAAACGGCACGGGGAAATCGCCGTCATAAATATTAAGTGGCGCGTATTCCGGTACACGTAGTAGTTTAATATCGCTATTACGAATTAAAACTATTACTCAAACATTTAAGAAACCTGTTATTAAAAAATTTGAAGAGTGGCAATATTTTCGATTAAATTTATCAAGATAATTGTCAACCTGTATTTATCTTGACAATTATCAAAGATCAATGATAATTATTGCTTCGAACTCGGACTATTAGGAATATAAAAATACTAGTGGTCGCTTAATGGTAGAAATTTGACCGTAATGTACTTATCTCTACGTTTTGTTGTAAACACTAATAGTCGGACGAGAACATGTCAATTTAGATAGCTGTATATTAAGCAAGCTGTATTCCACCAATGTACGAAACACGGATATATATTACACAAAATATAAAATAAACACTTTTGCCTTGACGTATAGTCCAGACTATCGAAAGAGGGACATTTGAAACCACACAAAATTCACAGCTTGAAACTTATTAAGTTAACCTGACATTTTGAAATTCTTTGGCGACAATCACTACTCTGTGTAACTGTTTGACCGCAGACTATTATGTGTTTGACATTGATAGTATGAAATTTTATTGTTTTTGTAATATATAATTTAATGTATTCCTAAGACAGATTATATATAATTTGTAGCTTTCTGCACTCCTCCATATAAACTTTAACTTTGCCAAATCTCACACATCACCGTGCGCGCAATATGTTTAAAAAGGGGTATAAAGTGTTCTCTTCACGTATTGATATATAGAAACATATTATATATAAATTGTAGCTTTCTGCACTCCTCCATATAAACTTTAACTTTGCCAAATCTCACACATCACCGTGCGCGCAATATGTTTAAAAAGGGGTATAAAGTGTTCTCTTCACGTATTGATATATAGAAACATATTATATATAAATTGTAGCTTTCTGCACTCCTCCATATAAACTTTAACTTTGTCAAATCTCACACATCACCGTGCGCGCAATATGTTTAAAAAGGGGTACAAAGTGTTCTCTTCACGTATTGATATATAGAAACATATTATATATAAATTGTAGCTTTCTGCACTCCTCCATATAAACTTTAACTTTGCCAAATCTCACACTCCACCGGGGACGCAATATGTTTAAAAAGGGGTATAAAGTGTTCTCTTCACATATTAATATATAGAGACATGTAAGATGTAAATTTTAGCTTTCTGCACTCCTTCTCCATATAAACTTTAACTATGACAAATCTCATACTCCACCATGCGCGCAATATGTTTAAAAAGGGGTACAAAGTGTTCTCTTCACATATTATTATATAGACACATTATATACATATATTTTAGCTTTCTGCACTCCTTCTCCATATAAACGTTAACTATGTCAAATTTCACACTCCTCCGTGCGCACATTATGCTTAAAAAGGGGTAGAAAGTTTCTCTTCACTTAATATATAGAGCCATATTATATATAAATCTTATCTTTCTGCCCTCCTTCTCCATATAAACTTTAAATATGCCAAATCTCACACTGCTCTGCGCGTGCAATATGCTTAAAAAGGGGTAGAAAGTTTCTCTTCACTTAATATATAGAGCCATATTATATATAAATCTTACCTTTCTGCCCTCCTTCTCCATATAAACTTTAAATATGCCAAATCTCACACTGCTCTGCGCGTGCAATATGCTTAAAAAGGGGTAGAAAGTTTCTCTTCACTTAATATATAGAGCCATATTATATATAAATCTTACCTTTCTGCCCTCCTTCTCCATATAAACTTTAAATATGCCAAATCTCACACTGCTCTGCGCGTGCAATATGCTTAAAAAGGGGTAGAAAGTTTCTCTTCACTTAATATATAGAGCCATATTATATATAAATCTTACCTTTCTGCCCTCCTTCTCCATATAAACTTTAAATATGCCAAATCTCACACTGCTCTGCGCGTGCAATATGCTTAAAAAGGGGTAGAAAGTTTCTCTTCACTTAATATATAGAGCCATATTATATATAAATCTTATCTTTCTGCCCTCCTTCTCCATATAAACTTTAAATATGCCAAATTTCACACTGCTCTGCGCGTGCAATATGCTTAAAAAGGGGTAGAAAGTTTCTCTTCACTTAATATATAGAGCCATATTATATGTAAATCTTGGCTTTCTGCCCTCCTTCTCCATATAAACTTTAACTATGCCAAATCTCACACTGCTCTGCGCGTGCAATATGCTTAAAAAGGGGTACAAAGTTTTCTCATCACTTAATATATAGAGCCATATTATATATAAATCTTAGCTTTCTGCACTCCTCCATATAAACTTTAACTTTGCCAAATCTCACACATCACCGTGCGCGCAATATGTTTAAAAAGGGGTATAAAGTGTTCTCTTCACGTATTGATATATAGAAACATATTATATATAAATTGTAGCTTTCTGCACTCCTCCATATAAACTTTAACTTTGTCAAATCTCACACATCACCGTGCGCGCAATATGTTTAAAAAGGGGTACAAAGTGTTCTCTTCACGTATTGATATATAGAAACATATTATATATAAATTGTAGCTTTCTGCACTCCTCCATATAAACTTTAACTTTGCCAAATCTCACACTCCACCGGGGACGCAATATGTTTAAAAAGGGGTATAAAGTGTTCTCTTCACATATTAATATATAGAGACATGTAAGATGTAAATTTTAGCTTTCTGCACTCCTTCTCCATATAAACTTTAACTATGACAAATCTCATACTCCACCATGCGCGCAATATGTTTAAAAAGGGGTACAAAGTGTTCTCTTCACATATTATTATATAGACACATTATATACATATATTTTAGCTTTCTGCACTCCTTCTCCATATAAACGTTAACTATGTCAAATTTCACACTCCTCCGTGCGCACATTATGCTTAAAAAGGGGTAGAAAGTTTCTCTTCACTTAATATATAGAGCCATATTATATATAAATCTTATCTTTCTGCCCTCCTTCTCCATATAAACTTTAAATATGCCAAATCTCACACTGCTCTGCGCGTGCAATATGCTTAAAAAGGGGTAGAAAGTTTCTCTTCACTTAATATATAGAGCCATATTATATATAAATCTTACCTTTCTGCCCTCCTTCTCCATATAAACTTTAAATATGCCAAATCTCACACTGCTCTGCGCGTGCAATATGCTTAAAAAGGGGTAGAAAGTTTCTCTTCACTTAATATATAGAGCCATATTATATATAAATCTTACCTTTCTGCCCTCCTTCTCCATATAAACTTTAAATATGCCAAATCTCACACTGCTCTGCGCGTGCAATATGCTTAAAAAGGGGTAGAAAGTTTCTCTTCACTTAATATATAGAGCCATATTATATATAAATCTTACCTTTCTGCCCTCCTTCTCCATATAAACTTTAAATATGCCAAATCTCACACTGCTCTGCGCGTGCAATATGCTTAAAAAGGGGTAGAAAGTTTCTCTTCACTTAATATATAGAGCCATATTATATATAAATCTTATCTTTCTGCCCTCCTTCTCCATATAAACTTTAAATATGCCAAATTTCACACTGCTCTGCGCGTGCAATATGCTTAAAAAGGGGTAGAAAGTTTCTCTTCACTTAATATATAGAGCCATATTATATGTAAATCTTGGCTTTCTGCCCTCCTTCTCCATATAAACTTTAACTATGCCAAATCTCACACTGCTCTGCGCGTGCAATATGCTTAAAAAGGGGTACAAAGTTTTCTCATCACTTAATATATAGAGCCATATTATATATAAATCTTAGCTTTCTGCACTCCTCCATATAAACTTTAACTTTGCCAAATCTCACACATCACCGTGCGCGCAATATGTTTAAAAAGGGGTATAAAGTGTTCTCTTCACGTATTGATATATAGAAACATATTATATATAAATTGTAGCTTTCTGCACTCCTCCATATAAACTTTAACTTTGTCAAATCTCACACATCACCGTGCGCGCAATATGTTTAAAAAGGGGTACAAAGTGTTCTCTTCACGTATTGATATATAGAAACATATTATATATAAATTGTAGCTTTCTGCACTCCTCCATATAAACTTTAACTTTGCCAAATCTCACACTCCACCGGGGACGCAATATGTTTAAAAAGGGGTATAAAGTGTTCTCTTCACATATTAATATATAGAGACATGTAAGATGTAAATTTTAGCTTTCTGCACTCCTTCTCCATATAAACTTTAACTATGACAAATCTCATACTCCACCATGCGCGCAATATGTTTAAAAAGGGGTACAAAGTGTTCTCTTCACATATTATTATATAGACACATTATATACATATATTTTAGCTTTCTGCACTCCTTCTCCATATAAACGTTAACTATGTCAAATTTCACACTCCTCCGTGCGCACATTATGCTTAAAAAGGGGTAGAAAGTTTCTCTTCACTTAATATATAGAGCCATATTATATATAAATCTTATCTTTCTGCCCTCCTTCTCCATATAAACTTTAAATATGCCAAATCTCACACTGCTCTGCGCGTGCAATATGCTTAAAAAGGGGTAGAAAGTTTCTCTTCACTTAATATATAGAGCCATATTATATATAAATCTTACCTTTCTGCCCTCCTTCTCCATATAAACTTTAAATATGCCAAATCTCACACTGCTCTGCGCGTGCAATATGCTTAAAAAGGGGTAGAAAGTTTCTCTTCACTTAATATATAGAGCCATATTATATATAAATCTTACCTTTCTGCCCTCCTTCTCCATATAAACTTTAAATATGCCAAATCTCACACTGCTCTGCGCGTGCAATATGCTTAAAAAGGGGTAGAAAGTTTCTCTTCACTTAATATATAGAGCCATATTATATATAAATCTTACCTTTCTGCCCTCCTTCTCCATATAAACTTTAAATATGCCAAATCTCACACTGCTCTGCGCGTGCAATATGCTTAAAAAGGGGTAGAAAGTTTCTCTTCACTTAATATATAGAGCCATATTATATATAAATCTTATCTTTCTGCCCTCCTTCTCCATATAAACTTTAAATATGCCAAATTTCACACTGCTCTGCGCGTGCAATATGCTTAAAAAGGGGTAGAAAGTTTCTCTTCACTTAATATATAGAGCCATATTATATGTAAATCTTGGCTTTCTGCCCTCCTTCTCCATATAAACTTTAACTATGCCAAATCTCACACTGCTCTGCGCGTGCAATATGCTTAAAAAGGGGTACAAAGTTTTCTCATCACTTAATATATAGAGCCATATTATATATAAATCTTAGCTTTCTGCACTCCTTCTCCATATAAACTTTAATTATGCCAAATCTCACACTGCTCTGCGCGTGCAATATGCTTAAAAAGGGGTACAAAGTTTTCTCATTACTTAATATATAGAGCCATATTATATGTAAATCTAGGCTTTCTGCCCTCCTTCTCCATATAAACTTTAACTATGCCAAATCTCACACTGCTCTGCGCTTGCAATATGCTTAAAAAGGGGTACAAAGTTTTCTCATTACTTAATATATAGAGCCATATTATATGTAAATCTTGGCTTTCTGCCCTCCTTCTCCATATAAACTTTAACTATGCCAAATCTCAAACTGCTCTGCGCGTGCAATATGCTTAAAAAGGGGTACAAAGTTTTCTCATTACTTAATATATAGAGCCATATTATATATAAATCTTAGCTTTCTGCACTCCTTCTCCATAAAAACTTTAAATATGCCAAATCTCGCACTCCTCTGCGCGCGTACAATATGTTTAAAATGGGGGCAATATGCTTTTTACGTATTAATATATATAGACATATTATATATACACTCCTTTTCCATATAAACTTTAACCATGCCAAATCTCACACTCCTCTGTACGTGCAATATGCTTAAAAAGGGGTACAAACTTTTCAGCCATATTGTAAACAATTCTTAGCTTTCTGCACTCCTTTTCGATATAATTTTTAAATATGCCAAATGTCACACTCCTCTGCGCATACAATATGCTTAAAAAAGTGGCAATATGCTCTTTACATATTAATATATAGACACATATTATATATAAACTCCATCGCCATATAAAATATATAGAGGCATATTACATATCAATTTTAACTTTCTGCACTTCTTCTGCATATAGACTTTTACTTTGCCAAATCTCACATTCTGCGCGTGCAATATGCTTAAAAAGGGGTGCAAAGTTTTCTCTTCACGTATTAATATATAGATTATTTTTTCATAATTTTAAATTGTATATTTAAGAAGATATTGCAGGACATATCTTTTTTTTCTGTACATATATTACAGAAAAAAAAGACATATATTTGTACTGTATCTACCTTAAATTATTAACAAAAGATTTTTGAAGCCCTTATTATAAATCCTTTCGTAGGATACTCTATTTATGTATAGTAAATATAGGGAAATAAAAAAAAATATTTTCATGTACTTAATTCGCTCCACCCTATTATAATTTGTATATAAATATTTTTCAGTGTTAGCTATTGAGGTTATAATATGTTTTATTACCATGCCAAATGTAAAGCTTCTATGTCAAGCGTTTCTGAGACAAACGGCTGTGACAGACAGATATGTGAATGATTTTATAAGGGCTCCGTTTTTCTTTTCAGGTATGGAACCTTTAAAATAAATTAATATGTTAATGCGAATAGCTCTATTGAAGCTGACATCAAAACGTGTTTTCTTTTGCACCTTTCACGGCATTGCACGCCTCTCTGTTCAGTGAAAATGTCGCACACAATAAACGCATTTGTTTTTCTCTCGACTTCCATCCAGCGTTTGTTATGATTTTTGCGCAGCAAGTTATCATTGGCATTGTTTTGTCGATGCATTCTTTTTGTTAATCCTCCATGTGCTGTATTGCTGAAATATTTTCGTAGTGTTGTGTTTCATGTTCAAATTTTTAATTGGATATATGCAGAAAGGTGCCAATCTTATATGCTTCGATATATTATGTTGATGTTTAAAATGATCACCAACGGTCTATAATATTAAGATTGTAATATTTTATGTGCGCTGTTTTCTAGTACATGGTTTAATAGGGTACTTGCAACATGTGTAAATAAATATTTGATTAACGGATGTCTCAGTTTTTGGGTTATGAATAATGATTTACAATGTTTAACTCCAATAAATTGGGTATAAACATTTTTATTTAAAGATTGAAATCTAATACCTAACCCTACTTAGTTTACCGAAATTAGTGCTAAATAGTACAATAATACCATATGCGTCAACTGTTAAAAACCTAGACCCACTGATAGATCAAAATCTTAGTTGGCGGCCTCAAGTAAATGATGTTAGTCGTGTTTTCAACAGGATGCACTCTTTGAAACATCTTTAAAAACTAAAACGAAAATCAATCTTTGTCAAACACTTTTATTACCATTAATTGATTATGGAGACGTTTGCTATCCTGATCTTAATGAAGAATATTTGTGCAAGTTGGAACGTCTTCAAAATTTATGCATCCGGTATAAGATATATCAGCCTCAGAAAATATGATCACATTTCTGAATACAGGTCACTTCTCAAATGGCTGTGGATCCGTGATCAACGCCAACTTCACATACTTACACTTCTTTTTAATATATTGAAAAATCCTTATAGCCCAGATTATCTTAGTGGCAAATGTAAACATTTGTCTGCTTGGGCTACGATCTGAAAGTTCACTCACCCTACTTATTCCTAAACATATCTCTACCACTTACGAAAAATCCTTCACTGTCCAAGCAGCAAAAATTTGGAATCACCTGGTTCTTGACATAAGGAAAATCACGTCTCTAAATATTTTCAAAGATCGAGTGAAAAAGTCTTTGTCTTTTCCTGTCTTTCCCATCCCAAATCATGTCAATAGTTTTTTTTTACTTATACTTTTGTATTTTTTATCTATAAAGAGTTTTCATAGTAAAATCTCTTACAGTCTCCTGATTAAATTTCAATGCCAATTGTTATGGTTGACTGGAAGATATTGTTCATGTAGCAATAAGTCCGCCATATGTACTATACATAAAAGATGATAAATAAATAAATAAATAAAATGATATTGTGTTTTAAAATTTGCAACTAAACATTGGAGCAAAAATTGGCCGCCAATCAGAAACATGGCGTCAAAATCCACAACACAGATCATAATATACAAATAGATGGCAAACTTCATGTTATTGTTTAACCAAGATAGGGCGATTGGATAAATTTAATTCTATAATCAAAATTTATCTGTCACTATAGAATGACGCTGAAATAAGTCTGCGAAAGAGATATAGCCTCCTCTTTTCAATTTAATGAGTATTTGTGCCATAGTCGAATTTGCATTTCACTCGATTGAATGTTTTGGGGTTGAAGCTTTGAATGACTGGAACAACAGTTTTTCGGGGAAAATACCACGTTTATATGTTTATCAGATATATTTCGAATGATTTTGAAAACATTTTCAAAAATTGTCAGATACCACATTGGCATTATTTCGACATATGCCAACATACAGGCGCACTTTCTTTACATGTTTTCTCTGGGTTGTTTGTCTCATAATTCTGAATGTATATTGTAATTTTTGGGAAATTCAAATTTTTAAATATTTAAAAAGAAAATTCTGTGCTTTTATTATAAAATCTATGTAGTGGAAACCACATAGCTATTGCCCACTTAGGATTTAAAAGACTTTGAAACCAAAAAAAATGTTATTACAGCTACCAACTTGTTCTGAACATTTTCTTATAGAATAATAAACTTTCTTGTAGAGTACCAGTAGTTTTTAGTTAAATCTTACTTAATATTGGAAACAAGAAGGAAATAAAAAAATTCTAAAAGTTGCCAACATCAGGTCACAGACATTGTTCAGTGCGTCTTTTTGATAAATAGAGTCTGAATCAACTATAAAACTTAAATAAACAATAAAACTTAAATCTAAGAGACAATTCTATAATGTGTTAAAATAAGAACCCAATAAAATCATAAATAAACCATAAAATCAAAACATAAAACTTAAATCGAATAGACTATTCTATAATGTATTAAAATATATTGCGTTTTGCTTTATTAATTGTTTCGTATAGTCGTTCTGCCGATAATGATGACGAATTAGAATGACCAGTCTGTATCTTCTACTTTACAGTTTCACTTAAAATATTTTTCTTAAGGTATTTCAGACTTTTTCTTCTTTTCCCTTCTCTTTTCTTCTACTTTTGACTTCTTTATCGTCATTTCATATTGTTGCTTAAAATTAGTTATTTGTTGTTCACTATTTTCTTTACTTTCGCCTATTTCCTTCTTGTTTATCTTATTTATTTCTTTTTTAATTCTTTCAGTCTTCTCGTATGTTATATCAGTCTTCTTTTTTTCTCTAATCAATTTCTTCACTTCTTTTATGTTTAAAAAAAACTCTTTTCAATCTGTTTATTATGTACTGCTAATTTGAAATTCTGAGAGCTTATAGCAAAAGGTTGTCTTTCGGTTTGTCTTTTTCTTTGTCGTATTGGCGTATCAGGATAACCTAATTATTCTCTGAAATTACATTTTTTTTATAGTTTTTGGATTTGGCAGCTTAATTGTAGTATTTTCCATGACAATGGCAGATGAAGTACTGGCGACTGGCTCTATAGATGTTTTAACTGGCGTTTCGAATTCTTCTGAGTATGTTGTTTGTATAGAACTTTTAGACATACAGGAAGAAAGGTCATGTAATGAATTTTGGTCTATTTTATCACATATTTCTTGTGTTTGTAAAGAAAGAAAGCAACGAACAATTTCGTTTCGTTCGATTATTTTCATTGCAACTTTCAATTTTGGTGTCATGGAATGCTTCCTTTACTTCGTATAATATATCCAAGTGTTGAGTAACCGTTTGGTGAGACAACTTCTGGCGAAGATTTTTAAAATTTTTCAAGATAGCTAATCCAATAATATTTGTAAATGTAGACAAGCTTAACATTGTTCAGCCAGGAAGATCTTTTTCATTGCGCGTAGTCAAAACATTACTCGCATCACTACCAAGGCATTTACTATAATCAATCGCATCCAGGTCAAACGGATAAAGGCCATAGGCTTTAAAACCGTTTACTAATATTTTAGGTTGTAGACTCATCATAATAGCTTCATTAAGAACTGACAGTAAGAACACATTCGTTGTTGTGTTCATTATGCCATTTTCTTAAACATTTCCTCCACCCTACTTTTAGAGGATGGAATGCAGCCACATCAGCAGGCTGAAGAATTCTTGTGGCGTTCGGTTAGAGTGTAATTAATTAAATCTTAAGATGAGTGCAGAGTTGACCTAGATGGAACTTCAAATGGATTTTGTGACCGTCCACATAGAGAATCACTGTGAGTTCGATATTTTTTGCTTAAAAGATAGAGATGAAACACATTTGAAATGTATTCATATAATACTTGTGTGGTTATCCATCCTGACTCTGATTTCCCGAGTCTTCATCTCTCAGGTACAGAATCGGCAATTTTTTCAGGCTATCTTTGATACGGATACACAATGAATGGACAGCAGACATCTCCTGCGGCCGAGAAAGTGAATAAAACTATAATAGGTTCTTTAGCTTGAAATTGTTCTACATTGTACACATTTTTTCACCTTCCTCACTCATATTTGAAAATTTGTTTCATCTGCGTTAAATATACGATGTGGTTATTTAAAAATATGAGTCAAATCATTCTCAGCAGCATATTTCTTTATTTCAGTGAACCACCCTCTTACATCTTTCTCCGATATACAAGAACTTGCCTTTGTAACTCATGTCCTTATTTTCAATCTTGAATGTCTTTTCAATAACGCTTCCATCACCCACCAACCATCACCTGGCCTGTTATTTGAAAATGGATTACGATGAGAATTTTCTTCAAGAAAATTTTTGCACGGTATCTAAAATAGCTTTTTATTTCGAGGAATACATTTTTAAGACTACTAATCAATCCTCCAAACGTCTTTTTTCGGATACAGATAATAAATACACTTGGTGGAGCTAAACTGGTTGTATACCTTGGGTTTTTAATGTAGTAACGGAGATTGGTCCTAGGAACACCATATGCTTTAGCAATTTGCCGTATTGATAAATTGTTATTTGTATCTTGAATTGCTTTAATAGCTCTTGTAAATTTTCTTTATAATATTGACTTTTTGGTGTTTTTGGTATACTGAAAAGATAACAATAAGAATTAACTTACCAATATATGCAAAGGATTATAAACGAATTTGAATAACATAAACGATATTATTGATATACTTTATCTGATAATCATAATAACAGTTCTTGGCCAGGCGTTATAATATGGCTATAGACATTAACATATAGCAATTGCTAAACTTATGCTCATAGCTAAAAAGATTGTAATGTCTGATAAAAATTAACACAGTTTTTGATTAAAAACAAAGAAAATACCATTATTAAAAAAAATAACACTTAAGTCCTTAAGAAAATTATTGCTCGCCTTTTTGACGAGTATGTCTACTTGTTTTGACGAAATCTGCCATTTCTGTTTTTTTTACAAGTGTTGCTAGTTTACAATTTTTAATGTGCCATAAATTGACAATAATACCATCTAGCAAATTCCGATCAAAATAAAATAACATAACGCAATGTAAAATAATATACATTCTTGAAGTGGGTGATCACTGCCAGTGGGTAACCGCTTTGACGTTTTGTTGAATTGTAAACACCATATATTTCTATTCAATTGGAAGTATGTTTGTGGTAGTAGAACTACCAGAAAAGTAGAACTCCCACTTTGAGTGTTCCACACACACTTATATTTATATATGTATACATATATATATATATATATATACATATATATATATATACATCTATATATATAAATATATATACATATATATATATATATATATATATATATATATATATATATATATATATATAATAATAATGTAATGAATCTATTGCAAGAAGGACAGAAAATAGGTACTTAACTAACAACCGAGAGAGATAGATGTACACAATATAATAAAGAAGTGTATGCATGTGCGAAAACAAACCAAAATGGCGCTCATTACTGTTATCAGCAGTTTTGTACGTTATGTGTGTCAAAAATAAACTCAAAATTTTGTCGATTTGTTTATAAATCGCCAATGCATATATAATTGTCGTAAATATAATTTACAACAGGAGCAATACATCCCCTTCAGCCGCTTTTAGTAGTGTTCTGGTACAGGCAATGGGGCTATTTTTTTTAATAGATTATTTTCTATGTAAATTTATATTTCATTAAATTATTATATCGATTTGTAATGATATTTTATAAAGTTGTCTGAATGTATAATATTAAAATGTTATATGAATTTAGTACAATTTATAGACTTACACTGGGTATGCTTTTGTCCCTCTCTCTCTGTCATTTTACGCCTTACTATATACTTAAAAATCGAGATTTAGATCGTTACAAATATTTCGCTACTGTCACGTGCACTGAGTTGCACGTGCTAAAATTTTTTGCAAAGTTTGACTTTTCATATTTTTTGGTGGACATTTTCAACAATATCTCTAAAGGTTATCTTAAATAAAATTTTGAAACTTTAACATTTTAGCTTTCAATTGATAGCAAACATGATATATGAAATGAACAAAAGAAGGGTTTCGAGCTCCATTTCACCTCTTCAAAAATTTCCGTATGAATATTTTTGAGCGTTAATTATTGATAGACGTAAGGACCATGCCACCCTCGCTGTTAACGTAACCCAAGCATACAAGGAGTGCGGCTAATATGGCAGAACGTTGTGACGGAAGTATGCTTAACGTGTGGAAAAATTTCAATTGTCAATAAGGAATTTTAAACTGAAAAGTGGAAGTTAACCTTTTCAGGATATGTAACATTGTATGGTATTAATAAATTGTAAAAAAATCAAAATTTTTGCGATTGACATTTTTTAGAAAAAAAAATAAAATTGAATGAACAAAAAAAAATTTAGACAGCGATGATGATACTGTTTTAATCAGAAAAATGTTATGTTTCAAATTTAAAAAAAAAACTAACCAGAAACCTTCAGCGGTTTCAGATATGTTTTAAAATTTTGCTGGAGTGTTTTAAAATTTTGCTGAAAATCGCACGCGAGAAATGGTGCTCGTGATGCCATCTTTGGAGTCCACAATTAGTTTGGACAAAACTAAATAATTCAGGCATATTTTTTGTATTGAATTTTAACATATATGAAATTGAAAAATATTTAGGACCACGAAGGTAAACCAACTGCCTGAATTGAGATGGATTGCACCTAAACAAAAGTTCTTATTTTTGTCATTTTCAAGCATCCTCTGTGTTTTACGCACATTCCCTATTGAATATGTCTTTCGTTATGCCAAACTATACTGGCAGAAGTCCATATACAGCCTAGGTGTTACAAGAATATAAGCGACACTATTATATATAGAAAATGAAAAAATAAGCTCCTTAAAAGTTTTATCTAAATCGTCAATCAGACAAATGAGAAATCTTTTATTTTTTATGGAAAGTTAGGTTTTTTCATAATACCATTTTTGAAGTGAAACTTCTGTGGGAACAATGAGAAATTTGTTAATGCTACTTCTATGACACTCTTTGAACTAGCGAGATGAAACAAAGTACAAGTTGTGCCTCGTTACATCTTTTATCCATTGATGTACCATATTAAACCAAGAGACTCGCAGGCTTGACAGCGTCTTCGAATAAAGTTATGTATAACTCAAAAAAATATAAAAGATATTAATTTTAGCAAAAAACAGAACCATAGTCAATGTCAGTCAGTAGATTATTTTTAATTAATTTAGGCAATGGCTACAAAGTATTAAAGAAAATAATTTGTATTGATTGTTTTTTGGTATTGTTTTTGAAAAGTTTTTTATTTATTTTTGTTTCATTAACAAGTCTTGTTATTTTAAAAATATAATATATGCGTATTTGTGAATATAGATTTTGTTGGTTTTCTATTATGATCACAAATTGCGTTTTGATTTTTTGCTCTTTCGTTTTCGTGTCGTGTTCGTGTTCTGTTTTCGTGTCAAACAGTTTATGAAAAAAAGTTTGTGAACATTTTTAGCAATAGAACTGTTTTACGTAATTAATAGCTTTGGAATTTTTACAAACTGCTGTTGATAGAGGAAATTAAAAAAAAATATTTTTATGTTTTGGCCCCTCCAAAATTTTTATACGAAATTTTTTAAGTGTAGCTGAAAAATAAATTATTTTTGCGTAATAAAGGTCATAATAAAAAAAAATTAGATTATTTTTGTCTTATATTTATGAGACGAATCTGAAAAATAGTATATTAATTAATTAACATTCTGTATACAGTATTTTACGCATGGATGTGTCGAATTTGTAACTATCTATAGGAAGCATTTGAAATGAAGTTTTTTGAAAGCGACCTTAATGTCACACAGACAGTGCGAGAGCTGTTTTTGCTTGTATGTCAAATGTGGTAATGTAATTTACATTTGCTTCCTAGCTAATTGTAGCAATAAGGTCGTCTAATGTGGTGTGTACAAGTTATCCATTAAGGGCCCATTAATGATTTTTCAGCATCTCACAGTTTGTTTCTACTGCTTAAATTCTGTCTAGATATTGTGCAGAGTCTGTTTGTTATTTTGCTTTTCTCATGGCAGGAATTTTCAATAAAAACTTAAAATATTCCTTGATATATTAGGCTGTCTGGAAAGCTCGAGAAGTCGTTTTTCGTGTAACAAAAAGAGGTCAAATTTTCACAAATGAAATGAATTTATTGAAGCAGTCTCATCACACAGACAGGAGCATCTTCTTTGGGTGCAGACCTGGCTTCGCCACTGTCTGTAGGCCACTACCCAGCATGAACCAACATCATTTCTGGCTTACATTATCGTAAAGGATCCACGATTCGTCCCTGGTGAGCTATCTTTTCAGAAAGGGGTCTTTGGAGTTTCAAATAAAGAGTGAATCGCAGATGGCAATCCGTTTCTGCTTGTGTCGGTCAGTTAGATGGTGGGGCACACAAACATCATAGCGGTTCCCGTATCCAATCTTCAGGTGATCAAATACGATCAGTCGGGGAATACTCAATGTGTCTGCGATATCTCGGACCCCACTGCTAGGATTTTCCTCCACCTTTATACAGTCTGTATATGCCGTGACAGGTGCTCCGCAGTGCTCTCAATTTCAAGGTCGAAGTCTCCGGATTTGAACCACCTAAACCACTTACAAACTGACAATTGAAACTGGATTGTCACCGTATACTACATAAATTTCAGTTGCTGTTTGGATCGAATTACCGCTTTTTTTGAAAAAGAACAACATAAGATGTCGGAAAAGCACATAGTGGTGCTCCATGTTTTCGAGCTGTGAGTGACACGATTGTAATCGAGGGACGACAATCTTATACTGACGTGAAAGAAGATAGATTGTTGCGTACAATGATGTATGATGCAATACACGTCGCTCAAAATCATGCTACTCAACATGTATACGAACTTCCCAGATAACTTAATAGAATACTGTGTGGAATGTAGATCATGTGTTATAATATTTATTTAATAACTTTAATGCACTTAGCGGACTTATTGCTATTGGACCAATCTCTCTGTCAGCCATAATAATAAGTTTTGAAAAATTTAATGTTTGGTGGACTCTATATAAGGTAGATTTAAGATAATAACAGTACACTTCAAAGAGGCAAAAATGTACTAACAAATATTGACACAAGCTAGTTTGGTAGAATAATAGGACGAGAGCAGAGAAGGACTGGAGTTCAGGAGAGGTTGGACTTTTTCACTTGATTCTTGAAAACGTTTATTGAGTTTTTCGTAAGAGTTAGAGGTGTTGTGAATTAGTAGGGTGAGGAAGCTATCAGAGCGTAACCCAAGGCCATGAGTAGATGAGTCTCTAAATCTGCAAATGAAATAATTTGGACGAGAACCTTGTTCCAAAATGTGACCTTTGAATGCACAAGTTTGAAAGAATTTCAAACTTGTTAAATATTCTTCACCGAGATTAGGACAATACACATCTCTATAATCAGGTACTGATAATAGGAGTAAAAGAAAGAGTATTTGAAAAAGGTAGATTTTCATTTTAGTCGGAAAAACATTTTGAAGATGCTTGAGAGTGTATCCTGCTAAAAACATGACGACAGAATCATTTATTTAAGACTACTGTTTAAGATTCAGTTGACAACTGACATTTTGATCGATTATTAGACCCAAGTTCATATCAGTTGATATTTATGGTATTACTGTACTATTAAGCACTAGTTGACATAAATTAGTCAGGTTTTTTTTAAATATGTTTATAATTGACAATGACAACTCGCTTGGATTAACTAAAAGTTCCCTATTAGGAATGTCGATGGTTGTTTATAGAATAAAAGTGTGAATGCGCATAGGTTTACAGATCATCAGCATAGAGATTTTAACTGCTACTGATATTCTTAACTACTTCATTAATCCTGAGAAAAGGAGGAAGAACTCCTTTCTGAGGTTGGTCCATTCGGAATAAGAATCTGAAGATTCGACAGATTGCCTGTGATATATTAAAATATTTCAAACGAGCTAGAAGAATACAAGAGTCAGCTTAGTGAAAAGACAGAAAGACAGACATATGTTGGCTTTTGTAAATTTAATAGATCAGTGGTTTTTTAAGTCAGTGAGGGAATAAAAGACTTTTCTTTTGGATGTTCTCCAAATAAAGCGTAGCTGTTCCTTTCCAAAAATATTTTCAACTTTTCAAAAAACATCAGGGAAAATAGGCCCACTATTAACACCAGAACAGATGAAAATGATACGTCGACCAAAAAAATGCTCAGTTGTTAATTTTACATTTTTTAAATAGAGTGATTGAAGTAGCATATAGAATGATAATAGAAGCTAAAAAATAAGTTTTTTATTTATTTTTCAATTACGCAAAATGGACTGGACGGATTTTGATGAAATTTGTTATGGTAATATTTTACACCCTTGAGCAACACAGAGTATTTTTACCTTGATATTACAATTCCCTAACTCAGTAA
Source organism: Druceiella hillmani (assembly GCA_039881145.1). Taxonomy (NCBI): domain Eukaryota; kingdom Metazoa; phylum Arthropoda; class Insecta; order Lepidoptera; family Hepialidae; genus Druceiella; species Druceiella hillmani. Next base: position 18,316,176 of record JAYKKI010000019.1, on the reverse strand, counting down.
ATATTACAATATTGGTACTACCAGCGCCATCTATTAGCGTTTTTAGTAAACTTTAAGCTCATAGATCTGGTACTACCAGCGCCATCTATTAATGTTTTTAGGAAAATTTATGTTCATGTATATTGCAAAAATAATCTACTGGATGGATTTTGACGAAATTTCATACGGTACTAATTTGTACACTCGAGCAAGATATAGGATATTTATTATTTGGATATTAAAGATTTTAACAAATTTCTGACTTTGTGCATATTACTATATTGGTACTGCTAACGCCATCTATTAGTATTTGGTAAAGTTTATGCTTGTCGATATATAATGATATAGTAATGCTAGAGTAACAAATTAAACGTTTTTAGTAAAATTTATGCTCATAGATATTACAAAAATAAATAATCATAGATATTACAAAAATAAATAAAAAACAGAATAATAATAATTTTCATAATAGTTTTGACAGTTCATTTGGATCAGCTGTAACGTAATGATTAGCACGATGGCACAGGTATGCATATATGGCACAGATGGCATATGCCGAAACGTGGGTACAATTCCCACTGGCCCATCGACTTTTTCTTTGTTTACAATAGTGATTACTAACACTAACATCAATTTTTAAATAATAAACATTTTTTTAATCTTGTGTTTGACTTATAATGTTATCAAAATAAATGTACAACTACGCCACCTATTAGCGGTATTTGTAAGCTTTAATACTCATGGAAAATGATTAAGTGTTGATTTTCTAAACAAATCTATATTCTTCCGATATTTATCCATCTGTCTTTCATCTATTGTCAATGTTTTTACGTATGAACGTTATCCTAAACAATAATCATTAATGAATTTCACGCGAAGTTGCAGCACAGCTAGTATAATACGGATATATCGTAACTATACAGTGTAACAAATATGAAACGTATATAACAACCAGTGCTTGCATATGATTATTATCAAGCGATTGTTTAATTGGAATTCCGTTGGCCTTTTTCCTTTTCAAATGTCATGTTTGTCATCTTGTCAACTTTTTTTTTATTTATGGTTTTACTGATAACCTCTCTCGTAGCTTCAGCTGTACAGCTGATTGAAAGAAGTAGATAATTTTTTTATGTAGTGTTAATTATTGCACGCTTTGTGTTGCGACCGTGTTATAAGTTTGTTTACGTTACGATTGGAAGGTTAAGTGTATTTTATCAGGCATTTTGAAGTTATTTAAAGTGCCGCCATAAAAGGCAAAAGGGATAAGAGTGATGTTACTATAATGCCTGACTGAATATCTGTGCCATAAATATGCACGAGACTGATTTTGACGAAATGTTCACAGAATGGACGTGAACATGTGTACTGTGCATTGTTTTACGGCAAAAGTTCTAAAGTCGTCGAAAATGAAAGTTCACGAAAATGTAAATTGCTCAGAAAAAGGACTACAGTACCGCGGTATGATTACTCTGATGTCTGTCCAAATATCTATGAAACAAAATATTAGTGGCAGAAGTGAAACTTTTGTGATGGTTTCGTTTTGCTCGTTAAGATATTAACATATTGAATGCCACAGAGAACTTTTCAAGCCAACCTTGATTTTTTGTCCTCTTCCTTAAGGCCATATATTCGTGTTTATACTGATATACCACGAATTATCTCGTAGTTGTCATTAGGAAATAACGTCAATTACGAGAAATCTCAAAATTGACAGTCAATTTAACGTGTTAAATGCCAGTTTGATTTTGGCTATATTCCCACTCTGGTTAACAAAATGTTTAATCAAATTTTTGTTCTTTTTAGAACCCCTACTTTTTATTCATATGCCCCAATTAATGTTCTGGTTTGCACACGGAGGCTACACACTCGAGTAGTAATGTTAAAATACATTGGCCGTTACCAAGAATCGCAGATTCTCAGACACAACTCGCAAAAACTCATCCCGTCAGGTCAATATTTGCAGATGTAATGCCGCTGAAACCACTGCCATTCGCTACATCTCAGACATGGAAGTCAATGTGTTAAACATAATTAAAACGTTAGATGTAAGCATAGTGATAATGGTAATTTTTTCATGTTATCATTGTTACATTATCGTTTTTATAGCTGTATCATTAACTTTATCAACTCGAATAATTATATTTTAATGATTATACTCTATTATTTTATTGATTATGTATATTTTTTTAACTGTTACTGTTAATTTAACTATTGCACAATACGTAAAAAAAAATGGCAAATCATTATTGCCATCATGTCCATTTGAGCTGAATGAAGGTGACACACGAAGTGATAATGTTAAAATTTTGTCGCTCACGATAATACATATAAGAACATATTAAGAAGAAATACGACGAACTTAACATCAAGTTCAGAAAAATGTATTGGTTGCTTGGTCGTAATTCTGAGCTTTCAACATACAAGCTTATTTTGTATAAGCAATTCCTACGCTCAATTTGGAGTTATGGAATATAGCTGTGGGACTGCACCAGTAAGTCTAAAATCCAAGTGATACAAAGATTCCAAAGCAAAGTGCTCAAGTGTGTAGTTAACGTGCCTTGGTATGTCCGTAGCTGTGATCTCTATCGCGATCTTGAGATTGAGGTGATAGACGATACTATTCGTACATTTGTATTATTTTTATATGTATATATTAGGTCATATTTAAAATCCCTTCCCGAAAATGTAGCGTGTAATAAATAGCTAATGCGGTTATTTGGAAATTATTAAATGATATTTATTAATATAAACACCTAAATGTGACTAGAATAAATTGTGAAGTTATTAAATTTTGTGTAAACACAAAAATTCGACTAAATACTATAATTATATTTCGGAGAGAACCACGCATTTTTGCTTTAAGTGGAAAATTAGATAAATTTATTTTTATAAAATGTAAAACTGTGATCTCCATCGCGATCTTGAGATTGAGATGGTAGACCATACTATTAGTAGATTTGCTAGTTCTCACCAAAAGAGACTTCAAAACCACATTAATCCAGAAGTGTCCAGACTCTCAAATGTGCAAAATACTATTAGAAGACTCAAAAGAATAAAACCTTTTGAGTTAGAACACTAAGTGATTCAAAGGAAAATCTTAGTTTAATTAGCACATAGTATATTAATTCAGAAACAAATAAATCGTTAGTTATATAACTAGTTGTAATAAAAATTGTAAATAAAAAAAAACTCTCGATAATGTTCTTTCTTATAAAACATTGTTGCCAATCTCTACTAACATCATAATTTCGAAGATTGCAGTTGTTTGTCGGATCGTGTCGGTTAGAGGCTCGGCAACTAAGCTACGAATCAGTAACAAACTTGATATGTGTATAGTTGATGTGGCAATTCCATTCGTATCCAATACCACGAGAAATGCGCTTTGATATTTGTTTACTCAATTACACCTATATTGTGTAGATGGAGATTGTGATTCGGTAACATATGTATAAATCCTGCTGCCTTAATCAAAAATCAATGCGGGCAAATTCAAAGGGTAAACCTTTTGTAAATTGACTAATAGATGGCGTTGGGATTGTGTCATTATGTCGGGGAAACACTATGGAATTAGTATAATGTAAAAGAATTAATAGAGGTTCTAGTTTGACAGATTCACGAAACGTCTGAACTGATAATTTGTGTATAAATGTAGTGACTTAAACCATTCAAATGAATGTTTAGGGACTGTGCAAGATGCTAAAGTTCCAAAGTATTTGAAAATGAAAGTTCATAAAGAATTACAAACTTATCTCCAGGTGGCTTGTGCAGTGCCATCTGGAGACAAGTTTGTAAACTTTTGGTTACACTGCTGTCATTTTTTTCTGTAGTCATCACAGCGTACTTATAGCAAATCAGTCAAGGTTATTTATAATGCCTATATATAGTGTAGTGTCTTCTATAAAAGCATTTTGATAATATATAAAAGCAATAGAAGGTTTTGTTTTTTCGAAAATGATATCCATATTCACTTGTAACTTCGTTACATTTAATGATGTTTACTACTTTCTGTCTGTAAAATACTGCACTGGTATTGACAAATAAGTCAATAAATGTCCTTATTTCTTTTGTTTTCAAGGACCTCTGCCTGTTTTGTATGTTCACTATTGTAGATTTGTGTGCATGATTGCTGTTTTAATTTGTACGAGAAAGATTTAAGTATTGCCGAAATTAGTTGATTTTGTCAGTTCTCGTGAATTGGTAATTAGTGTGAGAGGCCAACTTGCACGTGTTTGGTTTTTTCTGTGGTCATATTTGTTTGTTTTTTTCTTTCAAGCAACATGTGGAGTATAGAAAGTGATGTAATTGTCCAATAATTTGAATTTTTTATGGAGATAGATTTTATTTCAACATGAAATTAAAATATGTGTATGTGAGTGGTGTCTCGTGATCTAGTGCCCGAACCAGTGGACTGATTGTCGTAATATTCAGTATTAGGCTGTACTTTACAAATATCTCCAGATATTTTTCCAGTTCCGTACTGAAACAATTTAACTTTATGACTTTTTCATGTCATATTCTTACCGTTTTAGACCTAAGTGCACGAAATCACAAGTAAATTATTTAGGTGGCGCTCACAAAAAAAATATGTTGCGGAATATTAAAAAAAAACGAGTGTGCTTTAGACCACACGACTGAAGTAAAACTTCAAATTCACAAAATATGAACTTTAAAATGAATTTACAATTTTATTCACTTTAAACGTAGAATATTTAATGTATTGAACAAAATAATAATTTATAAAATTGTTCAAGAACGAAATGAAATTACAAAATAATAAAAAAATCACCGTTCACGTAACGCTAGGAAACTTGCATATATATATATATATATATATACGTATGTATATATATATATATATATATATACACGTATATATATATATATATATATATATATATATATATATTTTATGCACTGGCTATGAGAGGAAGAGAGAAAGAAAATGTGCACGCGCACTGCTCTCTCTTGCAACTACAGTGTGATACAGACAATATTCTTGCACTGTGTCTTAGATATACGAAACATAACGGGCTATGAGAGAAAAAGAGAAAGAAAATGTGTGCTCGCACCTCTCTCTCTTGTCCCTACTGTAATATACGAAACGTAACTCTCTCTCTGTCTTCAATAACTTATATCTCCCTCTCAACTTCCATTCGCCTCGCCCGATCACACTTGTAACGCTTTCGTCACGCATTCGCCAGCTTACTCCCCAAGTCAAGTGTGCGTAAAGAAGTTTTACTTTAAAAAAAATTGTTTTGTTCACAATGCATGTTGATTTATAAATTTATTTATTTGCAAACACACACACACATTTATCAAAACATTACGGGTAACCTATTCGTAACGATAAAAAATTAATCGTTTACCAAAGTTTAAACTATTGTTCCTTGTGTTTCTAACACACACAACACAAGAACTGCAAAAGTAACGACAAATTTACTTTCACTCGTCTTAAACACATCAAACTCTGGTGCGACCATAATCAGGTGGTTTCGTAGCTGAATATTACGGGAAACTGGAGAATTCCGATATAATTTGGTTCTAGAGTGTGGTATATAAAAAGGCTGATGGTTGTGTGTGCGCAGAAAACTTTCAGGTACGAAGAATGAAAATTTATTCTTAAGCGCTTAAGCTATATTATTTCTTAAGCGCAATATTTCTTCTGACTTGCAAGGAATGGAAACCTAACATACCCAACAGGAAATTGGTAGAAAATAAAAAGAGGAAGTAATCATACTAACTCAAATATAGAATTGGAGAAACGTCTTTTGAACAGGTTCAATTGTCAAGCTGTATTTTCGTGTGAGCTCCAAATAATGGAGTCAGATTCTAACCGGCTTTGCACTAAGAAGTGCACAGTCTGTGACATGTGAACATTTTTTTACGTAGAGATATAGTCCGTTATCTGATTAGCAGAAGTTTTCGCCATCGTTTAACCTATAGTGACCAAGATGGAAATAAGGTATATAAGATCTGCTCATAATGACCAATAATGACCTTTTTGAAGAGGGTTGTAGATGCCGCATTTTAGTTAGAGATATTATATATATATATATATATTTTAGTCATAGATAATATGAAAATCTGCAGAAAAGTTCACCAGGATACATACAGAGTTTCGGTTGTTTAGTCACCGTGTAGCTTTTATGGTGGTGCGCAAACGCTTGATACGAACAATTTTTATTGGTTATAATAATTTTATTTTCTAGCCAGGGTAGCCGTATTGTACTAATTTAAGAACAATTTCTATATTGTTAATTAATTATAATGATCGCCAGCTTGACTCAATATCTGTTGTTAAATTGAACGACAGATTTATTTTAGAGTTAAGTAAAATAACCTGTCGTAACTACATAGAAATTGTAGGACAAAAAAATATATAAAAAAGATGTGGATGTACACGCGTAGAACTTGGACTACGAATATTTCTTACGCATTTAGTGCACTTTTAAACATTTAAGGGTACACATAGTATTTCTAATTAAACTATTTAAAATATAAATTTTTCACAAAGCAAATATATTGTCTACTGTATCTTCCATATACATAAAAACATGGGGCATATTTAAAATAAATATATGATCTAGGATAATCGGTGTAGTTCTGTCCTGTAATCTTGCAGACAGATTTTACTAAACTTGTTTTTTTCCTGATTTTTGGCTCCGTAGTTTCAGAAATACGGGACGTGTGGGAATACTTTATTTTGCATATTTTTGGGATTTAGTTTTAAATATGCAATTAAGAATTATGTCAAAAAAATATTTTTGCCTTCTTCGTAACAAGCCTTTTCAAATATGACATATTAAAGTAAAAAAAAAATTAACCTTTTATTTTTACTTTTTTTTTTTTAAATATTATGTTAATGAGATGTATTATAATGCCAAGTTTCAAATTTCTGCATTTTATAATAGCAACGTAAGACCATAAGACTTAGTATACTCTAGTCTAGTCGATATGTCTTTCTTACGTGAACCAAAAAACTAGAAATTTTTATAGCAACATAAGGGGCATAAGTCTCAGTATACTCTAGTCTAGTCGATATATCTTTCTTGTGTGAACCAAAAAACTAGAAATTTTTATAGCAACATAAGACCATAAGACTTAGTATACTCTAGTCTAGTCGATATGTCTTTCTTACGTGAACCAAAAAACTAGAAATTTTTATAGCAACATAAGGGGCATAAGTCTCAGTATACTCTAGTCTAGTCGATATATCTTTCTTGTGTGAACCAAAAAACTAGAAATTTTTATAGCAACATAAGACCATAAGACTTAGTATACTCTAGTCTAGTCGATATGTCTTTCTTACGTGAACCAAAAAACTAGAAATTTTTATAGCAACATAAGGGGCATAAGTCTCAGTATACTCTAGTCTAGTCGATATATCTTTCTTGTGTGAATCAAAAAACTAGAAATTTTTATAGCAACATAAGTCTCAGTATACTCTAGTCTAGTCGATATGTCTTTCTTGTGTGAACCAAAAAACTAGAATTGTTTATAGCAACATAAGGCCATAAGTCTCAGTATACTCTAGTCTAGTCGATATGTCTTTCTTGTGTGAACCAAAAAACTAGAAATTTTTATAGCAACATAAGACCATAAGTCTCAGTATACTCTAGTTTAGTCGATATGTCCTTGTGTGAACCTAAAAACTAGAAATGTTTATAGCAACATAAGACCATAAGTCTCAGTATACTCTAGTCTAGTCGATATGTCTTTCTTGTGTGAACCAAAAAACTAGAATTGTTTATAGCAACATAAGGGGCATAAGTCTCAGTATACTCTAGTCTAGTCGATATGTCCTTGTGTGAACCTAAAAACTAGAAATGTTTATAGCAACATAAGACCATAAGTCTCAGTATACTCTAGTCTAGTCGATATGTCTTTCTTGTGTGAACCAAAAAACTAGAAATTTTTATAGCAACATAAGACCATAAGTCTCAGTATACTCTAGTTTAGTCGATATGTCCTTGTGTGAACCTAAAAACTAGAAATGTTTATAGCAACATAAGACCATAAGTCTCAGTATACTCTAGTTTAGTCGATATGTCCTTGTGTGAACCTAAAAACTAGAAATGTTTATAGCAACATAAGACCATAAGTCTCAGTATACTCTAGTTTAGTCGATATGTCCTTGTGTGAACCAAAAAACTAGAAATTTTTATAGCAACATAAGACCATAAGTCTCAGTATACTCTAGTTTAGTCGATATGTCCTTGTGTGAACCAAAAAACTAGAAATGTTTATAGCAACATAAGACCATAAGTCTCAGTATACTCTAGTTTAGTCGATATGTCCTTGTGTGAACCAAAAAACTAGAAATTTTTATAGCAACATAAGACCATAAGTCTCAGTATACTCTAGTTTAGTCGATATGTCCTTGTGTGAACCAAAAAACTAGAAATGTTTATAGCAACATAAGACCATAAGTCTCAGTATACTCTAGTTTAGTCGATATGTCCTTGTGTGAACCAAAAAACTAGAAATTTTTATAGCAACGTTAGACCATAAGTCTCTGTACACAATATTGATATCTCAAGCCGATATGTTTATGTAATTGATATCTCAAGCCGTTTCAGGGAAAAAGGGTTTTAACAGACGGACAGAATGGATGGGTGGATAAGAAATTGGTTCCGTTTGTTTATATTATGGGACAAACCCTAAATTGTTTTTTAGATGTTTTCGCATTAAAAGATTCGGATATTTATTCCTTTTCTCTGCTATAGCTTATAATTTATAACAAAATTGTCATTTGTTATTGCTAAAGTTTAGTTAAAATCGATATCTATAATTGAGTATTTAATTTTCATTATTTAATTAAGAATCATATTTTAATTATGTACGATCCTCGCTAGTCTAATTGAAAGAGAATGAAGAAGTTCAAGGAAATGAATGGGCGCATAGTTGATAACACGCTGGTTCAGCAGGTAGACCATAGATACGGGAACAAGCGTATAGATAAGTTTAGTGAACGATACACATCACTAGTGCTTTTTTTGGTCTTTGGATATTAATATCACATTGCAGTAGTCTGAATTTGACTAATAAAATAAAGTTTTAAAAGAAGTTTTTCAAAATGTTTTTTTATCATCGATTGACTATAAACTGATTTAATAATATGCGCTATAGAAAGTTTATTAAGAAATTGATTGTTTTTTTTTCTGATTCATTAGTTCTGGATATATCATGGCAAACCTCTTGAAAAAACTTAGTTTCAACAGAAGAACGATTGAAGTTTTGGATACGCTTTTTGGTATTATGTTTAGTACTTACGTCCAATTGGTAGTCTCGTTTGTCGATACACATTTTTTTAGACATGTATTTTTTATTAATAATTTTTAATAGTTTCTTTTCTGTGAATTTCTAAAAATATTACTAATCTTTCAAGGTAAGTGAAGTGAAAGAAAAGAAATTTCAATATTTCAAAAAAGTTTGCACATTCTATCAAGATCATAACGCGTATTCTATAAAGATCACAAAGAAAGAAAACGTATAAAACAATTTTTTGGAGCCATTTAATGAGTATACCCCTGTACAAACATTCTTTTTTATTTGATTGGTTGATGATTGTGATCGAATTGCTGTTAATTGTAATTTATTGGCAGATAACCATTGATTTAGAGAATAAAAAAAACTTGTCAAGCACAAGTGGCACTTGCGGAGGTTCTGTATTATTACATACACACATTTAGACATTTATAAACATTTAAGGGTTTATGAGTGTTACGAGGGAGGACCAAAAGTTCCCTGAATGAAAGGAGGGTAACATTCTGTCTTGGTACCCTGCTAATTAGGAACTTATTAGAGGTATATAAGTCAAATGTCAAGACCCTTACATCGTTTGTTAATACATAATCGTCCTTTAAAGAAGTAAATCTGGAAGTGAACTGCGAAGATTGAGCAAATAGGACTACACGCTGTGATTAATTCCTCACCGAGCAAGGAAAAATCACTCAAACCGTTAGAAGTAAGATGGGGTTTGTTTACGGAGATCGTTGCCCTGATAAAGCCAGGGTCTACAAGAGGTCCTGAGAATGTTTATGCCGCCATAAAAGCAATAACAAGTCGAGGCATCTAGATATTAAATTAAATGATTTATAAATATTAATTGTTCACAACAATTTTAAATATATTATCTGCTATATTCAAAATAGGGTATTTACATATATCTTTTTTATTACTAAAATCGAATAAGTAATACCATTAAAAAGAGTTAAAATAATTATATCATAGGACTTTTCCTTACAAAGTTATAACAAATTAAAAACTGACTAACTATGATTCGCATGAAAACGCCCCATACAAAACACGACTGGCTTATGACGTCACTGGTCAGTTATTAAGCATTCCTTATAAGGTAGTTTATTAAATATATTTTAGTATCTCGTTAAATATTGCGTTTAAGTTATATATTGCATATCATAATTTTTTCATTTTTATGTGTGGAAATTAAATTCATAATAACATTTTCAATTTGATGAACAAAAAATTAACACATTTTCCTATTTAGAAGTTTCGATTAATTGTTTGTTATATGTGTTATTTTTTTCATCACAAAGTTTTTTTTAACCGTCTGATACTAGATGTATAATAAGGCGTCAAATGCCTTATTATACATCTTGTATCATCGTTATAGTTTTTCTACAACCTTTGTGTGGGTTTTTAAAAACATAATTTTTATTATAAATTTAGGTTGAGTAGTTTCGGAAATAAGGGGGAACATATTATTTTGCAGCATATCTCTGAAGATATACTAACTAAAATTTGGAAAACAATTATACAGCCTGTATCTTGTTATAGTTTTTCTACAACCTTTGTGTGGGTTTCTAAAAACATAATTTTCTGCGTGCCCATTGCAGATAATCTTTTGTGCTCCAAAACCGAGTTAGTACCTACTGACGAAGGGTTAAAGATTTTTTTTGAAAAATGAGAAGGTTGCTGTTGTTTTAGAAAGTTAATTAGCAAGTAAATAAATAAATTGTATCATTTACAAACTGCAGATGCGGGAGAGGGCCCGTGCGTCGACGGGCGGCGCCACATCAGGAGCATCTTCGAGTAGTAGCAGCTCGGGTGGCTCGCGGCGGGCCCCTGCTCGGAGACATCCTCGTGCGGCTCGACGGCAGTTAGTCGCCGCTTGTAAGGCACAGGTAGGTTGTTTGTTATAATCTTGGTACCTTTCAGATTGAGCTTGGAATGGGTTCCTAAGTCATTAGTTTCTAACTAAAATCCGTAGTTTCTAACTAAAACTAATGAGATCCCAGTTGGTGATTCATATTCTTCCATAAATTTTTATACCACAATCTTAAATAAATTCATGTTCTGGAAATCTTTAATATGCAATTAGTCATCTGGTTGTATTTCACCTAGTGTGGACCCCAGCCGCTACAGTTAGACTTTAAATTATTCTGTACCTGTAAAATGTACAGCGAGTAGACCTACAAACTGCCTTGTATAAACTCAAGTTCAAAAAGTATTATAATGAATTGAATATTATTACAGCACCAAACATATTTCTCTATCCTCAGCAGCAGTCGACACGTGCAGCGGCACGGGCCCGAGCCGGAGCGCAGTGCCGATCGGCACGTTCACGACGCTCGTCTGCAGCTTCATCGCGTCGCGGCGCCAGTGACGCAGACGATGATCTGGATGACGATGACGATGAGTGGACCGAGTTGGAGGATGGAGGTACATGTTTTTTTATCGCTACCTTATTTGAGAATTCAGTATTTTTACGTAGATTAATTTTTTTTCCCTATTGTATATATCCTATTGTGGATAGTGTTGAATATTTTAATAAAAATTATTATTCACTATCGTAAATGAAACATATTCTGATGTCATCACGAGCAATTTAAAATACTGTAGCAAAAATGGTGAGTGTGAGTATAGGAAGTTATTGGAGATTTTACGTAGATTAATTTTTTATTCCTATTGTATATATCCTATTGTGGATAGTGTTGAATATTTTTATAAATTATTATTCACTATCGTAAATAAAACATATTCTGATGTCATCACTATCGATTGATTGAGCAATTTAATATACTGTGGCAAAAATGGTGACTGTGAGTATAAGAAGTTATTGGAGATTTTTCGTAAATTAATGTTTTCGTAAATGCTAATCATGATAACTGTAAAAATCTATTAGGTACATGGGGGTACCATGTAACTCTTTTGAAACTATTATAAAATATATTTAATATTGGTGGTCAAGTTGTAGTCATTTCTAAAATGAATTAAAAATAAAACTGTTAACGTTAATCAATTAATTTTTTTTGAGGTTTACATGGCTTTTTCTGGTGACCTTGGCTCTTACGAATTCTGAAGTTTTCCGTATTAACTGGTGTTTCGCTACATTCGCTATACTATTGGGTCAGACAGAAAGTTTTGAGATACTTCTAATTATTTTAGTTATTCTAAGTTGCTTGAATGTTCAGAAATGTTCCATCATTCAGCTATATAAGCAGCATAAGCTCACGGCTTCAATCTGTATACTACAATCGTAGTCACATCTCCGAAAAAATAATTTTTTCTGCAAATAATTGCGAGTGGGAACTTCTGCACAAATGGTTGCAACGAAAATTTACCAAATAATGGGAGAAGTTACTGTCTCTTACCTGACAGTTTCTTGATGGTTCTATCGCCTTTGTAAGGAAACCTGGAATCCAAATATGCTCAACGCTCTGGATGACAGTGATTATTGGACGTCAGCACTATTAAGATTGACGCGGCTGGCGGCACAGTGTTAGGCAAAGTGACTTAAGTGCACAAAAAGCACGGTCTTATCGTACCTTCACAATATGGGTAAGACTTGGAAACTTGTGTCGTGGATCCCGCATGAGTTGAATGAAACACAGAATACATCTTCGAACATTGACATGTTTATGACTCATGTAACATCACACGCTAATGAAGAATGTATTAAATACCTGGTTACTGGCGGCAAGAAGGGGGTATTCTTTGTAAATTATTCTCGAAAGCATAAGTGGCTTGAGACCAGCGAAACCAGAGTTTCAATGCCAAACCTAACCTAACCCTTCGGAATGAAGATATTATTGACGGATCTATGAAGGCGTTATCCATTAGGACATTCTACCACCTGGATCTACAATGAATAGAGCCAATTATTGTGCATAGTTAGATTATGAGCACTACTACTTCATAGTAAACAACACAAAATTAACTTTCTCTATGACAATGCTCGACCACATATATCTTTGAAGATACATAACAAAGTCTTATAGTTAGCCTAGGCTTCAGTCGCTTACCCACCATACTCTCCGGACCTTTCCCCTACCGATTATCACTCGTTAAGTCATTGTCTAATCATTTGAAGGACAGAAGATTTTTGTTTAGATTTTTCTATGAATAACTATGTGATTTCTACAAGCGAGGGGTTCCTTTTTCTGCCTCAACGTTGGAGAAGAGTTTTAGATTCTAGCAGTGATTATATATTAGAATAAGGTAGAAAATGAACGACTATATACGAGAATAAAATTTGTTTTAGTATCTCAGAACTTTTTGTATTTGCAGATAGAGATCATTGTCAGTCATTGTCAGTGCAGAAAGTATAAATTAATCTTTAAATGTATGTTTTTAATATTGAAAATAACCTTACATTTTATGCAAGAATACCAGTTTTCACATTTGCCTAATCCATTCCTTATTATTTTCAAGTAGCAGTCAGCCAAAACCGTATAGACTTCTGCTGGTCTCCTTCCATTATGATGAAAGTTTTGTTTTGTGGGCTTTCCACCATACCTCTGGTTTTTGCTAATGGATCATGACAAGTTTATCATAATAGAACCTGATTATCTAATAAATAACTTTGATAAGTCTTATCATCATGATCAGTCTATCTATCCATTGATGGATATAGGTCTTTTCCAAAGCGTGCCTCTTGACATGTTATTCTGCCTTCCACATTCAAGCACTTTCACGGAGTTTTGAAAGTTGTCAGTACATGTGGTTTTGATCCACCGTTCATTTAAGAGCTCCCTTACGGTAAATACGATCTGCCCATTGCTATTATAAATTGATGTTATTGAGCACTATGGTTGGTACTTTGGTTATGGTCGGTACTTTGGTTCTCTGTCAGACTTCCTCATTTCCTATTTTATCCTTTAGAACACTCCGAGCTCTTTCGATTTCTTACTGACGACTTTCAATTTATCGATCAGACCTGCTGTGAGTGTTCATGTTGTAGCATTGTAAGGTCATTACGGGCAGAATGTACTGGTTATAAACCTTCATTTTTAATAACTGTAAAATCGATGAAATGAAGACCTGATGCAGTTTTTCGAGTGCAGCCCAGTCCAAACGAATTCTTCTATCAGCTTTTTTGTCAAAGTTGTTTCTACCTAGCTGAGTCATATCCTAGTCTTTTATGGTTATGTGTAAAAAATAAATTTAATAAAAGCACCTTCACAGTTATATTATAGTGGTTAGTATCAAACCAGACAACTTATACTCATTATATAATTGAACTGAATAATATAGTGCAACTTCTGATTAATGTGTTTGTCTATTTTTAGCATCATCCGGTGCATCTTCCGTGAAAGAATGCGGAACGGCAGAAGAAATAGCATCGTCGTACGAGACTTGCAATGCGTACAGTAACGACACACAGGTGAGTCGTGTGTTGCATCTTTATATGTATTTAAAGGATATCATTTATGGATAGACTATTATGTAATGTATGTACAGGTTGTTCAGTGGCAGATTTCAATGTTTGAAAAATTGTAAAAAAAAACTACACCTCTAATACAAAGTAGGTTTATTTTACACAGACTGGTTCGCCGAGTGGTACGGCAGAGGCTCCACCCCTAGGCCAGTTTCTGTTGCCGCTGCTAACGGACGCTGGCGAGGAGGCCGCCACTGACTTTGTCATACGCCACGAGGATATACTCCAGGTGGGTTTTGGATGAATGAGTTATGAGCATGGACACCAACGTGTTTGAGTCTGAATTTGGGTTGGATGAAATCAAAGTAAGCTAAAGAAATATTTGATACAATGTAAGTTAATCGGAGAAGGGTAATACACATTACTCATGAAAGTTTTGCATACATTTCAATAGCTTAAAATACTTGTGGTTAATTTATTAATAGTTTTCGTTATGTATTATCTTCTTAACTGGATATAGAAGTGCACAGATAGATGTTGTATGAAAACACGCAACAATTGAACTGTGGTCTGTAGATCACTTTATAGTGAGACATTCAGCCCTACGTTGTATCATGTTACTTTATGGATAATTTATACGATACGGAATTTATTAGCCTTTAAGCAGACATCCGAATGTTGTATCATTGTGAAACTTTTATTTTGACAGCTACGTAAGTTAAAATGGAGTCTTACATAAAGATAACTAAAATAGTGGACATTACGGTTGATTTTATATTAAACTGTGGTCTGTACATCACTTTATAGTGAGACATTCAACCCTACGTTGTATCATGTTACATTATGAATAACTTATATGGTACGGAATTTATTAGCCTTTAAGCAAACATCCGAATGTTGTATCATTGTGAAATTTTAATTATTTGAATTTTATTTTGACAGCTACGTAAGTTAAAATGGAGTCTTACATAAAGGTAACTAAGTCAGTAGACATTAGTGCGGCTGATTTTATAGGTTATCTAAATATTTCTCTCGGTAATTTAGTAAATTTAGCGTTACTTGTAGAATTCATTGGGCAAATTGAAAAGTAAAACGACTAATTTTTATAGTTGTCTTACCAAAATTATGTTATGTATTAGATTAGATACCAATAAACATAGTTATATATTTCATCTCATAAAAATTATATATTGCATTTTAGAAATTCGAGAACTAAAGAATGTTACACATTCATGTACGTTACCAAATAATACGTTACCAATAATACTTTCGTAAAATTAAATTTCTTGAAAATCCCATGCTCAACTTAAAAGATTTACCCAAATAGCCTGGACATGCGGACGAACATATGATAAATCATTACAAAACAATAACGAATAAGGCAATACACTCACAAAGCAATGCAATACAATTCAAATACACAAAAATTAGGATGAGCATTATCTAGCATTCCGTCATGAACTACCAAGCAACTACATGACCTCATTTCTGAAGTAGTAACTGGAGCAGAAAAAATATCTAGACTGGGTGCGTCTCGCAATACTGTGTTGAACAATGTGAGTGCACGAAAGGTAGGTGAACACTGTAGTATGTTCGTGCACCATCTAGACAGGCAAAATAAACAAAGTACATAGTCCCCTCGTGTAGCATCATCTTGAGTTTAATGGCCCATTATGCTAAAGGGCTACTAAACTCAAGATTGAGATGTTATCAATATAATGATTTAATAATTTAAAAAAATACATGATCAAAAGCAGTTACCCTTAGAGTTGAAGGGAATTATATCCAACCATGCCGATTATGAAATCCGAGGGAACGTAAGGATAATTAACCCGTATATTTTATAATACAAAAATCTATTAAATTTTGTTAATATCTATAATACTTTCGATTGTCTAAAGAAATAACAAAAGTAAAACGATGATTAAACATTATTTGACGCACAACAAAACAAAAAGTCGTCACCGTGGTGTGTTGGGTTGAGCGCAAGACGCACACCGCGAGGACACGTGTTCGATTCCCGGCCGCTCATCAAGCGGGACTGAAAGAAGTCCAACCTTTCGAGGCTCTGGCAACCATTTTTCCATATGAGATCTCCTTCATCTCATGTGGACACGACAACAACAACAACAAAACAAAATAAACTAAAAAAATGTTTTCTGTCATCCATAGATAAAGTACAGAATTCTCAGCTGTCGACAAAATAGCTCCGTCCTTTTCTTTCGACTTGTAAAATTATATAAAGCTGTGCTTTTCTTTCAAGTCCAACAAAAAATAGTATTATTTTAACATATCATAAATGTTAAGATAAAGCCAGTGCAAAATAGCATGCAAATTTTTAAAGCGAATGTTACGACAACTGTTATTGTTGTGCATTAGCTAATGTATACATTAAGTGAATGATACGACACAGGCCTGATTAATTCCACAAAATGAATTTTAATCTGAATAAAGGAATTGTTTTTATCAAGATATTGTATACATTGTTTTTATCAAGATATGATTCAGAAAAATTCATATTGGAAAATGCCAAGATCACGAAATCGACACACAGTCTGGACCAAAATTTTTCATATCAGTAGTTCATTGGAAGAAAATTAATTAAAACTTGTATTTCCATTTTTAGGCAATAAAAAAACCAGTGACAGGTTTCATTCCAGATTCCGAAGGTCAAATTAGATATGTCATTTTAGAAATAGAGCATTTGAAAATTTTTGAAAAAGAGTTTAAAATTATTAAAATGTATCTCATAAACCTACAGTTGTGACATTTTCTCCGAGAAACGTGTTACAAGCTAAACAAATAGGCTTTTATTCCAGTCATGCCTAGCTTTGCATCAACACACTTGGTATATGTAAATTCTGTGATACCACAATGTCCCAAGTAAAAAATTAAATTGAAAAGGGAGTTTCTACCTCTTTCACACATTTCGTCATTCTACAGTGACAGATAAATATTGTTTATGGAAATAGTCTATGGGATCGCGCCATCTTGCTCACATAATTACTTGAAGTTGGCCATATATTAATGCATTATGATCTGTGTGATGCATTTTGACATCACACGATCTTATTGTCGAACGATTTATGTTTCGGCATTTAGCCGTGAATTTTTGAACTCAATATTAATTTTGACTTTAATCATTAAATAAAAATGTTTGTACCAAAATTTATTGCAATTAAACATCGTAGTTATTATTCTTAATCTGAAAACAATGACATACATTGATCAGATTTATGAAAGACATATTTTTCCAAATGCTGTAACGTATTGGACGTTACGTTAACGTATGGGCATATTCTGCAAGAGCAAAAATATGTCAAAGTTAGGACATATTTTTTCATTAAAAAAAATGTTGTTTAGTTTATTTTTATTTATTATTATTTACGGTGGTTTTGTTGGGGATGCAAAATTAAATGTTGTTTATTATCATATTATAGGTCCTGGCGTCAGCCGAGGAGTGTGCGCGCAACGATATCGCCAAGATGGTGGCCGAAAGCACTGGACAAGAGTACCAACCCCCGCGCGCCGGTGAACCCAGGTATACGACGGTTTATGCAATTTAAGAAGTTTTCAAAGAAAGTGTCTTGACTGTTGGTATTTGGCCCCATACTTGTTACTTTTTCTTGCTTTTGTGAAACACTTTTATTACCATTAATTGATTATGGAGACATGTGCTATCCTGAACTTAATGAAGAATATTTGTGCAAGTTGGAACGTCTTCAAAATTTATGTATTCTTTGGCCGCAGAAAATATGATCATATTTCTGAATACAGGTCACTTCTCAAATGGCTGACGATCCGTGATCGACGCCAACTTCACATACTTACACTTCTTTTTAACGTATTAAAAAATCCTTATAGCCCAAATTATCTTAGTGGCAAATTTAAAGATTTTTCTGCTCACGGCCTTGGGCTGCGATCTGGAAGTTCACTCACCCTACTTAGTCCTAAACATACCTCTACCACTTACGAAAAATCCTTCACTGTCCAAGCAGCAAAAATTTGGAATCACCTGGATCCTGACATCAGGAAAATCACGTCTCTAAATACTTTCAAAGATCGAGTGAAAAAGTCCTGCTTCTCCTGAATCCTTTTCCTTTGTGTCCTTACTCTTTCCTGTCTTTCCCATCCCTAATCATGTCAATATTTTGTTTTCTTTTTTAATTTACTTTTGTATTTTTTTCGTCTAATGTGCTATGAAGAATTTTCATTGTAAAATCTCTTACAGTCTACCGACTAAATTTCAACACCAATTGTTATGGTTGACTGGAAGAGATTGCTCATGTAGCAATAAGTCCGCCATATGTACTATACATAAAAGTCAATAAATAAATAAATAAAAATGTATTGTTACCAAAACGGAATAGTTGGAATTAGGAAATAGCATGAAGGGACAAAATGAGGAGGTTATACATTTTGAAACCACTTTTGAAGATGTGTATCGAAGACAAGTTGTTAATGTTATAATTTATTTTATTTCAAATTTTCGCAGCTTGGACCGAAAATAATGTCGTAAAAGACATTGATGTGTATGAGAATAAAAAGAGTCAGTTTTGGAATGTAAGGTCAGAAGAAGACAAGTTTTGAAATTGGTTAATGAGGTAATTTGTGCTCTGCAAAAAATGTGTATTCATGTTTGAACTTTATGAAGGTATGTCAATCATGAATCTCAAACTGTTTTATAGTTTTATAGACTATAGAATGAGGCAATTATCAGTTATATATATATATACATATATATATATATATATATATATATATATATATATATATATATATATATATATATATATATATATATACAAACGCTAAAAAACAAATACCTAAGACAACCCTAAGAGCCGTTCCAGGGATCTGTCTCATGCTGCACAATTGTACAGGAACATCGAACGTTTTCAATCAACGAGCTTAAGAACTTTCCCTACTTATGACCCATTATCCGTTTAAATGCAATTTGCATGGTCCTTTGCTATTCTGATCCATGCTCTCTATCAAAACTTTACATGCTTCGTCATGCTCAATGTATTGTGTTCAGTGTCTGAAACCATAAGTATATGTCGGGTATTTCTCAAAGCAAAGAGATGTAAACTAGTGCAGAACGCAGTATTTCCCTGCAAGAACTGTGAAGTCTAGTAGTCGCTATTAAGTCAAGTTTTATTCGACCGCTTAGACATATTGGAGAAATATAATCTGGTGGTTTCACCTTTAGAATTGGAAGAGGTCTATCAAGACTGCAGTGTGACACAGATGGTATCTAGAATGCATTTCACAATCGTGCAGTTGGTAGACAAGAGACTTGTTAAAACCGGCAACGCATAAGGTGCACAGGTCCTATAAGTTTTGGCCTGAGCCATAAGCGGTGTGGGCAATGTCCTAAACACAACTTGCTTGACCGACCCTCTATGCCTTCGAATTATAAGTATATGGACAAATTCCATCATATCTCGTGTTAGGATTAATCAGTTGGTCTTAAAGGAGATTGGCATCTACGTTAAGTGTAGTAGCAATACGGCAATATGACCAAGTTTTTTGGAAATCTACCGTCTTGTTAAATTGTGAATCATGAAATTGTAACCAAGTATATAACACAGTTCTCTCACAGTATTTACACAATATAAAAAATCATGCTAGGGATTTATGTGGATGCGACTTATATAAGGATGTTATATCATTACACTATATCTTGTATAGAAGTGTATGGCATTTAATTATCGTTGCCTATCTACATAAAATATGGTTTATTTTTATTTATTTTTATTTTAGTTTTTTCCCTATAGGCTTGTAAAAAGAAAAGTTATGATAAATCATTTTCCATTGCCCAGCCCGTCCTTTAATGAATCAGCGGAGCGTCTCATCGTGGAGCGGCTGCGTGCGCTGAGCGTGGGGTCAACTGCTCCCCCTGTTGCTGCTCCAGAGAGCCCCGAGGCACCGCAAACAGACGATGGTGCAGCTTGCTGCGAGGACACTGCGTACGAGGCAGACGTGCGCGCCGTCATGGAGTTTGTTGAGAGTGAGTCACCAGTGTGTTTTTAGTAAATTTTCTAGACAAATGTATGATTTTGCAGTATAAGAGAAAAAATTTCCGATTCGAGAAAATAAATTGCTGGTATGACTGACAAAGACGACCATACATTCTGATCAAAATGTACCCAGAATACACCATTCAAACAAACCGCACTTGAGATACTGTCTAAATCTTATTTTTTCTAGGTTGGTATATCAGCCATCTATTGGAAGCTTGTGCATGTAGCTTTGTAAACAAGTCAGTGTTTATTGTCTTCTGTGAATTTCGCAATGTCAAATTTAGTTGAACAAAGAGTTTGCTTGAAATTTTGTGTTTCTAACAAAAAGTTGTGCGGAAGTGTTGAAAATGTTAACGGTAACCTACAGGGACTAACCGTGTTACTATATGCTGTAAAGGTATATTATCTGCTGCTAATAAGACAGTGTGATGTATAAACTTCAGACACGAGACTGATACTTTTTATTTATGTAGATAATGTCACATTTATCGTCAGTTAATTTAATAATTTTTGACAGGACACAAATTTTTTCATGTCAACTGGTGAAGCTTACTTGAGTTATATGATTACGTAACGATGAAATTATACAAAATAGATGTCTATATTTACGTAACAATGGTATTATATTAAATAGATGGTTTTTACTGGTCCCTAAAGACAAGTAATAGTCCTGTCATCATGATCATCATAACAAGCCATTCTCAACCATTTTGGTGTAGCCCTCCTTCAACCTGCACCACTCAATCTGCATCTCACTTTTAAAGGCGAACTCGAGTTTGGAAAAAGCTGCCCTTCCCAGCCGTATGCGTTTGTCTACTTTGTTGATCTTGTTCTTTTTACCCATTTGTAGTTCTTGGCCCAAGTATACATACCTATCTATGCGTTTGAGTATAGCATCTTCCACATTTATAGTCACCGGGCTATTGGTTTCCGATGTCATATTCCTTTTTGTCTTATTCCGATTCATCTCGAGCCCAACTGACAGCGAGGTTTCATGCAGTTCCTGAATCATAGTTTTAAGTTCATTTGGATCATTAGCAAACAGAACTATATCGTCTGAGTTATTTAAATGTGTACCTGATTTCATAAGGCCTTTATTTTCCAAATCTAGTTTTTTAAAGACGTCTTCTATGATGAGGGTAAAAGGGTGATATTATGTCTCTCTGCCTAACTCCTCTTCGCACAGGTATGGGTTTGCTATTCAATGGTGACAAAGATACTGTCAGAGTAGCATGCTTATAGATATTTGCAATCAGGCTCCTCCTTCTGTGATCTATACTTGCATTTCTTATTGACCTTTGCACCGCCCATATTTCCACCCTATGCTAGCCATAGGGAGAGTTAGTATTCTGTAGCTTTTTCAATAAGCACCCTTATAGTTAGGATGTCGTCTAGTGTACTAAAGCCTTGTCTGAAGCCTGCTTGCTCTTTAGGTTGGTAGAACTCTAATTCGGCAGTCAATCTATTTGTTATTACCTTGGACAATAGTTTATATTCTTGTGGAAAAAGACTTATTGGTCTATAGTTATTTATATCACTTTTACATCCTTTCTTGTATAGCAAGATTACTATAGCTCTTTCCCAATCCTGTGGTATTTCACCGAAGAGTAAACATTTATTAAACAAGCTGACAATGCCTCGCTTGCTTTCTTTGACTCTATGTCTTTCTTTACATTCTGCTTATGAGCGCTACCTGTAGCCACTTGTATGTTTGATAATGAAAATAACACATATATTTGATATAATATCATTATAAAGTGAAATTTTTGTTAAATGATTGTCGAACATTTGACTTACATATTTTATTCCGATTAGCCGAAGTGAAATTTTATATAATATTTTTACTAATATGTACCTGTGTTTTGGCTTTGGTTTCGGCAGGTTTAGAGGGAAAGGTGCTGGAGGCGAATGAAGTGCCGCTGACACGTGTTGAGGGCTGTTTCTTTGGCCTTTGGAACACGTACTACGAGTTCAATACGCTCATGGTCACTACGTTTGCAGCCAGGTAAGCAGTTTGACTGTAGCTTAATATGGGAGTGCTGCATCGTGCCCGTGCGTCAATACAACGTGACATATTGTCTCGTAACGACTTTTATGGAACCTTTTCCTTAATTGTTGCTTCTCTGTATAGTATCAGAATGTGCTAATGATTTTGTGATATTTTTGCTGAGACGTCGTATGTTGGTGAAATGTTGGTTTATGCTTTTTTAGCTACCATAATTCCAAAAATTACATTTTAATCAGACTTTTCCTTTATTTTTCTGCCTATGCAAACAATTTCATTACAATAACATCAACACTTTTGGAAATATTCATTATTTTATCAACATGGTGCGAGTGCCAATGTCACGTGAAACTCATCTGTATACCCGAAGAGTTAAACTTATCATCTATTATTTTTTATGTTTCGCAGCACGTGTGGCCTCGAAAATTCAGAGTGGACGTACCGTGTGCGTTTATTCTGCAATTGCTGCTCGTGTGCCTTCCGCAACATGAACCTTTGCTCGCTTCTGCAGTATGTCGACGGCCTCGTATACGACTTGGCGCACGGTAAGTGGCTTTTGAAAATAAAATCTCTTTGGGCATGTTACGAGTTGAATACTGTAGTACAAAATTCCGTAGTGCACAAAGTTTATTTGTGTTATAAATGTGAAGTTTATTTAACCATTTTAATGCCGTTGTTTTTTCTCATATATACTTAAAAATGCCAAAAAAATCTTTTGTTTTTGATGTCATTTACCCTTGTCTCGAAAAAAACTGTATCTCTTCCAAAAATTATCCAATTTTAATAATTTTTTCGGTGTTTTCTTAATAAAAACTTGTACAAGGATAATAAAATACAAAGAAAATTATGGAAATGTATATTGTGAACAAAAATTATAACAAAAACTGAAATCAAGGTCACATCGTCATTTTCGCAGTTTGGTACATCCTCCGTATCAGCAAAATAATTGTTATCGTCACCATTATCACTATCACTCAAAATTTGCATTACGCCAAATTGTGAGCGCACTACAATGTCACTCCCACTATCACTTTCTTCACAACTTGAATAATGATCATTTTCACTCGAATTATTTTCGTATTCTGACATTATGGGTTAAAAATGTTCTTTTCCTGGATCCTTATTATATTGTAATTACTAATTGAACTTTATGTAACACGTAGAAAGATAAAAAATTAGCGGTTTAGTTTTTATAAATCAATGATAATATTTTTTATAATCTCTAAAGATTCGGACGAATTACGTACGTTAAAGTTTTTCAAATGGCAATTATTTTTATTTACAAAATGTAAACAACCTTGACCTAGAAATAAAATTGACCTTGAAAATGAATTGTAACACAATCTTTATTCTTTTATTTTTTTTAAAACTTCTTTTATAAAACAATGCAAATGGAATGGACAGAAAAGTCAAAGTCGCCATCGATCAAAGAGTATTTATCCAATGTTACCACATTTCTTACGTTTATGGAAATAAAATATATCATGCATTTCCATGTTAATAATAATTTTCAAATTTCAGAAAAATAGTGGTATGATTTTTGAAAAACATTTTTTGCATATTGCAATCTACCAATGATTCAATATTACAGATTGAAGTGGCGCTATTTAGCGGTGATATATTCTGTTTAACACAGTATAGTAATTTTGGTAGCAAATTTTTTGTGCTATAAAGTTAATAGGGAAGACTGTGAAGATTTTAAAGTCTCCAGGGGAATTTACGCTAGTTATTTCTCATCTAGTTTTTGCTCTCGGCTTTGTGAGTGTAAGTTTTGTGTTTTTATTAAAATTGGGTGCTTACCATGAGCACATTCTCGTGGGCATTTCACGAAATATCTAAGATTATTAGTGTCAAATAAAATTAACTTTTCTTTGACTGAAGAATGAATCTAGGGTGTTGGGTGTGTCCCATTGTGGATTAACACAGATCCCACTTTTTCCTTTCTATTTTCGCTTCCAAAATGTCAGGCTTCTAGATTTAGTGATTTGGGGGTGTGCGTTTGATATGCCTTGCAGCGAAATTAGCTAAGAACCTATTTTTTTTAAAAGAATTTAGCAAATCTTTTCTTTGTGTATATCTTTTTTATGTATATTGTATTCTTTTTTCCGAAAGAATTTTGCAAATCTTTTCTTTGTGTATATCTGTGTCCTGAAAGAAAACTATGCTGTCAATTAATTTTTTTAAAGTCACTCTTATGTGTTTATATATATAGGAATTGTTTATATAAATTTGCATGTATGTATGTATGTGTATGATAACTTCTTCTCTTTGCAGACGAATCAACGATGCGTGACGCAGTCCTTCTTAGCCGTGCTCTTGGCGTGATCGGCAGTAGTAGTACTAATGAGGGTACTGGCGAGGAAGGTAGTAGTGAGAGTGTGCGCCGCGAGCCTTGCCTATGCGGGCGGCGGCCCGAGCATCCGGCTCGAAGGGATGTGAGGGAGGAGGCCCTGCCGCCGTTGGGTGGTGTGCTGCCACTGTCTAGGCGTGGTGAGTATATAGTTTGCGACAGTAATTTGTTAAATATTTTTTCAATGGTTAATTATTTGTATATATAACTATATAAATATACTTAATGTATATATGTATGTAGTATGTATATACGTATGTATTTATATATATATATATATATATATATATGAAATCTTCGAAAAGTAAATATAAAATGTTAATTTTTGGTTCTACACTTTGACGTAATTTCTGACCTTTTATAAGATTTTTACCTAAGTCATTCCCAAGCAATAGAGTTATTTCAGGACCCCCTTGAAGGGCATGTAAGAACCTGCCTCGTACGGAAAAAAGACTTTCGAAAATCTCTATCTTAAGCGCTTTCACCCAACAGGGTCAAGTATTGTCCCCATTCAATGAGACATTTAGTTTCTCAATTTTTTATAAAATCCAGGATCCAGCAGCAAATCCAGGAACATCTGTACCTAATTTGATATACTTCATTAAATGCGGTTTAATACAAAGCACTTTAATAAAAAAGCCGAAAAAAATTAAATAATATTCATTTGACGCAAATATTTATAAAGAAGCTTAATTCTGTCCTGTAGGTAACAGCACAGTTGCTGCTGTGCGTCTTTTATTTTTTTTTGTGATAAAGTTTTTTTGATTTAAGGTTTTTTAAGGTTACCCTGAATTTTTAAAAACTGTCGTTAAAATAAGGATAAGGTCGTTATTAGACCTACGTATTTATGTTTTGCTTTCTTTTTTGTTTGTACATGTTGCTCTAATCATTTCGTACGTTAACTAATTTCAGTTTTTTAAAGGTCATGGAAATAAAATATATTTAAGTGTGATTGATATAAATTGAAAAATAAGCCTACGTAGATCGGTGTGTTTAGTGATATAGTCGTCTTATTTATGTCCCCTAAAGTTAAGCAACATATAATTTTGTTTTAAGTAACGTTAAGACGTATCATGGTATTTTGCTTTTTGTTACGTATTTCTCAACTACCATTTTTTTCAATATTTATTTTTTTTTAATTTTGTACCGTGTTATGTTCAATACGTTTTATTAATCTTTTGTATAGATGTGTCTTAAGAACACAGTAAGATGAAACAACTTCAAAATATCCTTTTGTAATGCTTAAGTTGAATTACTTAGAAATTGGCTACATAGAAAAATATATTACGTAGCGTTACGTCAAGTACTTTTTCATCACAGACTTTCTTATCACCCTGTCCTGAACATATCACTATTCTATATTATAATATATCTTATAAATTTTCCTATGAATGAAATATCTTTATTACATGTGGGTGGGTACACATATCTATAAAGAAACAAATAAATTTTGCCATTAGGTTGTGTGGTTGTGGGTCGACGTCTGGTCGCGTTGGCGGCTGTGGAGCCCTCGCTGCGACAGCTCCTAACGCAGGCATGTTGTTGCCAGCCGGTAGCGGTGCACGTGCCTCCTGTCGCGCCGGCGGATGGTTGTTCGTAAGTATAAATTTATAAATATTGCTATGCAATTGTTCTTCGACAATAGTAGTGCATTGTTTAAAGTCAAAACTAAATGATGGTTTAATTGAATCGATTCATGACAGTGGTACAACCACTGTGACGAAATGATCTTTCGATCTGATCTATTTATGTTTTTCTTGGTTATAATAATTATTCAAAATTTTTCCACGTTTGACTCTTATGTTACTATCAAGGGATCAAGATATCCATTTTGGCTTTTTTAAAGAAATACCTTTTTCGAAATCAATATTTTTTTGATATGAAATATCTAATGCCTCGTTTCGATCGGATTTAAAACGTTGTGATAGCACGTGCGACATACCATTTGGCCAACTTCTTTTGCTCTTTCCGACTTAATTCAGCCAGCTTCATGTCTTGTTCGCTCTTTCGGACTTAATTCGGCCAGCTTTGCATCTTGTCGGCTAACAGTATTATAAAACTAATAATATGTTTTCAGTAGATTGTTAAGAAATATTTCTGTGATAAATTATTTCGTAAAAATGTTTGAATATTTGTTTTTTCGTTATCAATTTGTTGAAATAAAAATATTTCTATATAAAAACAAAAAAATTAGATGTTTCACATTTACCAATGCGTTCCGTGACGGCATATAATTTTTTTCTGTCAAGGTCTCGTGGCTATGAGCCAGTTGTTGTTAATAAGAAAATATTAATTTAGTTTCGTTACTTTATTTTCATTCATGTTTATGGAAGAAAAAAAATTGTAAACATAACATTTAAAATTAATTGCAATAAATGACTCTTGGTATCTCGTTAAGAAAAATTCTGCAAAAAATTATGACAACTAAATATCTATGAAATAGTCTGAAAATTAAAAAAGTCAGTGTCACTTGACAGCTAAGTACATAATCGTCAACTTATTTTTGAAATGGACAAAAACCTATATTTTATTCTAAACCTTTTCAAATGTTTTTGGTTTTATAGAAAAAAATTTAATAATTTTAAAACTGCCCCAAATTTTGCTAAATGGTTTCCGCTCTTATCTTTAGGACATCAAAGACAATTAGCTCTCTGCGGCTTTCTCATATTTAACTTTACAGCCTGTACATATATATATATATATATATATATATATATATATATATATATATATATATATATATATATATAGTTTTTTTCAACATTTCCTTAGGGTGTGAATTTGCATTAATATTTTTCTTACAATATGAAACGTTTGTTACAGATGGGCAGCTGAATGCCTGACACGGTTGCTGAGGTCTTTCTTGGCTGCTGGTGACAGAGTGGCAAAGGTATGTATTGGTTTATAATCGCTGTGTCCTTTTAGAGTAGCTTTCGATATCTGAAGATATACTCGGGACATTAGTTGCATAATATATTGATAGGAAACAATTTAAAAGCGTACACAATATTTCCTGTGAGTCCATAACGGAAATTTTTTGTGATTCCTATGAGCTGTGTTGTTTACTATTAACGAGACATGTTTTTCATCACACACCCTCAATAGGAAGTCGGAGAGTTGCAGTTTCAGTCGACTATTCTCATCATCACCGTGAGTGGCTTAATATAGTGCCATATGCATTGGTATATCCAGTTCATCTAACACCTACCTGATCAGACCATCTCTTAGTGCTTCGACCTTCGGCCCCGTCCTTTGCAGTTTATTATCGAGTTTGCAATATACTAAACTTAAAAATGTTATTATATGGAGGATGTCATATTATTAATAGTTCAAAGATGGCTGTGTAGATTATGTCCTGAAGGTGGTTTCAGAAAAGTGTATTTTCCAATTTGCAGAATAGGGAACCTTACTCCCAATTTCTCCCGCTAGGTACCCGCTAGGAACAGGTAGCCCCTGTTATGTAATGTAATGTAATGTAAACATCATATATAATATGATGTGACGTTTTGTATTGAATTTCATTGGTTTTTTGAAGACTAATATAATAAAGATGCATCAGTGCTATGCAGTTGGATGCCATTGCAATTGGAGCAGTTGAAAATATGGTTGTCCGTATTTATTCCCTAAAGACAAACAAAGATGAAAACTGTGGGAAATAGCTGTGCGTTGCAAAAGCTTTAAGACGACAAAACAAAGCCCGGCTTTGTTCATAGCATTCCATTTATTCTAATTTTTTAATTCTAATATTGTTAAATATCCGTAAATTTCACCATATTTTCTCTTTACATAAAAGTATTCAATTTTGCACGCCACAAAAATCTAACCTTTATTGACAGCTAGTTTTATTTACGTCTTATTTCGGTGGTGCCATCTATTTTTAGCTTTGCGTAATATTTCCTGTTGTATGCCACTACTTAATTGTCAAGCTGTCAGTTTGGCATTTTGTTTCATTAATGATTACACTTTTTCAAATATGGAATCAATTTGCGCATAATAATAAATCGTCTGGATTATGTATAATATTTGTCTGGATAATGATATCTTCATTTTTTTTAACATATTAATAGTTCAAAGAGGGCTAGATAGAAAAGTGGTTTCAGAAAAGTGTGTTTCCAAATTTGCAGAATCGCATACCATTCCAACCAAACCAATGTCCATTTGACATTGGTTTTATTATTGATTACATTTTTTCAAATATGGAATGCAACTCTTGCATAAGAGTAAAGCTTTATTTGACACAACTACCATGTGTACAATCTGTGTGGATAATGATATTGTCATTTTTTTTAAACATTCTTTTTTGTTTTTAACTTTTTATTACAACACTACCTAATTGTCAAGCTGTCAGTTTGACATTTTGTTTTATTAATGATTACATTTATTCAAATGTGGAATGCAACTCTTGCATAAGAGTAAAGCTTTATTTGACACGGCTACCATGTGTACAATCTGTGTGGATAATGGTATTGTCATTTTTTTTAAACATTCTTTTTTTGTTTTTAACTTTTTATTACAACACTACCTAATTGTCAAGCTGTCAGTTTGACATTTTGTTTTATTAATGATTACATTTTTTCAAATATGGAATGCAACTCTTGCATAAGGGTAAAGCTTTATTTGACGCAACTACCATGTGTACAATTTGTGTGGATAATGGTATTGTCATTTTTTTTAAACATTATTTTTTTATTTTTAACTTTTTATTACAACACTACCTAATTGTCAAGCTGTCAGTTTGACATTTTGTTTTATTAATGATTACATTTATTCAAATATGGAATGCAACTCTTGCATAAGGGTAAAGCTTTATTTGACACGGCTACCATGTGTACAATCTGTGTGGATAATGGTATTGTCATTTTTTTTAAACATTCTTTTTTTGTTTTTAACTTTTTATTACAACACTACCTAATTGTCAAGCTGTCAGTTTGACATTTTGTTTTATTAATGATTACATTTATTCAAATATGGAATGCAACTCTTGCATAAGGGTAAAGCTTTATTTGACACGGCTACCATGTGTACAATCTGTGTGGATAATGGTATTGTCATTTTTTTTAAACATTCTTTTTTTGTTTTTAACTTTTTATTACAACACTACCTAATTGTCAAGCTGTCAGTTTGATATTTTGTTTTATTAATGATTACATTTTTTCAAATATGGAATGCAACTCTTGCATAATATTAAAGCTTTATTTGACACAGCTACCATGTGTACAATCTGTGTGGATAATGGTATTGTAATTTTTTTAAACATTCTTTTTTTGTTTTTAACTTCTTATTACACTACCTAATTGTCAAGCTGTCAGTTTGACATTTTGTTTTATTAATGATTACATTTATTCAAATATGGAATGCAACTCTTGCATAATATTAAAGCTGTATTTTACACAGCTACCATGTGTACAATCTGTGTGGATAATGGTATTGTCATTTCTTAAAAATATTTTTTAAGTGTTTTTTGTTTTTATCTTTTTTTTATAATACCGGCAAACTCCAATGTTGAATTATATAAATTGAGCAAAATCTTATTTATATAAAGCTGTTGGAACAAGTTCAGTTTAGCGAAAAAGTGATTTATTAATTTTTTTTCGCTTTAATTGAAAGAATAAAAAACGAAGTATCAATTGAAAGTAGGGCTCGGTCCCGATTATTTTGTGGAAAAAAAAGTTGCCATACAAAAGTGGACTTTGAAAAATTATAAATATTTCAAATTAACTGCCATTATTTGTGATATCATAGTATTTGCAAGTACAAAGAGGAATTGATATAAAAAAAAATCAAACCCAAGAAATAAAATATGAAATATGCAAAGAGGATCGTGTAAAGTGAGGTTATAAAATTTATGTTTGACGGCCAAGTGACAGGCGTTTCTTCATAGAAAGAAAATTTTTCAAAGCGATTTTTTTATAATGAAATAATTGTGTCCGAACCCTCGTTTTTTTAAATATGTTGTTTTTTATGTATATCCTTTCATTTAAACTAAAAAAAACTGGGAAAATTACACATTTTCGCTAAACTGAACTTATACCAAGCTTTTAGATTTTTATAGTTATAAATACAATTATAATTTTGTCATCTGTCTTGGTATCGTGGCCTTATTTATGATAACGCAAATTGAACGCAGCAGAATTGTTTTATCACCTATAAATTTGATTACCAATGTGAAATCTATTTAATATGGCCGAGTTTTCATATTTCATAATTTTTGAAGATTGGGTATATTAGATTTTTTTTCATCTATAGAATTGACGTTGAATACGATCAGTACTTGGAAGAGCAATTTTTTAACTCTTATTTCCAAAAAGTAGTATTAGTGATAAATTATTAACATGGTATTCGTAACATGTATGAAAATAAATATCTGATTAATGTATGTCTTTATTTTCGGGTTAAGAATAATAATTAACAATGTTTAACTGCAACAAGTTGGGTACAAATATATTTATTTAATATTTGAAAAAAAAAGAAAATAAATATATATATATATATATATATATATATATATATATATATATATATATATCGGAACAAGTTGGCCACCAATCAAACAGGTGATTTTGAAATGCACCATACTGCTGATATATAGCTAATTCCAAGTAATTGTGTCACTAAGATTGACTTCCGTGAACTTTTGACACACTCCCGACACTCCATACTAGCAAACAGATTTAATTGCCTACATTATTATATACATACTCGCCTATCTGTATCCGTATGTGTGTGTGCGTGCAGATAAAGAATGTTCACTATCACTACAAATCGGTCTCGATCGTTGCGGGCAATCGCGCCTATCGAGGGAGTTGACGGTATACGTCAGCAACATAGCTTTTTCTCTTTCTAACCAATAGCGTCGATCAAATAACTATCTTAATAGCACTTTTGCGCAATTACTTTGTACTTGTGTGCACGTCTTTATTATTATCTAATTGTAAAAATGTAATCATATAAATAAATATTTTACACTATACATTCAATTGAGTGAAAGTGATTTGATATTTATTATAATAATATCAAATTACTTCTGATAAAAAAAAAAACGAGTGTGCTTTAGACCACACGACTGAAGTAAAACTTCAAATTCACAAAATATGAACTTTAAAATGAATTTACAATTTTATTCACTTTAAACGTAGAATATTTAATGTATTGAACAAAATAATAATTTTTAAAATTGTTCAAGAACGAAATGCAATTATAAAATAATCAAAAAATCACTGTTCGCATAACGCTAGCAAACTCGCATATATATATATACATACATATATATGTATATATATATATATATATATATATATATATATATATATATATATATATATATATATTCATGCACTAGCTGTGAGAGGAAGAGAGAAAGAAAATGTGCGCGCGCACTGCTCTCTCTTGCTCCTACAGTGTGATACAGACAATAGGCTTGCACTGTGTCTTAGATATACGAAACATAACTGGCTATGAGAGAAAGAGAGAAAGAAAATGTGTGCTCGCACCTCTCTCTCTTGTCCCTACAGTAATATACGAAACGTAACTCTCTCTCTTTCTGTCTTCACTAACTTATATCTCCCTCTCAATTTCCTTTCGCCTCTCCCGATCACACTTTTCGTAACGCTCTCGTCACGCATTCACCAGCTTACTCCCCAAGTCAAGCGTGCGTAAAGAAGTTTTACTTCAATAATAATAAGATAGAATTTGAAAAAATGTACTTAGATCTTAAAATGAAATAAAAATAAATTTTGTTTATTTATAAATGTGGCACACTAAATATTGTCTTCGTTGTACTTTTGACTTGATTAAATTTTATTTATATGAATATAATTTTTTTTATCTCTTAATAAATAATATAATATGCCTATAGCCGACACTACAAGGATACTTTTCCAAACAAATCGCATTCAAACAAAATAATGACGTTTAAGGCCAGTTTGAAGTTTAAAACTGCTTAGTGATATGTTTGATGGCACAAAATTATAGACACTAACAAAAATAATTTGGAGACAAACAAAATTATTTATAACAAACATGAAAAGAAGGACAAAACAATCTTCTATCCTTATTTATTTTATTGCTTTCTCACCTACAAGCGGAATAACGGACCGTTATATTGAATTATTATAAGTAGTTATCAATTAAGACTGAATTAGAAAGTTAAATTCGATCAAACATAGCAAAATTGAATAAATCACACGCGTGCGCAGCGAGTGGCAACCTAGGAACGCGTACTCTTGATCGTACATGTTACCTGCAGGTGACGTTAAATTGGCGGGGGGAGGTGAGTGTTGCTTCTTTACGCAGTAATAGTTAATATTCTTTGCTTTTGGTATTGATTATTATAGAACGAAGAAGCGTGTGATAGAGATAAGACCTCTCCTTTTCAATTTCATTATTTGTTTAGGGCATGCAT
This sequence comes from Druceiella hillmani, assembly GCA_039881145.1. Classification (NCBI taxonomy): domain Eukaryota; kingdom Metazoa; phylum Arthropoda; class Insecta; order Lepidoptera; family Hepialidae; genus Druceiella; species Druceiella hillmani. Next base: position 18,282,792 of record JAYKKI010000019.1, on the reverse strand, counting down.
TGTGACATCAAGGAATTTACATATCATCTGACCTAGTGTTTTGAAACAAAGCTTTGCATAAATGCATTAAAAGTAAATTTTTTCTGTTTAAAATAAATTTTTTGGACAGGATATCACAATTGTATGTTATCAGATACATTTAAATACTCACTAAATAATACAGATACATTTAAAAACTTCTTAAATAATAATATTATATAACGTTGTCTTAGCACCATCTATCGATCAATTTGTGTAATGCGAGGTAATGTTATGCTGAACCTGTTAGGCGATAGAACAGCATCATGGCTGCCACCGATTGTATATGATGATAGCTTGACTTTATATGTTACTCAAGTTATGTATTTTATTTTTATATTCAAGCAGTTGAATATGGTAGTTGACTCATTCTAAATTTTGATATTTTCCGTAGAATATTGTGAAATATAGGTTAGTTAAAAACCAGTCTTGAAAAAAATTCAAAAATTGATTGAAAAATAAGCCAGTTATAGGCTTCTAAATTTTAAGATACGGATAGAGTTGTGTATATCCCTGTCTCTTTTTCTTTCGTAGAACATAATGTGCAATATTAAAAATGACCTCACAACACAGTATTATCGTCCTTCTCTAAAGATTAAATTTAAACTTTTATAACTCGGTCAATTTTTAAGATTATTAAAATTTTTTTCCCTTTTCATTAGCTTGTACCTTGAAATTATGATTAATGAAATAAAAAAAATTGGTCAAATACCCAATTATGAGTACATTCAACAAGCAAATAACATATTATTTGTGCAACAAAGGGGTGCCATCTGAATTTCTAGTTCGCCATTTCCATAGTATCACCTCCAGTGAGTGTGAATGCATACACAATGGTTTTTTTATAATTACAAACAATACGTCATCAATTCCTGACTTCAGGTGGAGATTCGCTGCACAACAGACTCCGCCGAGCATGAGTCGCGTGCTGCTCGTGCTAATGCGCGGCTTGACTCGTTAACGACAAGTGCGGCGACGGGAGCAGTTGTACGGCGAGGTGAGGCTGTACGAGGCCAGCAAGTCGGATTCCGTGTGCGGCACGCACCTCTCACGCCTACGAACTCCGATCAGGGTGAGTCAATTGCGATTTACAAAGAGATAGAATTCATGTGAATGAATTTCTTGATGGGGAAATGTGTTTTCCTCAGTGCTGGTAGGGCTTTACTCTTAAGTAGACGAATCAAAATTCAAAATATCAATGCAACAAAATATATTACACTTCAATGGTTTATATAAATCTCCAAAATCCAAAATGGTAATCTTAGTTTAATCTGAATTTATCATTATAGAGATAAATTCTAGTTCGAAAGTTACGGTACAATTGATGTAATTTTGCTTTTTTAGAATAGATTTGTCAGTTTAAAGATTCAGCAGGTACTGAATTTTTCACCGATTACTTCCATAGTGCTTTCGAAATAACACTGGAAAACTGGTTACGGGCTAGAGTGGATAGCTTCTTAACTTTTTCGACACCAAGAGATTATATAGACGACAAGAGCCGCCTTGACACCAATCAACTTAAATAGACCGCAAATAATTTAGGCCAATCACAAACATGAACTTCAACTCTGACCAATCTAATTTTTATATCGACGTGACGTGGCAATGGTCAGGCGGTGACTGTTGGCTCATGTGTATGTTGGTGTCTGTCATGGAATAGAAGAATTTTCACTTCTATGTCGTCATTTTTATTATATTTACGAGTGGTTTTATAATAATTGTCTTTACAAATAACATAACATAATCTTGGTTAGTTTCTTTCTTCTTCTTCAATGGCATGGCAGCCTAGGATGGGACCCTGCCTTCTGCAGAATCAACTTCCAAGCTCTCCTGTTCTTGGCCAAAGACATCTAGTTCGTTACACTTAGGATTTTAAAGTCTTTCCAGGCAGTTGAGCCACCTAAGTTTAGGTCTTTCTCTTTTTCGGGAGCCCACTGGTCTGGCTGAGAAGATCTTTTTTTGTTGTCCGACTGTCATCCATTCTGCTCAAGTGCCCTGCCCGTTTTATTCTCATAATTGCGATATATTCCGGTTCTTTAAATAATTTGTAAAGTTCAGAGTTAGTTCTTCTTCTCCAGATGTTGCATTTTAGGCCACAAAAAATACTTCTTAAAGTCTATCTTTCGAAAACAGAAATGGTATATTTAACTTTTTCTGTCATTGTCCATGGCTCTTAGTGAGTTTCTTTACTCTTTCATAATTATTAGAAGCTTTGTTGGTGAAACTTTACAATTTAATTGAGTGGCGAAACCTGTGACCAATATGCTCTTGTGGGTGAAAAGGTTAAATTGATAGGTCTATCTCATCGGTGCTTTGCTCCAAGTGTGTCTTCCATATTTCCTAAGAACACTAGTTCTTTATTAGAGCCACATTTATCATGCACAAGGTGAGCAAAAGTTTTTGAGGGCAATGTTGGTGATAATTGTTGCTTGCTTTAAATTTCCTGGAATGTTGATTCGTTAGACACCATGGTTGACTGCATGTCCGTATCACATATTTTGAATACAAGATTGTAGGCGAGTTGCTAAAATTGAAGAAAGAGCGGAATTTGTTGGATTTTACCAACATTTTAAATTTATGTTGCGATGACCAATTTTGATGCACAACGTTTTGCTTACAGCGTTTGTTCCACCTTGCCTGCGATGCTGGTGCCACTGTCAGTCGTCGAAGCTGCTGGGTATGGAGCAACGCAAGGATCTTTATCTGAAGTGCATTAAAATGTGAGTAGTGGGTTGATCGATTAATTATATAGTGCACTTACTGCTGTACGTGAGGTTATGTACCATAGCAAAGGGAAATTAGATTTTACATCATGTTAATTATTTTTATATACTGATGTCCCGCTAATCAAGGATAGTCCAAGAAGGGGGGCATTAGGCGAAGTTATTATTAAGCGGCTTGCAAAATTTGATCTTACCCAAAATATATATTTTATTTTTCGAGATATACACTTTTTTGAAATTTGTGGTTTCTTTTTGATATTTTGTGTACCACAGCTACAAATTAAGTCTGATTGTTAATTTTTTTATTGTTGAATGTAGGGTAGAGGCCTTTTGAAAAATTTAAAACATTTTACGACTACTGTCATGCTTCTCTCAAAAAAATTAAATGCTATGGTTTTTAGGATTTTTTCATTTTTACCACCCAACAGACTTTGACAGTGCGTGCTGTAAAGATATATTATTCTGAGTGGTGCTGGCAATTTGTCTCAAAAATTGACACATACTTACCACCTTTAACTGTAAAAAAAAACTGCTAGTTAGCCACAGAAGGCGCTGATTATGAGGTAATTACTTATTTTTAACTTATAAAATTATTTCGTGGTAACTATTATATACTCGGAATCAAAGCAATGAAGTAATTTAAGGCTAGAAGAAATAAAATTATTTCTTAAAAATATAAAGTTTTTACTTTACATTATAATAAACTAAGCCAATGTCAGGACATTGGCTGTAAATGTGTGACATCTGTTCTTATATTTGCTTCTTTTATGGTGATATTTAAAAAATTGTAATGAAGAGATAATTCTCTGCTATACAGAGTGTAAAATTGAATATGACTAAGCCATAAAGAGATAATTCTCTGCTATACAGAGTGTAAAATTGAATATGACTAAGCCATAAAGAGATAATTCTCTGCTATACAGAGTGTAAAATTGAATATGACTAAGCCATAAAGAGATAATTCTCTGCTATACAGAGTGTAATAATTCTCTCCTATGGTGTTAAGCGAACAATGGTTAACAGTTTTATGAAATTAGGGAAAATTATGACCTTTAAACATGTAATCAATGGGTTATGAAAAAGACAAAAATACATTCATTTTAAACCTTGAAATGTTTTTAGTTTTATAGAAAAACAATTAGAATTTTTATGAATTAAAAAAATTACTTTTTGTAATTTTTTGCACTTTGTTAGTTTTTATTGTTATTTTTATTTCTTACCAACAATTCTTGATATTTTTTATTCCAAATAATTTATATTCTTTTTCTATAACACCAGCCAGAATTTTCAGTAGTGATTGGTTGTTTGTTTATAGTTACTAAGTAATATATAAGCCATGTCATTTAATACTAACAATCTTATACTTAGTTATGTCTATCAATGGGCCGAACTAGCGAAAAATCGGCAAACTAACTGTATGAAAATCGAAATTACTTCGGCGTTCAGGATGCGCCATCATCAGAATTCTTATTTATAATTTTTTCGGCATCTACAGCATGCTGGGCATGTACATGGTGATGAATGGAGGCGGCGCAGCAGGCACTGCGGGTACGGGCTCACGTGTTCCCGGTGCTCCCGACGAGGTCTGGGCGGCTCGGATGCAGGTGCCTTTTCAAAATGTGAGTTGACAAGAGGAAATTATTTGTTTATATTGTATTTATTTGGCGTTGATGTGGTTTGAGCTGGTAGTATCGTGTGTTTCACACGGTGCACCATATTATAGAAATATGGTTCTAGTTCATTGAGGTATGGCTTGTTTTCTTTTAACTGTGGTTTCTGATTCATTATAAATTAAAAAAAATTTTCGTTTCCACGATGCAAACACAATGGCTTTCGGGAATCTGTATATAGATAATCAGCCAAATGTTGTATTGTTCATTTTTCTGAATATATATGTTAACTTGCTTATGACAATAATGGTTGTCTTAACATTTACTTTAAAAATCGGCATGTTGTATCACACTGGCATTGTTTTAACCTTTATCGTTCATTAAAGTAACACTATTTTTCGTTGCTTGAAAGAAAAAAAGTTCTGTACTTTGTCTTTGTTCAAAACGCGTTCTGTACTTTACCTATGTATAAAGTATAGAATGCGTTTTGACAGGAGACACGTTTTGACAGGAGATGTGTTTTTATAGGTAATTTCGTTTCGTTGCGCATCAAGTATAGATTACTCATCATGTCACTTTTAACATAGTGGAAAGAATTTAACAAAATTATTATTTGGTAATACATGTGGATCTGAGACATTCCCCAAGTTTCGAGTACAAAGTTTATTGGCATTTCTGCAGAAGCAATATAATTTTTAAGAGATTAAATATATAACTATGTTTCTTTGTATCTAATTTAATACATAATTTTTATAAGGTAACTATAAAAATGAGTCGGTTTACTTTTCAGTTTGCCCAATTAAAATATACTAAATTATCAAAAGAAAATATTTAAATAACCTGTAAAGTCAGCGGTTACATCGACTGTTTTTGCCTAGCTTTACATAAAGTGAAATAAGGCACCATTTTAGATTACGTTGCTATCAAAATAAAAGTTTCACAAAGATACAACATGGGGATGTTTGGTTAAGACTAGTAATTCTATAATGTTTGTTATTCGGAAAGCAATATGATACAATAGCATAGGGCTGATTGATGAATTTTGATTTCTGATGATGTATTTCTGTGTAAATTTTTGGACAGCCTTTTATACAATAGAATTACATCATATACACTATGATTTCAAAGAAAAAAAATTATATTATGCTAACATAACATTTGTTGGCTTATCACCAGCCAGCCCTGATGACTTTTCACACGGTCTCTAAACGTGGGTAAATACATTAAGAGGTTACTACACTAAATAATTTGCTTTTACAGTTAAAATTTTTTTTAATGTTAATTAATTGACAACATAATACAGTTTATTAGGTTGGACATATTATTATTGATGTTATGAACTAGTTTTGGGTCAATTTTTATTTAAAGAAAAACTTATATCAAAAGATCATCGCCATGGTGTGTTGGGTTTGATCACAAGGGATACGGCCTTTGACGATGCGGCGCACTGCGAGGACCCGGGTTCGGACCGGTCTGTTCGTCGAATGGGGCTGGACTGGTGTTAAGGTTGGCTGTACGAGACTGCTCTCGTAGCAATAAGTCCGCCATATGTATCAGTTAGATACATTAAAGTAGGTAAATAAATAAATAAAAGGAGGCTGGAGAAAATGGGCCTGGCATTATAAAAATAGATCATAATGTCAAAAAGAAGTTGGTATTTTTTTAGAATGTAAAAAACCAAATATTTCAACATTAATGGATTGACAACAAGAAAAAGATGAAAGATCATAATCCAAAACAAAAAAAACCTGTCTATAAATATGCATGTAATATTTTTAATATATCAAGAATAGTTAATAGGAGAAAAAAATAAAAATCTAAGTACATTATAACTTCTTAGAAAGGACTACAAAAACAATCACTATTGATTGCTTTTTACCTATGTAGCCATTGCCTAGAGGAATTAAAAATAAACTGTTAACTGACATTGACATTTGTTCTGTATTGTCAAAATTAATGTCTTTTTTATTCTACAAATTTTATGTAGCCTTTTTCAATAACCCTGTCTCGCCTGCAAGTTTCAGTTATTAGTAAGATTATAAAAAATTGTCCTGTTTGTGTGAACATTGTGCCTGAAAATTTTATTAATCCTCACTCCAGATTCTCCAAGCTGGCACAATTCTCCTAGGTGCCGCAGCCCAAACCAGCGCCAGTGGTAACTCGGAGGAGACTCAAGCGGACGAACAAGAAGCTGCGGAGACCATTGAAGATTCTGCCGCCCCGGAGGCGAGTGGTAGTGGCAAAGTGTCGACAGCGGTTGGGACGGAGGACCATCAGGTCGACGAAGCTGGTGCTGGAGATCAGATGATGGAGAGCGAAGAGGTTGTGGATGATACGGGGGGAGAGAATGGTGGGGGGGATGGTGGCGGCAAGTGAGTATTTTATTAAGAAGAATTTGTTGATAGTTTTCATAATCCTGAGCAATATCTGTGTGAGACCTCTGTGTGCTCATGGATAATAGACTTACATTTAGGTGTTTCCATGGGGGTTCCTGACTTAGTATTCTTTTTGTTCTCTGCTTATTTGTACCCTCGCATTTTTTAATCTGCTGGTCAATGCTCTCCAGGATTTTGACATTTGTAGGGTTAGCTATATGTATAGTCCCGTTGTCATTTGTCACAGCTTAATGTTTTCTATAGTTTTAGATTAAATGTATGGAATTTTGTAAGTAAATCTGGCACTGGTAACATGTGACCATGCCCCTATTTTATAAAAGCGTTACGGGTGAGTTAGACCATTGAATATTTTTGGAAAATTTTGTACTTGAGATTGAGAAACAAAAGAAATTTTCCTAGGATTTTTGTCTGTCTGTTTGGTTGCACAAAAGTTGCTGGACTGATATGAAAGGCAGGCCGAATGTCCAGACTTTTTTGTTTCTATTCAAAATGTAAAGTGGATTTGATATTAACTTTAGATGCTGCGTAATAAGAACCATGTTCGTGGACTTGAGAACTGGTGAATGGAAATTATCAAAACCATCACAGTGATTCAGTGTAAAATTCAACCAGATGGTATGGGTTATAAGATATAGCTTATTTTTAAACTGGTCGAGAGTAATTTTGACATGCAGATGTAACTTATGATGAACCAGAGATAGATATTAAGAATAAAAAAATTATTTACGAAGAAGCCCGTCCATAGACAATTTAGTATTTTTTGTCCGTTTATTGATTATTTCAATCATTTCAAATATCTACAAAATTTCCTATGTTTAATTTGTTTGTTACTGCTTGAATTATCAAACGAATTGAATTAATGGTGCGTGGATCGTTTTGACCCACCTCAATGTTAGTAGTGAAACTTTCTACCACAGTGAGTGGATTTAAATAAATAAATATTGAATTTTCAGATCTGTTGTAATAATTGTTTGTTTGAGTTGCCAAAATTACCAAACAAATTGAAGTAATGGTCTGTGGATCGTATTGACCCACCTCAAAGGTAGTGGTGAAACTTTGTACAAAAATGTTTGAATTTAAATAAATATTGAATTTTAAGATCCGTTGTAATAATTGTTTGTACGAGTTGCCAAAATTATCACATATTATAACTCATACAGAGTTGCCAAAATTGAATTAATGGTCCGTGGATCGTTTTGACCTACTTCAATGTTAGTGGTGGAACTCTCTACCACAATGAATGGATTTAAATAAATAAATATTGGATTTTCAGGTCTGTTCAGCGTCAAGTGGAGGCGTCGTCCTCTCAATCCACGGATGATGACTCGCAGGCTGAATCAGACTCGAACACATCTAACTCTGAGTCGAACTCGTCAGAGGAGGGTGCGGAGAGTAGCGGCGACGATGGCCTTACGCGAACCATCGATCACTTGATGAGGTCCATTGGCAGTATCGAGTGCCTCATGGACCGTGTCCTCGAGCACTGTGAGCCGGCGCGTACCCAAGATCCTCGTGAAACGCAGTGCGTATATGTCTATATATTTTATATAAGACATTCTGTGCGTTGTGTACTGCCTTAGCTGTTCTTTCCAAGTATTTTTGAAAACATTTTTGGTATTGAATTTAGTTTTGTATTACAAATGATATTGAATGACAAGGGAGATGCGTCTTATGTATTTTGGTTAGCTGTCACAGGATAAAATGTTATTCTAGTAAATAAGGAAATAATGAAAAGAGATGGGGCGGGGACGGACCCAGGTGTTGTAAGATTATAAATGATACTCTTATATGGAGAAAATGAAAAAATAAGCTCCTTCAAAGTTTTATTTAAATCTTTAATCAGACAAATGAGAAATCTTGTATTTTATTATGAAAAATTGGGTTATTTTGAACAATAGTTTGTAAATGCTATTTCTATGCATCTCTTTGCACCAGCAAAATGAAACAAAGTGCAAATTGTGTCTCGTTGTATCCTCTATATACACATATTAATTCAACTCAAAAATCCGACAGGATTGTTGAAAAAGCCACATAAAACTAGAAAAGAGCGAAAACACCTTCATTTTGATAACACAGAACAAATGTCAATGTCAGTTTACATTTTATTTTTATTTAATTTAGGCAATGGCTACATGGCTAAAAAAGCAATAGATTAATTTTTGTAATTGTTTTTAAAGAAGTTGTTACATATTTGGTTAGATTTTTATTAATTTCTAGCTGTGCCCACAACTTTGTTCATGTGAAATTCGGAATAAGAAAAGTCATTAGCATTTTTAAAATTTTTTTTTGTCGCATAAAGTTTACTAAAAACGCTATTAGATGACATTGGCCGTACCATTTCGTAATATATCTACGAGTATAAAGTTTACTAAAAATGCTAACAGATTGCCATGGAAGTACCATTTCGTAATATATCTACGAGTATAAAGTTTACTAAAAATGCTAACAGATTGCCATGGCAGTACCATATTGTAATATATCTATGATCATAAAGTTTACTAAAATGCTAATAGATGATGTTGGCAGTACCATATCGTAATATATCTATGAGCATAAAGTTTACTAAAAACGCTAACAGATTGCCATGGCAAGTACCATATTGTAAAATATTTATAATCATAAAGTTTATTAAAATGGTAATAGATGGCGATGGCAGTACCACCATATCATAATATTTCTATGAGCATAAAGTTTACTAAAACGCTATAATAGATTGCATTGGCAGTAGTACCATATCGTAATATATCTAGGAGCATAAAGTTTATTAAAAACACTAATAGATGACGTTGGCTGTACCATTTCGTAATATATCGAGAGTATAAAATTTACTAAAACCGCTAACAGATTACCATGGCAATATCGTATTGTAATATATCTATGATCATAAAGTTTACTAAAATGCTAATAGATGGAGTTGGCAGTACCATGTCGTAATATATCCATGAGCATAAAGTTTACTAGAAACGCTAATAGATGTTGTTGGCAATAGATGTGTTCCAATATCTTAATATTCACTGAGATGCTAATAGATGGTGTTCCAATATCTTAATATTTACTGAGGTTTTTTTTTAATTGGCAACTTTCAGATAAAAAGTATCCTATACGTTGCTTGAGGATATTAACTATTACTACATCAATGTCCAGTAGATTTGAACAAATTGGCAGACTGACAGACCAACATAAACTCTAAAAAAAAGGTTTTCTGGCTTCTATTATCATTTTATAAGCTAAATCAATTGCTCTTTTTAAAATATTTTCCATGTACGGTATTCAGTCTCTTACAGTTTTATTTGTATAGATTAACAATTCTTGACGTATTAAAAATGTTTAATATATCCATTTTCATGAAGATACCTTTTTCGTTTTTTAAAATGGTTACAAATTTTATTTTTGCGTTTTCTTAATTGTCAGTCGATGAATTGTTTGGTTTTTTATGGTTTAAAAAATAGCAATTTTCTTAAAGATAATAATGTATTTCTATAGTGCCAGGGCTGTTTTAATTTGATCTCCTTTTTTGTCATTGATCGTTCTTAATAAAATTTTAATAACTTGAAACAATTTGATTACTGTAATTAGGCAATATTGATTATAAAACTTCAATGTAATTAGACAATATAGAATACGATGAGTATGTGTATGAATGACCATATGTAAACACCATGGGTACATTCTACTAGCTGCCCGCAACGCTCGACCGCGATCATACTCATTCCACTCACTTGTCAGCGTTGCAACTATCAATCCAAGTGGAACTAGCTAGGAGCAATGCGTATTTCTAACTGTGAGAACTTTCATAGAAAATCTTATTATAATTACTCTACTTCCATACAAATATTAAAATTACTCTATGTCTATGCAAATTCTTATTATAATTACTCAACTTTCATACAAATCTTATTATAATTTCTCAACTTTCATAGAAAATCTTATTATAATTACTCAACTTCCATACCAACTCTTATTATAATTACTCAACTTTCATACAAAATCATACTATAATTACTTAACTTCCATACAAAATCTTATTATAATTACTCCATACAAAATCTTATTATAATTACTCCATACAGCTTTCATACAAAATCTTATTATAATTACTCAACTTCCATACAAATCTTATCACAATTCCTCAACTTCCATACAAATCTTAATATAATTACTCAACTTTCATAGAAAATCTTATTATAATTACTCAACTTCCATACCAACTCTTATTATAATTACTCAACTTTCATACAAAATCATACTATAATTACTTAACTTCCATACAAAATCTTATTATAATTACTCCATACAAAATCTTATTATAATTACTCCATACAGCTTTCATACAAAATCTTATTATAATTACTCAACTTCCATACAAATCTTATCACAATTCCTCAACTTCCATACAAATCTTAATATAATTACTCAACTTTCATAGAAAATCTTATTATAATTACTCAACTTCCATACCAACTCTTATTATAATTACTCAACTTTCATACAAAATCATACTATAATTACTTAACTTCCATACAAAATCTTATTATAATTACTCCATACAAAATCTTATTATAATTACTCCATACAGCTTTCATACAAAATCTTATTATAATTACTCAACTTCCATACAAATCTTATTACAATTCCTCAACTTCCATACAAATCTTATTATAATTACTCAGCTTTCACACAAAATCTTATTATAATTACTCAACTTCCATACAAATCTTATTATAATTACTCAACTTTCATACAAAATCTTATTATAATTACTCAACTTCCATACAAATCTTATTAGAATTACTCAACTTCCATACAAATCTTATTATAATTACTCAGCTTTTATACAAAATCTTATTATAATTACTCAACTTCCATACAAATCTTATTAGAATTACTCAACTTCCATACAAATCTTATTATAATTACTCAGCTTTCATACAAAATCTTATTATAATTACTCAGCTTTCATACAAAATCTTATTATAATTACTCAACTTCCATACAAATCTTATTAGAATTACTCAACTTCCATACAAATCTTATTATAATTACTCAGCTTTCATACAAAATCTTATTATAATTACTCAACTTCCATACAAATCTTATTATAATAACTCAACTTTCATACAAAATCTTATTATAATTACTCAACCTCCATACAAATCTTATTATAATTACTCAGCTTTCATACAAAATCTTATTATAATTACTCAAATTCCATACAAATCTTATTATAATTACTCTACTTCCATACAAAATATCATATGATTTAGTGGAATTAGTGTTTGAACAAAAGTGATTTGTGTGACTGGAATAAGAATTGTTTCGTTTAAATGATCTATCGTGATGTTCTCCACCAAAAAAAAAACTTTTGGTCCACTGCAAATGGGCCACCTGTAGATGATGCTCAGAGTGCCACAACCTGCACCCGCTCTTCTCCAGCACTTCGCGTGGCATGCAAACTTTTCGATCGGATTGCTGATTGTGCGGACTTAGAATTTTAACCAAATATTTTCTGTCCTTGATAATAAATTAAAATGAGAAATTTTCATTGACGGGCCTCTATTTCTAAATTGCCTGGCCATTATTTCGAACTAAAATTATAAACATGAAAGTGGGTTTGTCCATTTTTTGTCTCAATTTCACATCTCAAATACTCAACCGATCTATGTGAAATTTTGTATGCATTTAGCCCATGTCTTCCAACATTTTGGGTATTTATATTTTGGAAAAAGTACTTCAGTTTTAAACGATGGTGTAATCATTTTTTCCATTTATCATGCGAGAGAAAGCCCTGGTAAAACTGGCTATGAATGATAGTAGTGGCTCTGAATGATAATAAATTTCATTGTTATTTTTCGATATGACTATCTATACATATAATAAAACTGTAACAGGATAAATTCTGCACATGGAAAATATTTTAAAAAGATTGATTAATTTAGGACATAAAATGATAATAGAAGCTAGCAAACCAGTCTTTAGAATTTTTGTCTGTACTGATCTGTTCGATAATTTGTTCTTCAATCACGCGAAATCTTGTCGACAGATTGTGATAAATTTTGGGTCAATAATTAATATCCTCAAGCCATATAGGATACTTCTTATCTGGGTATTACAGATAAAAAAAAACACTGACTTGGTGAATATATATTGGCCAATACCATGTATTTGCACTTTTAGTTAACTTTATGCTCATAGATATATTACGATATGGAACTGCTTACGCCATCTGTTAGCTTTTTTAGTCAAGTTTATGCTCAACGATATATTACAATATGGTACTCCTAACGCCATCTTTAGGGTTTTTATTTAACTTTATGCTTAAAGAGTTCTAAGAGGAAAAAAATACAAAAGCACAAAAAAATTCCTAATAACTACTTATTCTTAATTCCACGGTTAACAAATAATAAAGTTAATAGTTTTTAGAATTGTTTTTTTCTTTTTATTTACTATTTGTTTTCATTGTCTTAGATATACAATGCAAAAATTCCAATGATTTTGTGTAAACAGTGTTGTGAAATCGTATATTGTGACAGAGTGGATGAAATGTGCATTTTTGATTTACCGAAGTTTCCTTTGTTTGCGTTGCAGAAAGCAGGTGAACCACGGACTGTCGGAGGTGGACAGGAAGCTGATGGCCATGTACCGAAGGCTGCCGGAGATTCATCAGAAGCAGATGGAGGTCTACCGCAAGCAGAAAAAACTGTCTATGGTGAGCGCTTTATGTTGGTTATTTTTAACAGTCTTCGCTGTATGTTAACAATGTATGGAAAGAAATTATTTTCATTTGTGAGAATTGGTGTGAAGAATTCATTTCTCCGTTGTATGATAATTATTTACAGGTAAAAAAATCATGGTCAAATTGGCCTGCCAAGTATACAAATCAAACCTATCTTCTGTATAAAAACTCATTAAATTCATTCATTTAAATGAACTGCTTAAAAGTAATTGGTAATTTTTTTTCTCTAAAGTTTTAATAAAAATTTTCTTTAATTACCAAGAAAACTTGAGCGTGATCTGTCAACTAGTATGTTCAGCAGCAGTTGTCGTATTAGGTCGACCTCAATTTCGCTCCTCGACTTCACACGACACTCATAAAAATCATTCAATCTATCTCTCTATCAAGGCTGTTTTTCTCAGAAACGTCTTGATATAGAAATTTGAAATTTGGCATAATAATAAAACATATTAAGCCGCACCTATCCTGAGAGGTAACATTCAAAAATATTCATAGGGAAATTTTGATGGCAAATTAAGTACTCAAAACTTCTTTTTATTCCATATACAATGGAAAATAGTTTGAAAGGGCTAGTTATGAGGAACACGATAACATTTTTATCATAATTTCAGAAATATACTGAAAAACGAGTAAAAAAACACATGTTGTCTGCTCCCCCGTTATTTCCAAAACTTGGTATTTGTCTTTCTGACTTAGTATTTTTTTAATTAATGTAACTTGGCTTTCTCGGCTCAAACTGAAAAAAAATATATATATATATGAAATGTTTATTATCTCATTATGAAAAATTTGTTTTTAAAATTTCAAAACCCTTTAAACGCATGTACCAAAAGTAATGGTCTCTTTTATATTGTTGCGTTTTGAAAACCGTTCTCTTTTGGTGCGATACACTTCTGCCAACGAATAATCCAGTCGTTTTATCAATCTGTCCTGGATTTTTTTTCATGATTTTGATGGACTCAAAACATCTTCCCCGAGTTGTAGCTTTAGTTTGGAGAATCAAAAAGTAAGACGGGGTCATATGTGGAAAATATGGTATTTGGTCAATAAAGTACAGAGTATTTAATAAATAATTTGTGTACATACGCGTGGGGCAGCCCTTTATTGTGATGCAAAATCCAAGATTTGTTTTTCCATAAATATGTCTTTTTCCGGTAAACATTCTCTCTGAAACATTTCATGACGTTCAGATAATGGAATTTCTCGACTGTCTATTCTTCTAGTGGGAGTTCCGAATGAATAAGATAATAAGAGTCAAAGAAAACAGTTAACGTTACTGTTTTAACATTCTAGTTTTTGAGTAACTTTTGATGTAGTTTTTATGGTTTCTACCCTTCTTTGAAGCACCATTCTGAATATTGTTAGTGGGTTTGACATCAACCTTACAAAGTGTTGTGATGCATTTTATGAATGTCAGATCCAAATTAGCTTTCGAGTATGCCTCTAATAATCTCTTTGCAGAAAAAGCTGTGATGCAATGTGTCTCATACTCAAAATATCAACAAAAATGATGCAAGTGGATTCATGAGTTATATCCAGATTCTGTGTCGTCTTATCTTATATATGAATGATGACCTTTGTATATCATTCCCTTCACTGTGCCGGAGTTTTTGATAGTGGAAGAAATCGAAAGTCGATTAGAATGAGACAAGTTTTTAAACGCTGCTTAGCTTTTTTTGAACGCTGTGTGCCTTCAGCAATGTTTCCAGTGATTCAGCACATGAAATTTCATAGTAACTGTAAATAAATTCATTGACAGATTTGCCAAATCTTTTCATGACAACTAGGGTACGTTGGAATACGTAGGGTACGTCGCCAATTTGGAGAAAAAAATGTTTTTCCATAATCTATGATGACTTTCTTTGGCATTTCATTTCAACAAAGTGTTCATCATTGATATTAGTGACTAAGGTTAGAAATTTAATTCAGTCACAGTAATGGTATGGCTCATATTCGCTGAAAGAGTAATTGGCCAAAAACGTTTCGTATTTCGCTGAAAACAGTAAATGGCCAAAAACTGTATTTTATTATACACATTTTAAAACCAAAAATATGCCCCGATATTGACAGACATGTTATTATTTCTCACTAATGGCGCTCTGAGTATTTTTAAGCGATGTTTTTTAGCACTTTCTATATAACTTAGGATTCAAGGAGTATTATGAGATATCATGTCGATTTATGTCGTATTAGCTCAATACAGCGTCAATAAATTGAGTAGGGAAGAAGGTTAGATTTATTTCTACAGACCGAAATGAATTGATTCAAATTACTATGAAAAAATCTTTGCTTTAATATTTTCTTTATATTAAATTAAAATGAAAAAAGGTATTTAAGGGTTCTTTGAAGTTGTAATACCTCTTCCGATTTTCTCCAACAGATGGCGCTAGAAGTGAATTATGTCATACTATTGAAATTGTTCCGGGATTTCATAGTATAGGTGAACATAGTTGTAGGCAAAAGCTAATAAATGTATCAATAAATAATGATCATCGTTTGTTCTTATTGTTTAGTTGGTGTCTGCCCGTATGTCACGTGGTGGTCCCCTACCTCCGCCCCCTCCGCCTCCGTTGCCAGCTGCGGCGCCACCACAACCTGC
Source organism: Druceiella hillmani (assembly GCA_039881145.1). NCBI lineage: Eukaryota > Metazoa > Arthropoda > Insecta > Lepidoptera > Hepialidae > Druceiella > Druceiella hillmani. The sequence goes on along the minus strand of JAYKKI010000019.1, from coordinate 18,266,713 downwards.
AGCACCCTCTATGTTTGCTCTCTCCGAGTACCATCTGGCGCGTTTCAAAGAGGTAAGTGGTGTTATCGTGTTGAAATTTGTGAATAATTGGGCATTTGGAAATTTTTAGGTTTCTATACCTCAAAAGAAAAAACGAAACCCTTATAAGATCTCTCGCGTATCTGTCTGTCTGTCACAACCATTTTTCTCAGGAACCGCTTGAAGTAGAAACTTGAAATTTGGCACAAATAAAGCAAATTAATCTACGCATATATTTCAAATATACGAGACTCAAAAATACTCTTATGAAAAGGGAGGGGGGGGGGGATTAAGTACGGGGAAAAAGTTGGAAAATTCTGTATTGTATGAGGGTATCGTTTCAAAGGGCTTGCTATAAAGGGTTCAAAAATATTTTTTTTAGGTTGGGGTTCAAAATTTTAGGTATTATATTGTTAGATATATATTGAAAAGTACGTAAAAAAATATGCACATGTGTAACGTGCTTAAACCCATACCTGTACATAACATGTAGGGAGCTATATTTGTGGTCATTGGAAGTAGCCCATTTATGCATCAAGTAAGCATATTTTCTTTAGCATTATTCAGGCAGTTTATTATTGAGCCTGAAAAAATCAACTGAGGACCGACTCTACTGAGGACCTATCCTTCAGCAAGTGTAATGAAAATGTGACACATTCTCATCATGGAATTGGGTATTTGACTACTTTTTTTTATTTCATTAATCATAATTTCAAGGTACAAACTGATGAAAAGTGTTTTTGATTTTTTAATAATCTTAAAAATTGACCGAGTTATAAAAGTTTAAATTTAACCTTTAGAGAAGGACGGCAATACTGTGTTGTGAGGTCATTTTTAATATTGCACATTATATTCTACGAGAGGAAAAGAGACAGGGATATACACAGCTCTATCCGTATCTTCAAATTTAGAAGCCTACAGCTCGCTTATTTTTCAATCAATTTTTGAATTTTTTTCAAGACTGGTTTTTAATTAACTTATATTTCACAATATTGTACGAAAAATATAAAAATATAGAATGAGTCAACTACCGTATTATCTGAAACGTATATAGCGTAGCCAAACTACATCTGTGTCTTTCTACCTTTAATGAAACTCGACACCCAACATAATTCAATAAGTCTATGTCTTTTATATTACTTTTATAGTCCTTTTAAGTCTCATAAGTCCTTGTTGTGTTTGTTGTACTTTATTAAGGAATTTGTTTATTAGTGACAATGTCTGTTCGAATTATGATTTTGGACATTCATCTGAGGACATGATAGGGTTATTTTTGATGCAAAGGAGGAATTATAGATATGAAAATAATAAATGATTTTGAATATTATTACGTATTAATGGGGTAAAAATTACAAGGTGACAGCAAATTATGGTGACTGAATTTATACAAAAGATACTAGTTCGTTATCTATTCAACAGACTATGAAAATTTCCTTTTTCTATCGATTTTGTATTGCACATGCTCGATTTATGGGAGGAAGGAGTGAGGGGTCAAAAAGTTCACAAAGGAGAGGAGGCCAAGTCCGAACTCTAGGGCGGACAGTTCACCAGCTCTTCTGTACAGTCGTGTTGTTGTGCATGAGCAGCATACCTTTTACCAATTTTCGTCACCTTTTCTACTTCACGGTTACTGTTAGCCGTTTCAGCAGGCCAGCGTAGTAATCTTTTATTGAAATACTTTTATTATTAATGATACTCTTTGTGTGTCAAAATTTCATCCTTGTCGCTACAGAGATCTAAAAACTGACATGAACACACTGCGGTTTATTCTTTCTGGAAACCAAGATGGTTATGTAGAATATTCAGAATAAGTGTAGGAGATACTCCAACCATTGCATCTTCTAATATAAGTATTTCACATTTTTCAACAATGCCTCAAAGGTGGCCATAGCTGAGCGCGGGTCATTTTACATAGACTGTCATGTTTGAAAGTATATGCACCTCATAAATCATGATTTTAATAGGACAAGAGTCCCGGTAAACTGATGGCATTTCCACCAAAATCATTTGAAGTGAATGAAATTTGATTTTTTTCATATCCAATGTATTGTTTAAGATTTGGTTGTTTGATCGATGATATTTCAAAGGTAAACGACACAATTATTTTGAAACTCTATAGTTATTTTATATATTGTTTAATAATGAGCCTTAATTACGAGTCCGTGTGAGCGAGGTCCCCCCCCACTCGTCTCTATCCCCTCCATTTTGTGAGTTTTTTGACCTGTTCTTGTATCTTCGTGACTTTAGAGTTATTGCATAAACGCATACAAGTAGATAAAATATTTAAAAATGAAAAAAAAATTTTTTTTGTAATGAAATTTTATGGACAGAAGAAATAGCGGGGCATATTTCCATAATGTTTCACCGACATATAACGCTATAATAATGCCATCTATTGGTTAGTATGTTTAAGTATTGACAACAATGTTTTCAAATGACAAACAAACACTATTGTCAAAGACAAAATTTTGGTCTTACCTTTGAGTGTGTAAATATCACTAACAATGATTTGTGGCATTTTTCTTAATATGGCGCAGAAATAAAATCTTTACAATAGTGTAGTTGTCAAATATAAGTTAATTAAAAAGCAGCCTTGAATAAAATTCAAAAATTGATTGAAAAATAAGCCAGTTGCAGGCTTCTAAATTTGAAGAGACAGAGAGAGTTGGATATATCCCTGTCTCTTTTCCTCATAGAATATAATGTGCAATATTAAAAACACAGTATTGCCGTCCTTCTCTAAAGGTTGAATTTAAACTTTTATAACTCGGTCAATTTTTAAGATTATTAAAAAAATTTTTCACTCTTCATCAACTTGTACCTTGAAATTATGATAAATGAAATAAAAAAAATTAGTCAAATACCCAATTAATGAACATTAATATTTAGGATACTATCAGTGCTATACACTAACTATCAAGAGCAAATACACTAACTATCTAAGACTATAAAAATAATACAGCTGTAAAAATACAGGAAATGCAGTAACGTAAAATGTGTTATTATTACTGCACGTACAATTTATTTTTAACTGCGGTAGAAGTGTTACTTCTGCCAAATATTGTTATTAATTTTTTTGTTTTGTGATTTTTTTTCAATTTACTTAATATTTGTCCATGCCGATGTATGTAGTTTCAAAAATAAATTGCTATGATCAAAAGGCAGACATATGTTTGAGGTAATGATATTGATAAGGGTCTTGGCTTCAGAATTTAAAAAGTACCTGAGCCAAAATAGTAAATTCCTTTATAGGTCTGTTAATGTTACGGTTATTTTTTAATTACAGGTGCGTCGCAAGGTAATGCACATGCGTGAGCAGCAACTATACTATCACCGGCTGCGACTATGGCTGGAGGGGCAGCTCAGGTTGGAGCATATGCAGGTAAGACATGTTGCGAGATGTTGTAGCAACTGGGATATGAAGAGTGAATTTTTTTTAAATAATCTTAAAAATTTATCGAGTATAAAAGTTTAAATTTAACCATTAGAGAAGGACGGTAATATTGTGTTGTGAGGTCATTTTTAATATTGCACATTATATTCTACAAGAGGAAAAGAGACAGGGATATACCCAACCCTATCCGTATCTTCAAATTTAGAAGCCTACAACTGGCTTATTTTTCAATCAATTTTTGAATTTTTTTTCAAGACTGGTTTTTAATTAACTTATATTTCACAATATTGTACGAAAAATATCAAAATTTAGGATTCTCATAGCCTATACAGAGTAAAATGTGGATATTTCAAACAGAATTTTTTATTTATTTTTTAACAAATGTGGCTCTGACTTTTGTTGTATTACATTCAAATTAAATATAATCAGTCACATTCTCACTTAGACACGGAAAAATCTGCTGTTAGGGGGAAGTTATATCAATCACGTCTTAGCGCTAATCATTTTGAAATGGTGAAATATAAAGACAGTCTTAAAGTATAAAATTGTAATGGAAAATGAAGAGTTGAAGATTAGTGATGATTCTGAAGAAATTCTCAATTTTTTTTAAAATCATGCTTATTATCCGTTCTATTTTTCATTTGTTTTTATAATTTCAAATCATTTCAATCAAGGTCACATCGTATTTTCGCAGTCCGGTACATCCTCTCTATCAGCAAAATAATTGTTATCGTCACTATTATCACTATCACTCAACATTAGCATTATGCCAAATTGTGAGCACACCACAATGTCACTCCCACTATCACTTTCTTCACACCTTGAAAAACGATCATTTTCACTCGAATTATTTTCGTATTCCGACATTACGGGTTAAAAATGTTCTTTTCCTGGATCCTTTTTATATTGTAATTACTAATAATATTATTATTTGAACTTTATGTAACACGTAGAAAGATAAAAAATTAGCGATGCGTGCGAGCGACCTCCTCTACTGCGCGCTAAACAGCAACTGATTTCACGAGTGCCATAGCGCTCATGGCAAATTTAGTTAGTACGGGCACTCTAACGGTTAATAGTTATGGTCTAGGAAGTGGTGAAGGAGAATTTGAATTTGAATTTTTAGTGCGCTTCAGTGGATTAGTACTCAGTGGTTATTTGAAGTATTAGGTTTGTTTTTTGTTAAAAATTTTTATTCATGCTATATGACATCACATATGTCTATGGTAGTCTATAGACAGTCTAAAACAAGTTCCTGAATGTGGATTAATGTTTTTCACTCGATAAAAGAGTTTTACACAGCCTTATAAAGAAGCAAAGAGTAGGCAGACTTTCACTATTATATTAAGATTGCATTGTTTTTCTTTTTCTTAAACGTTTTAGGCTGAAGAATGTGCTTCGTCGACAAACGAAGTGCAGGACGAGCAAAAAGCAGACCAACAGCAGCAGAATTCTGAAACAGAGGAATGCCAGAGAACTGCGGTCGACAAGGAGGAGGAGGCGACGACGGAGGAAGCGGAGGAAGATGAAGATGATGAGGATGAAGAGGAGGAGGAGGACGAGGATGATGAGGAAGGCGAGGAGGGTGAGGAGATTGAGGAGGAGGAGGCGGCCATGGTGGGCGAGGGGGAGGTGGAGGGAGAGGACAGCAGCGGGGCGGAGGAGACGGCAGGGGAAGTGGGGCAGAGCGATGAGAAGTGTGCGGAAAGATTGGATGAAAGGTGGGTTCAGCATTGTTTCAGTTGAATTTTTATTATGCATGTTTATACGATATCTCCTATTGAAGTAAGTGAAATTAGCGTTTGAGTAACTTAGATATCAGCATGACATATCACTGTTATACTATTTAGTATTTGCTAGTAGGATTGGGTAGAGAATGTGTAAGGATTGGATTGATTGTGTGTTCGTAAATAAACACTAGCAATCTGGCAAAAAACTCACCAAGCACACAATCTTAATCAAAATTAAATTCTTCAATACAAAACTCGAACTGTCAAATAACATCACTATAGCAAAGACAACAACAATGAGACAGTCATCTTTCAGTAGTATATATAGTTTTTAGCGCTTGATATTTTTGTTTGTCAGATTCTTAACCCTCAACCCTTAATCTACTTACCATAAAGTACAAGGAAACAAAAAAATCCAAAATGAATTAGAAATTTGCTTCAGATCATATAGATTCACATATTTCGTTATCCACTAATGTTTTGTCATAATATATTTTTCTTCACCAGTTTCTATAGGTCTCCTAATGGATGTATTTGGTATTTAAGAATAAAACGAAAACACAAGATATCAGTTCTTAGAATATTAGAGGAGATATCTATATATAATTTTGACAAGAAATTAGGACAACCATATTTAGGTTAATTCTCTATATGATTTTTGATGAAATTCATCCAAAAAATTTATTTGCAGCCGGCAACAACTGCCTGTCCAACCAGCACAGTCGCACAACAACACCAATCACCACCAAGGCCAAATCATCACCATGGACTCCATTTATCATCAGCAATTGAGGCCAAAAGCTAGACCACGTGGCGCTGCCAAGCGTAAACTACGAAGTCAACCCCACCGCACGTTAGAGGCCTTAAGGTGGAAGTCTGCACCGAGTTTGAGGGCCGCCCCGTTGTTCCGTTCCAGGGCCTTAACTAGGGAGCTGGAGCGAAAAAAGATGGAGACTGATCGACTGAGGGAGGAGGTGGAAGCACCTAAGGCTTTTTTATACGACGAGAGGGCTAACGTAACGGAGGTTAAAGAGAAGGCCGACGTAACGTTCGCTCAGGTGAAGGCTAGTTTAACGGATGATAAGGATTGTGTTATTGGTGCTATGGGTAACATTATGGGCAATAAAGACGAAGTAATAGTGAATGAAGATAGTGTATCGGATTCTGTAATGACTGTAGAAGGTAGTGATGGGAAGAATTTGAATCTAGAAGCTGAAGCATTGCCTTATCCCGATTCCGCTAGTCCACCTTTGCATGATTTATCACCAACGAATTTAGACACAACTTCAGCCACTACATCCAAAACCATAAGGCATTCCTCCATGGTAACGGTGAATAAACTTTTAACAACACCCGTTACAGTTTTTGACCGATTAAAGGCCGATATTAGAGCAGATTTTGTAAAGTTCGGGACGCCATATTTGTCGAAGATACCCGATGAAAGTAACACAAAGTCCGAAGAATCAGAGACCAAAGATACGGCAGTAATTGATTCTAAAGAAAATGGTGCTAATATAGAAGGCAAAGATTCGAAAAAGGGTTATAAATACGTCGCATTTGGTCTAGAAATCAAGAAGGCTATTGAGGAATGCCAGAGTATCATTAACTCTTGTAATGCAAATACAAACGGTGATGTATGCGATTTGTCAAGGTCTATCAGTGTTGATCTCGCTGATGTTGACGATTCAGTAAAAGCAAATGCGGACATAACGGATAGTGTGTCAGATAGTGCATTGTCCCTGGAGCAAATTTATGAGTCGATTTTGAACTTGGATAAAAATTCAGCTGAGCTTTTGGAGGCTTATGATGTTCAGAACGAGCCAGATTTTGATAATGATGCACTTGCTTCATCAGATGATATGAAATTTGCCGAAGTTGTCGAGAGTATGCCCCAGATTTTGGCAAATATGCCAGAAATTGCGTCCAAGCTGTCCGAGTTTGCAAATTTGTCGTGCGAGTTGCCTGAATTTGCATCAATAGTATCTAATCTACCAGAGTGTACGAACGAGAGTCAATTGACACCTGAGACGTTGAAACAGATACGTGAATTGAAGATAAATAAATCTCGTGATAATGTAAAAGTTACAAAGTACATGTTTAAACGCAAGAACGTAAGAAAGCCAAGGAACAGCACTTCAGATAACGATGTGCTTGGAACTTTGCTGGATTACGAAGTGAAAGATTTGCCGGAGTTGTACAAGGAGGACATAGAGAAGGAGATGAAAGTGCATATGACGAGTAAATCGTTTTCGAAAGACGAATACAAAGATTTAGTTTGCTTTGTTACGGCACAAGTTGTCACGAACAAGATCTTTGAATGCATAAGGCAGGCTAAGGATTACGAGCTAGCAAAGTGTTTGTTGGATAGTAAGGTGCCGAAGGGCAGTGTGGATGCGAAGGTGGGTAGTAAAACTGCAGCATCTTCGAAGACCGAAAAGGAGAGTGCAAATGCCAATGTGAAGAGTGCTCAGGTTTCGTCGAGCGAGAGTAAAGACGAGTGGAAAGACAGATTGGAAGCGTGCAAGCGTTCAGTCTTTACGAAGTTCAAGAACATACCTTCGCAGTGGTTGGAGAGTGAGATTGAGAAGATGTCTGAGAAAATACCTGTTTCCTTTATAAGTTGCATTCGGAGCTTAGCGGAAAAACATGATAAAATGAAGAATGATCTTCAAGGGAAGGATTTGGGGAAAAGTAGTGTCGATAGTACAGAAACAGAAAAGAAAAGTGAGCAATCAGAGGAAGATGTGGAAGAAGTATCACCACCCGAAGAAGTTAAGAGCGAAAAAGAGGATAAGGAAGATATAGAAAAAATTGAAGTTGCGCCAACGATAGTTGAAGAGAAAGCTGCGGAGTCTTCAAAATCGGATAAAATTGTTTCAGAGCCTATAGCGACGAAGACCCTAATTGAGATAGTGACTAAAGTAACAGGTGATTCGAAGGAGGCAGCGAGTTTGGATGCGAAAATGATTCAAAGTTCGAAATTGTGCAAAGAAGCTGTGAATAGCATGAAGTGTACATCGAATATGAAATTCAAATATATGGATGTGATAACTAGGTGTGCAGAGTCGCCAGAGCTGGCCGGCTGGATAATGCTTGATCCTGGAATAGCAGCGAATGTGATTCTTGAAATGACGGGTATGACTCCAAAGAAACTCGGTGGTGAAGACTTCTCTACATACTCTAATGACCGTAAACAAGCATATTTCATAGAACGGTTGCAGGAGATGAATCGTGACTATATACAGAGTTTACCTAAGAACATATTCTCGACAGACGAGTGGTTAGTTCTTCTGTATCAATTGGAGATGTTGGAGGTCAAATTGAAGATGGCCCTATCAAAGGTCTGTTCCCCAAAGAAGAAACCGGCTCAGACTCAGACAGCTTCCAGCATGGCCAGCGAGACGCGAGAAGCGGAACTAGTTGCTGGTAAGGGTTTGAGTAGAATAATTAACAACTGTAATTTTAAGTCTGTGAAAAGACCCTCACCAGCTGTTCTCGAAACTATAGCGAAAGAGGCGGCTGCAAAAGAACAAGCAGAAAAAGCTATTTTAGAACAGCGGAAAATAGAACTTAGCAAGCAATACCCACCTGAACCGAGCAAAACTGAAGTAGCTGCTGAAGTTAAGAAAGAAGAGACCCCAACGAAACCTGAGCCGCAACCAAAGGATAAGCCTAGCGAAGTCATAATCGATAGGGTTGACAAAATATTGTCCATCAATTCTAAGTCCAGTACAGCAAAACTTCAACCTCAACCTAATCCAGAGTCGGAGAACAAACAGAATCAAGAGTTAGATAAGAAAACTAAGAATAATATTCTTCTTGCGAAATGCGAAGCCATACTTAAAGTCAAAGGTGATAAAGAATTGTTGGAACGATTTTATGTCATCAAATCATGTATAACGCAAGGCTTGCCAGTTCCCGAAGGCTATAAAAAACACGTAATATCAATATGCAAAGGAATAGACGCAAAGTTATTAGATATTGAAGAAATGATACGTAAAAACAACAAGTCAAATGAAAATGATAAAATTGATTCGCCACAATGTCAAAAGGCCAATAAGGAAGCGAAATCGAATGAGTCAGGCCGTAAGTGCAGTAGTGAGTCTGACCCAACGTGCGTTCACTCTGACGAAAACGACTCTGATTCTCACTGCCATTCGCCGGCAATGTGCTGCCCGTGTGACCCCAAGACGGGACAGCATATTGCAATAATTGGTAGTCAAAATCCAGAGCTTTTGGCGAAGTATTCGGCGCAGGCGCTCCGTAATGCAAAGCAGAGTTTAAACGTAGTCGCATTTAACAGTATTCGTAATGGAAATGGTAAGGGTGACCCGGAACACAGTGGCGACCAAGATAAGAGTTGGAACGCGCCGAAGAGCGATTGCAAGTGGACAAATGATTGCATTTGTTCTGGTTGCCGTGGAAACGGTGGATTGGGTGCGAACGCAAGCGCTATATCGCTCGGTGATATTGTGAAACAATGCTATGAGTACGATATCAACGCGCCGAATGGCGGAAATCCAACAGCTATGGGTGAGTTTCCAAGTGTTTTTATAGAAATTTTTCTGTAGTATTTTTCATTCTACAACTTATAACTTACAGACGGAAATGTAATTTTTAGGATATATTTCAAATTATGTTTTTTTTTTATTTCTGCTGTAAACAACACACTTTCTTAGTGAATCATGTCAACTAAATTTACAGGTATTTTTTAATCTGAAAAATCGCTTATCTGAATCGAACTTTCAGGGATTGCCAAAGTCAGATAAACAAATTCTAATTAAAGATATTGTTCTATCGGCTCCATCTGGTGATAAATTAATCTTTTTATAACGCTGCTGTCATTTTTACCGTGTGACATCCACATAGCATACATATTGTATTTAGTTTTTGATAAATTTGATCTCGTATTCATTCGTAACATAACCTCTACATTCAATGGCGTTTAAATGCTGTGCTGATATTGGCAAAGACGTAAACAAAAGATGTTATTTTGGTCATTTCAAGCGGCTTCTATGTTTCTTCAAGTATTCGTAATGGAAACGGGTTCCTAATAGTAGATGTGATTGAGAGGACTGTGAGACAAAGTCGAGTTCATCGGATAGGAAATGTACCACATGTTCATTTACCTTTGACTTTCCAGACATATGATTTTGGCTATTTTTGTACGTTCCTAATATTACGTTGTGTAATTTTTGAACATTTTTCAATATTGAAAATGTCACTGAGAAGATTGACGAGTCAGGTATACTCCATACGAAGATAGGACTTATAAAAATATTTATGAAAGTGGTACGAAAATTATTTTATGAAAGTGGTACGACTACTGGAAATCAAGACATTTGTACAATTTTAGGGGAAATACTTTGAAGGGTATTATAGGCGTTATAAACCTGTTATTACATAAATGCTTTTTAGCTAAGCTGAAGGGCGACTTCTTGAGACACTTGTATATAAGATAAATACTTACTTTGCATCTTAGCTGGTTGCGAGGGGGTAGAGTGTACAATCCAAAAGGGTTTCGTTGTGTGACCAACAACTTCAGGTGGATAATTAAAAGAGATTAATCACCTGAAGATGTTGCCGTACGATAAAACGTAGGTTGTGGTAAACAATTTAAATAAAGTAGATATAATACATCACGTAGTTTCGTTTACTTGTTAATAAAAATTAACTGATAATGAATTTCTACAAACTATATTAAGTTTGTTCGTTTGCAAATATATTCAATATTATTGATCTCAATAAAAATTATCGGCACCCTTTGTAATACTTTATGCACTGATAAACATAGGTTTTACTACAAGAACATACGTTTTCCAGATTAGTTATTTTAACTGGTTTTAACAGTTTGACTGTCGACGTGCTGTGGGAGAGCTTGTGCCAGGGCAGCTGGCAGAGTGTCCGTTTTAGATTTATTATCAACAATAATACAAAATTGCAGTTTTGAACGTGACTTTCCCACTCTTACATGCACCAACTATGTGTAAACAATGTTTCGTCACCGACGACGACGATGCACTGTCTCATAGAATTTGTGAGGAAACTATTCCCCTGTGCAGTATGGATACTTGGCCTTGCACACGTTTCAAGGCCTGATGGGCACTCAAGCTGTTAAGGCTTTTATTGGTCTTATACCTTTTGCTTTTTTGTATTTGACATTTTTTGCTTACATTAGTGTGTATATACAAATACAAAAATCTATTAAAACAGGAACACCAAGCAAAAGCGTGGCTTTAAATGTGAAATTGTGACAAATATTAAGCCGTCGTTTGTTCTATTAACAAAAAAAAATATTGACGTTTGTAATTTTTTGAAGGTAACAGGTGAAGCTTGTGCATCTTTTGCTTTCTCCCATTTACAATACGGGTATGTTACAATACGGATATGTTAGTGTGCATATCTTCTTTTTCAATGGCTTGACAACTCAGGACGGGCCCCTGCCTTCCGCAGAATCAACTCCTAAGCTTTCCTGTTCTTGGCCAGAGGAATCCAGTTCGTGACACTTAGGATTTTTAAGTCTTTTTCCAGGCAGTCGAGCCATTTAAGTTAGGTCTTCCTCTCGACCGCACCCGTCACTAGGTCTGATGGGAACTTAAGCTGTTAAGGCTTTTATTGGGCTTATACCTTTTGCTTTTTTGTATTTGACATTTTTTGCTTGCATTAGTGTGCATATACAATTATAAAAATCTATTCATACAGAAATACCAAGCAAAAGCCCGGCTTTAACATGAAGTTGTGACAAATGTTAAGCTTGTTCGAGTTGTCGTGTTGTTGTTGTCACTTGTTCTATTAATAAAAAAAAGAAATAGTGACGTTTGTAATTTTTTGAAGGTAACAGTTGAAATTTGTACATTTAACATCTTTTGGGTTTTTACATTTACATAAAGGATAAAAAAATACATTAGTGTGCATATACAACTATAAAAATCTATTGAAACAGAAATACTAAGGAAAAGTCTGGCTTTAACGTGAAATTGTGACAAATATTAAGCTGTCGCTTATTCTATCAGCAGGGGCAAGCACGAATGACCTTTGTAATTGTTTGAACGTAACAGTCGAATCTTCCATGTGTCATTATTAAATTATGTTTCTGTTATTTTGTTATTGTATTTTCTTGTTGAACGATGAGTACGTTTAAATGATGAATATGCAAAAATGGTCTGATTACTGTGGTTCCTACCCCTGCGTACATCGCTGTCTGTAGTGCATTGATAGTGTCAACAGACAGTTTATGTAAGTTTGCATTTTTTCGTTGAATGATGAATACGTTAAAAATTGCATTTTCTTGTTGAATAATGAATACGTTGGACGATGGATATGTTAAAAATTGTCTTATTATTATGATTCCTAACCCTACATACACCACGGCCTATAGTGCATTGATATTATCACAGACTGCAACAGACAGTCCATGTAAGTTTGCATTTTCTCGCTTAATGATGAATACGTCAAAAATTGCATTTTCTTGTTGAATAATGAATACGTTGAACGATAGATATGTTAAAAATTGTCTTATTATTGTAATTCCAAACCCTACATACACCACGGCTTATAGTGCATTGATGTTATCACAGACTGCAACAGACAGTTCATGTAAGTTTGCATTTTCTCGTTTAACGACAAATACGTTAAAAATTGCATTTTCTTGTTGAATAATGAATACGTTGGACAATAAATATGTTAAAAATTGTCTTATTATTGTGATTCCTAACCCTATGTACGCCACTGTCTCTAGTGCATTGATATTGTCCCAGACTCTGCAACAGACAGTTCATGTAAGTTTATTTCATGTTTGTAGTCATGACTTTGGTCGAATTTGAAATTAACTATCGTATTGGCAACTGTAAGCATTTCCGAGTAGGTTATGTCTGCGTACATAGCTGCCATTCTTAGTACCTCTATGATACTGTCACTCCGAAGTTCAAGATTCAGTCCAGTGCATTGATTAGCATATTGTAAATAAGTAAATGAACCGCTTTCTCCAGTAACCGATCCGCCCACCAAAGATTGCACCGATTCAGCCCCCAGCGCCACTCCAAACGACGTATCAAAAGAGAGCACAGTTGCCAAGGAGAGTGCAAAAGCAAATACTGGAACTCCAGGCTCGGGTGCCCCATCGAAGGGCCAGCAGAATGCGGGGAATGGGAGGGGTGGCGCACAGGGCACGGCCGGAGGCGGTGGCTCACATCAGCATGTTTGTAGGGGTATGTACTTAATTCTTGTTAATATGGCATGTTTTTGGAAGTGTTTCGGTTCCGTTTACAGTTTTTTTCATTTTTGAGCCCTTTTTGTGCTATATTTAATTAATATGTGTCAACAATTTCAAAAGATAAGGACAACTAAGGTATCCTGCTTCATATATATTCCGATACGCATTTGGCCGGTTTTATATTTTTGAGTGTAAATAGATATTGAACCCCTGCCATTTTAGTAGCAGTTTGTGTGCTTGCAACTCTGCGCTCCATTCTATCCAAAAGAGAATATTTGTAAACAAAGCAAAATTACAGTTCACATATTGTAAACATTTTTCTTGTATTCTCCAAATTTGTTTATTTGGTATTCTTGATTGCAAAATAAATTTTTTTTGTTGGTATCACTTTTTTATTTTTTGCTCAACGTAATCATTCACAATTAGATAATCATTTATGAATTTTTAAACACCTCATCAGGACTGTAACCGAGGACTTTTAGTGGGGCGCTAGCATTTTAGCCACTGTTATGGGACATATATAATGCCAAAGTGTGTATAAGTAATGCTAGACATTACAAGTTTTTTCCAATTTTTTTTAATCAATCTACCAATAAAAACAATGATCGAAAAAGTATGACAGATCAAAAGCTTAGCTATTTTAACAAAAAGGTCTTGGATAAAACCTTACGATCTATGCTGTGAAATGATACATTTAACAATAAAGTCACATGTCACGATGTTTTTTTCCACTATCCTTATCCCGATCACTGTATGTATGTATAAATATATTTGTTTATACAGACCAATGTTCTGTCTCGTTTTACTCCTTATGTCTTGTTTAAATGTTACGCTAGAAAGACAATCGAATAACGTCTATGTGAGATTGAAACTGATGTATTGCAATTCACTTCAAAGCATTACAATTATGTGTGCTGGGTAGCATATATATGTATAGATTTCGCAACTGTCAGAATATTACCGTATGAGTGCCGACGAGCGCCATCGCACTTGTGCGCTTACTAACTAAATGTGCCACGAGCGCGATGGCGCTTGTGAAATCAGTTGCTGTTTAGCCCGCGGTAGGGGAGGTTGCTTGCACGCTTCGCTAATTTTTTATCTTAAACATGTTAGATAAGGTTCAAATTATGATATTATTAGTAATTACAAAATAAAAAGGATCCAGGAAAAGAAAATTTTTAACCCATAATGTTGAAATATGAAAATAATTCGAGTGAAAATAATCGTTTTTCAAGTTGTCAAGAAAGTGATAGTGGGAGTGACATTATGGTGCGCTCACAATTTATCTTAATGCAAATTTTGAGTGATAGTGATAATAGTGACGATAATAATTTTTTAAGTGTTTTTTTAATAAAAACTTGTACCTGGATAATAAAATACAAAGAAAATTATGGAAATATATATTGTGAACAAAAATTATAACAAAAACTGAAATCAAAGTCACGTCGTATTTTCGCAGTCCGGTACGTCCTCCGTATTAGCAAAATAATTGTTATCGTCACTATTATCACTATCACTCAAAATTTGCATTACGCCAAATTGTGAACGCACCACAATGTCACTCCCACTATCACTTTCTTCACAACTTAAAAAATGATCATTTTCACTCAAATTATTTTTGTATTCCAACATTATGGGTTACAAATTTTCTTTCCCTGGATCCTTTTTATATTGTAATTACTAATAATATTATAATTTGAACTTTATGTAACACGTAGAAAGATAAAAAATTAGCGATGCGTGCGAGCGACCTCCTCTACTGCGCGTTAAACAGCAACTGATTTCGCGAGTGCCATTCCGCTCGTGGCAAATTTAATTAGTATGCGCACGAGTGTGATGGTGTTCGTCGGCACTAATGGTTACGTAAGATCTAGATCTCCATTGACACACTTGTAGTGAGTCAAAAGTAAGTTAGATTGTAAATATAAGAGATTCTGTAAACTGTATTTTGATGAAAATATGATATCCAATGTTGTTATATTTGCCTCTTTCCAGTGGGCCACACACAGGGTCCGGTCGGCGCCTGCACAGGTGAAGGCGGACAGAACACCGGCTTCAATGGTGATCATCCGTGTAACTGCTGTTACTGCACCGTTTTTGGACATGCGGTGAGTTTGATGCTTCGCTTTTATTACTATTTTATCAGTGTGATTCTGTATAGCTGTTCTATTCGGCAACCTTAAGTTTTTTATTTCTAGATGATTTCTTAACATTGTAATCTTGAGTCTGGGGTTCCGTAGTAAATATCTAGAGGTTTAAGAAAAATGTTAATAGGAGTTAGTACTGTGGTTAGATTTGGAAAAGTGGAAAAACTTTCAAGTAAGGGAATACCAATAGTTTTGGAAAAGTTGCTCAATTTTACGTTTACTGCATTGAGTGAATGCACTGCAACGTCAAAGGTGCTGTATTTTTGCTATGAATAGAGTCTTTTGTCTGATTTTTTTTTTCTAATATTTGTTTAATGCTTTGTTTTTAAAATAAAGCTTTTCTTTCGGTATGAAGTAGTTCTATTTCGCAAAGGCAGATCTTTACACAAATAAAATATTTTTCACCAGAATTTTTTTTAAGTGCTGAATGTCAAATGAATATTGGCTCTAAATTAATTTTTGATTATTCTAGGTCCTTGTCAAATGAATTTTAGCTCTAAATTAATTTTTGATTATTCTAGGTGCTTGTCAAATGTCAAATAAATTTTAGCTCTAAATTAAATTTTGATTATTCTAGGTCCTTGTCAAATAGTGTCAAATGAATTTTAGCTCTAAATTAATTTTTGATTATTCTAGGTCCTTGTCAAATAGTGTCAAATGAATTTTAGCTCTAAATTAAATTTTGATTATTCTAGGTCCTTGTCAAATAGTGTCAAATGAATTTTAGCTCTAAATTAAATTTTGATTATTCTAGGTCCTTGTCAAATAGTGTCAAATGAATTTTAGCTCTAAATTAATTTTTGATTATTCTAGGTCCTTGTCAAATGTTGTCAAATAAATTTTAGCTCTAAATTAATTTTTGATTATTCTAGGTCCTTGTCAAATGTTGTCAAATAAATTTTAGCTCTAAATTAATTTTTGATTATTCTAGGTCCTTGTCAAATGTTGTCAAATAAATTTTAGCTCTAAATTAATTTTTGATTATTCTAGGTCCTTGCAACTAAAATTCATTACTATTATGGCCATATTACATTTGCTTTATTTCGATTCTTCTCTTGATAACAGTTTATAGTGAAAAATTGATATGAGATTTACACACAATGCTTATGGTCGGCAATAACCGGTTTGACAATAATTGGAGAAAATAGAACAAAGAAATTTAATATTTTAATACATTCCACAAAAGTTGATCCTATAAAAAATTGTAGTGGCTGTGGCGGACTCTCGCTGAGTTGGCGAGGAATAAAGCCCAAAATTCTCCAAAACATCTTCTCTTTTAGTGTCTCATAAATATTAAAACACGCCATATTAAAGTACAATAAGTAAGATTACGTGTGCGCAGAAGAGGTTAAATGAAACCTTTAAAAAATTATGACATGGAAATAAATATAAAAATGCCAATCTCGTTTACTAACATATTTTTTTAACGTTATCAGATTAAAAAAATGAAATGAAAAGTGTGTTATTTTAATTCTTTTAGGGACAAAATATAAGTTAATTACAAATCAAAGGATGTTTGGTTTATTAAAATTGCTACATTATTTTTGAAGGTAACACAGTGGGCATGTTGGAAAATAAAGCTACTATATTAAATTCTAATACACTGCTCGCGAAGTTACCTCAACGAAATGCTCGTCAACATTGATCGCAGTCCGAAGTGCGTAACTACACACACGTGTAAGCTCGCGGGGAGTTTAGTAGCTGTGAGTCGCCTGCACACACCCACATGTAAACAGTATGATATCTATCTGCAAAGTGAAGTACGCTGAGTAGTATAGTGAGACGCTTTGAGTAAATTTGCAAAGTCCTTAACCTCGAGTGTATTTGCAAAGTCCTTTGACTCGAGTATCGGAAGTCGCTCGAGGCGAGGCGACGTTGCACAAAGCGAATTGAAGTACCTCTCTACACTATTCTCTTCGCCTAACTTTGATAAATTTTATAATAGTGTAGTGCGGGTTTTACATTTAATCAGCAGTTCTATTTGTTTCTTGAAAAGTTCTTTTTCTTGAAATATAAGATTAACGAGCAACTTCTGGCAATACAACATAATGTCAATTATATTTAAGTTAGGTGATCATTAAATTTATTGTTATAAACTCGATAAGAGTGTAGTAATATAATGTATTGTAACTTTTATATATCTGTCAGCTTCGCTTTAAAAATTTATAAATGCAATGTTCTTTAAATACACTTTTTCTATAAAGATCGTAGAAAAATATTATGTTAAAGAAAAACAATTTTATTTAACCCTCTGCATTAAGCATCCTCCTAAAGATGAATCTTTAAATTAGATAATTTTGAGTTCTCTCAAACTAAATTAGAGGATAGTAGGTTTCATAACGTCTATGTTCTAAGACTTATACTAGACTATGCCTACGACTTCGTTCGCGTGTAAATGTAGAAAAAAACATTTTTTGTTTTATTTTCTCTTATATGTTGTTTCTGGGTATATACTATTACCATACCAAATTTCATCAAAATCCGTCCAGTAGATTTTGCGTGATACCCATTCAAATTAACAAATATACAGAGGCAAGAATTGTAAAAAAAGTTTTGCTGGCTTCTATCATTATTGTATACGCTAAATTAATGATTTCCTTTAAATATTTTCAATGAACACAACAAAAACAATAAAAGTAAATAAAAAAATATCCCTTCAGCGACTAGGAACCTTTATAAATTCATCTCGTCTATCTGTACGTTCCTGGTTCATAACTTGATGATTTCTTAAACATTGTCAATGTATTTATCATCTGTTGATTTTGTTTGATGAAAATATTATAATTAAATAGAAAAATATCCCTTAAGCAACTAGGAACCATTACAATTTCATCATGTCTATCTGTGTATCCCTGGTTTATGACTTGATTATTTCTCAGTCATTGTCAATGTATTCATCATCTGTTGATTTTGTTTGCTAAAAATATTTTAATTAAATAAAAAAATATCCCTTAAGCAACTAGGAACCATTACAATTTCATCATGTCTATCTGTGTATCCCTGGTTTATAACTTGATTATTTCTCAGTCATTGTCAATATATTCAAATAAAAAAATATCCCTTAAGCAACTAGGAACCATTATAATTTCATCATGTCTATCTGTGTATCCCTGGTTTATAACTTGATTATTTCTCAGTCATTGTCAATATATTCAAATAAAAAAATATCCCTTAAGCAACTAGGAACCATTACAATTTCATCATGTCTATCTGTGTATTCCTGGTTTATAACTTGATTATTTCTCAGTCATTGTCAATGTATATATCATCTGTTTATTTTATAGGATAAAAACATTATAATTAAATAAAAAAATATCTGTTCAGCAACTAGGAACCATTACAATTTCATTATATCTATCTGTATATCCCTGGTTTATAACTTGATAATTTCTTAATCATTTGCCTTAAAATTTGTCAAATATACAATTTTAATTAACTCATAGACAAAATTTAATAAAAATTGATGTACGCATGTTCATTATATATATGGTCGGTTTTTTTACTCCTTCTGCTATAATGGTCATAAAATGGCATTATTTGGTTTGCTTTCATTTTCCGTGGTTGTAAATTTAGATATGACACTATCGCAGAAAGTTAATTTGCTTCTATGTCCTGAAGAGAACAGTGGAAACCCTTTTTTGAAATTTTCCATAATGAAAATATTTGGATTGCTTGAAAAATTTTAAAAATTATCCGTTTGAGGGTTAATTCGTCAGCTGATTTATGAAATATAGAATATGTTCCATTTTCATCAAACGTGACACACCTTTATTTACATTGTATAAAACAATATTACGCTTAAGTGTTTTGATAAAAAATATTTGATACTCTTTTCAAACCCTGAAATGGCACAACACAGGTTTCATTTAAAGTATTTTTGCGATTAATTTTTTTTTTATTTGTTTTTACTTATGAAAAAATTTTTAGATTTTTTTTGATAATATGAAAATGACCAATTTTAAATGGTACCAATTTTACAAAAAAATTCGGCTTTGAACTGGAATAACTTGGGAACTGCTTTGAATTTTAAAAATCATTTTTCATTGTTCTCTTCAGGAAATCAAAGTGAATTACCTTTATGTGGCTTTATAGCGTTAAACTTTATATTCTGTTTATCCTTGTATCTCATATAGAATTTAGTGGACAACTATAATTTCATGCCTGCAACAGTGAACTAATATTACGCAGTATTTCATTTGGTGTTCAAATGCATTTGTGGGATTTGCAAACCTTTATGTGGCTTTATGGTGTTAAACTTTATACTCTGTTTATCCATGGATCTCATATAGAAGTTAGTGGACAACTATACTTTCATGCCTGCAACAGTGAACCAATATTACGCAGTATTTCATTTGTCGTACAAATGCATTTGTGGGATTTGCAAACCTTTATGTGGCTTTATGGTGTTAAACTTTATATTCTGTTTATCCGTGGATCTCAAATAGAAGTTAGTGGACAACTATACTTTCATGCCTGCAACAGTGGACCAATATTACGCAGTATTTCATTTGTTGTACAAAAGCATTTGTGGGATTTGCAAACCTTTATGTGGCTCTATGGTGTTAAACTTTATACTCGGTTTATCTGTGGATCTCATATAGAAGTTAGTGGACAACTATACTTTCTTGTCTGCAACAGTGAGCTAATATTACGCAGTATTTCATTTGTTGTACAAATGCATTTGTGGGATTTGCAAACCTTTATGTGGCTTTATGGTGTTAAACTTTATATTCTGTTTATCTGTGGATCTCATGTAGAAGTTAGCAGACAACTAATACTTTCATGCCTGCAACAGTGAACTAATATTACGCAGTATTTCATTTGTTGTACAAATGCATTTGTGGGACTTGCAAACCTTTGCGGCTTTATGGTATTAAACTTTATATTCTGTTTATCCGTGGATCTCATATAGAAGTTAGTGGACAACTATACTTTCATGCTTGCAACAGTGAACTAATATTACGCAGTATTTCATTTGTTGTACAAATGCATTTGTGGGATTTGCAAACCTTTGTGGCTTTGTGGTATTAAACTTTATATTCTGTTTATCTGTGGATCTCATGTAGAAGTTAGCAGACAACTAATACTTTCATGCCTGCAACAGTGAACTAATATTACGCAGTATTTCATTTGTTGTACAAATGCATTTGTGGGATTTGCAAACCTTTATGTGGCTTTATGGTATTAAACTTTATATTCTGTTTATCCGTGGATCTCATATATAAGTTAGTGGACAACTATACTTTCATGCCTGCAACAGTGAACTGATATTACGCAGTATTTCATTTGTTGTACAAATGCATTTGTGGGATTTGCAAACCTTTATGTGGCTTTATGGTATTAAACTTTATATTCTGTTTATCCGTGGATCTCATATATAAGTTAGTGGACAACTATACTTTCATGCCTGCAACAGTGAACTGATATTACGCAGTATTTCATTTGTGGGATTTGCAAACCTTTATGTGGCTTTGTGGTATTAAACTTTATATTCTGTTTATCCGTGGATCTCATATATAAGTTTGTGGACAACTATACTTTCATGCCTGCAACAGTAAACTGATATTACGCAGTATTTCATTTGTCGTACATTTGTCATGTGTTTTCATTTGCTGCTTAGTCAACTGAAATGTTGTAATTTGACAATTTTTATTTTTGTTTTGTGAATCAATGCACCTACGCAAACCGCCCGATATGGGGCTCGTAACTGACATTCGTATTCGCCAAATTCTGTTGGATATTATAGGTCACATTTTGGGGAGTGACCAAATTTTAAGGAATAATTAGGAAACAGTAATGAAAAAAGAAAGACATAATTCTTTTTAACTTTTTCTAACATTCTCGTGTTTTATTAAAGCTATACTAGATAGAGTATCATATTAGTTCATTTTACTATGTTGTTGCTATCGCTAAATGGTAAAAATATATTATTGAAACTGCTTCTCGGCCATTTCTAAATTGTGCGTTTCTATTAACAGTCTGTTATAAATGGAATAATAAGCTAAATTTTCGCAATACATATTGTATTAGATATGAAAATAATCTGTATTTATTGAAGATTATGTTTATTTTATTTGTTTTATGAAACATCTAGCAATACATTCTATCTATATACTATGGAATTCACACATATTCAAGTATGCCAAGTAAGGATGGCAGTATTCATTTCTGAAGTAATTATAATTGTAATATTACATATTTACAGAGCGCATATATATATATATACATACATATATATATATATATTATATATATATATATAATAATTTTGTGATAAAATAAAAAAAAATATGGAAATTATTTCATGTTTTTGCTGTTCGATAAATTGTGTGTTTGCAGTGGCTTATCGTGTTTGCAATAATTAGTTTATTTCATGTGTTTTGCAATAAATTGTAAAATGTTATTTTTTGTAGTACGAATTGTACATATATTGTTAATATTTTCACGATAGTATAGAAACACGTTTAAGTCATAAAAAAATGAAAAGAAAATCATTTTTTATATAGATACAAAGAAAATTCGGTCACAAGTATATTTTATAACTTGGAAAATGACATAATTTGATAAAAAGTATTCTCCAAACATCCATTAGCTAAAGCTTGATATATAATAACCCTATATCTTGTTTGTAAGTCACATACCCAAAACTAATAAACATTAAACACCGGGAATTACTTATATTGTCAACGTATTTATATATTAAGTCAGTTACAAAGGAATGTGAAAGAAAAAAACTTTCATTAGCTAAAATTTGGTATATAATACCCTATATCTTGTTTGTAAGTCACACCCAAAACTGATAAACATTGAAAACCGAGAATTACTTATGTTGTCAACATATTTATATGTTAAGTCAGTTACAAAAGAATGTGAAAGAGAAGGAAGGAACAGCTGAATCTCTGCTTTGTATCACTCAAAAAGTACAACCCTATGTTGTTTGCTGTAATTCGGTATATTTTTAATGCAGTCATTTTATTTAAATACAATATACTGTGATGGTTAGTTGTATAACAGTCGTATTGTGAAATTTCTTGGACGCCACAGATCTACTCTTGCTGTAAACTGCAATAAATATTATAAAACATCATAATGTGGATACTATAATTCGACTCTACTATAAAACAAAACTTATTTTTTTGTTACCAAATGAGACATGGTCACCCTAGTGTTTCACCCAGCTGCGCCGTGGAATGAGGATTAATTGTCATATAATCAAAAGTGTTTACAGAAGTTATTTTTACAAATAATATTTGTTCCTAAGAGTCATTGTGTGTATCTTTTGAGTATATTCTACTAGCCGCTCGCAACGCTTGCGCCCACAACTGTGATCATACCTATTCCACTAGCTTGTTAATGTTGTAATTGTCAGTTCAAGCAGAACGAGATAGGAACAATGCGTATTCAAGACTATGAGTAAATGGCGGGTATTGGATAAAAATCAAGGGATTACATTTTTTACTACATTAGAGACTATATTTATTACGTTAGATGATCATTTAGACTTACAGTAATTATAAAAGTGCAATTTAATTTCTATGTATTAATAATTAGACAATAGTTTAGACTTACAGTAACTGTAAAGTGCGATTTAATTTCTATAAAAGTTTGATGATTGTACGTTTTGCGTCTTTTGCTGTAACCTTTATTTCTATTAGGTATGTCTCAAAACTGCATAAAGTGATTCTCTCCGTCACTATGTTTAATCTTCAAAGATTATATGAATTTGTTTATGCAAATTTCATGTATCAATGTGTCAAAGTCAAATTGACAGATGAACGACCGCAATGACCCACCTCAATACGTGGGTCATCGCGGTCATTAATAATGACATTAATGACGTTTTCATAACGACCACAAGTGCCATGATTGCCAAATGGAACGATACAGTGAGCGTTTTAAGCGTTGTAATCGCCTAGTGGAACGCATTCTTTGTAATTATAAATAATCCCTGTTTTATTTATTGTCAATCTAATTAATAAACATGTTTTGAAATTAATTCATATTACGCTGCTCGATTTTTGTTATTACCATTATGTAATCTACAAATAAAGCTTTAGAATAAAAAAACAAATTTGGTAACTAATAAAATAATCTCGTAAATGGATGAAAAAAACCGTATGAATATCCTTGAGAAAAAATATTTTCTTTCCACATACTCGCCGTGGAAAAAACAAAGTTTATAATTATTTGGAATACTTTTACTTATAAGATAAATGTAATATTTTTTTTTATTCTTTATATAAGTTTTGAAGGTTATGTATGTATAAATGGAAGTT
The DNA here is from genome assembly GCA_039881145.1 of Druceiella hillmani. Classification (NCBI taxonomy): domain Eukaryota; kingdom Metazoa; phylum Arthropoda; class Insecta; order Lepidoptera; family Hepialidae; genus Druceiella; species Druceiella hillmani. Next base: position 18,242,936 of record JAYKKI010000019.1, on the reverse strand, counting down.
TACAATTCAAGCAATAAATATTATCTATATACTAACCAGTTTTAGACTTAAGACTTAAGACTTAGACTTTTACTATGATAATTTTTGACAAAATAAAAAAAAACGAGGGTGCTTTAGACCACACTACTGAACGAGTGTGCTTGAGACCACAAACTCCAAATTTACAAAATATGAACTTTAAAATGAATTTACATTTTTATTGACTTAAATGTAGAATATTTAATGTATTGAACAAAATAATAATGTCTAAAATTGTTCAAGAACAAAATAATCAAAAAATCACCGTTCGCGTAACGCTAGCAAACTCGCATATATATATATTTCATGCACTGGCTATGAGAGGAAGAGAGAAAGAAAATGTGCACGCGCACTGCTCTCTCTTGCTCCTACAGTGTGATACAGACAATAGGCTTGCACTGTGTCTTAGATATATGAAACATAACTGGATATGAGAGAAAGAGAGAAAGAAAATGTGTGCTCGCACCTCTCTTTCTGTCTTCACTAACTTATACCTCCTTCTCAACTTCCGTTCACCTCGCCCTATCACACTTTTCGTAACGCTCTCGTCACGCATTCACCAGCTTACTCCCCAAGTCAAGCGTGCGTAAAGAAGTTTTACTTCAAACATTTTTCATGCTTTTTCGTGAATAATTTATCATTTTTTTCACGAAAATTACACACAATTCAATAAAGAAAGTTGTAAAATAAAAGTTAATTAATTCCTCTGTAATAATTTGTTTTCTGTGAACCGCCAACGACATAGATTTTTTTCCTCGTATTTTTTTCACGTTGTTAACGTCTGAGAATTATTTAATCGGTCGTTATCTGCTACTAATCATATATGTAACAAAGCAAGGTCCACTGCGTTAACGCAACCACATTTTTGTGTATATTGCAGTTTTTAATAAAATGTAATAAACATTTGCATATGCATTACAGCAAAAAACTAAGAGCCAAACATTTTTAAAAATTTGTTTAATGATTTTTCAAGCGCTGTTACTTTGTGAAAAATAATCGTACAGAAACAATAAGAAACATATCGTAACGCTTAAAGTTTTTATTTTTGAATTTTTTATCAAACGTCTTGTGAGCATTTTCAGAAAATTAAAACGCAGTTTTCCAAACTTAACGAGATGTTTTATATCCTAAAATTATTATTAAAAAAAATGATAATAAAATTACCCTTATTATTCGAATTATAATAGTCCAAAAAAGTGTCTCTGATTTTTTAAAAAATCTACCGCTTCTTCACAAATATCTTAAAAAAACGTTATTGTTTCCAGGACCCTTTTTTTAGCTAATTGTATTCCCAATAGCCCTGTAAAATTTCAAGTTGATCGGTTCTTCCATATTTTCTTCCTGAGTGATAAAAATTGTTAAATAACGAAAAACGAATTTTTTGATACGTAATAAAACAGTGAAGAGAAATTTTTTTTTAATATTTTAAAATTTTTTTCAGTTCAGCCTGGGACATAAGAAAAAAATGTCATACTTTCATACATCCTTTAATTTGTTTTTAATGGTCTTTGTATAATAATCTACTGCTGAGATATTAATATGTTGAATGAAAAGTCATATATTTCTTGAAATAATAATTGCTTAGAAAATTAAAGCACAGTTTTGAAAACTTGAGAATCTATATAAGATGAAATTATTATTAAAAAAATAATAATGAAAAAAGTTACCCTTATCATTAAATTTAAAAAAGTACTAAAAAATTACTTTCTAATATTTTTAAAAAATCTATCGTAACTTTGCCATATATTGTAAAAATGTTCACGTTTCCAAGTTTTTTTTAACGAATTTTATCTCCAAAAGCTCTGTAAAGTTTCAAGTTAATAGCTTCATCTGTCTTTTCGTTCCGAATAATGAAAGTTTTAAAAAATTAAGCATTTTAAAAATCACTAAAAAATTTTAAAAAATTTTGGTTCTGTTAATCGATAGTGTACAATAAAACTGTAAAGGAAAAAAGTGTTTTTACATAAAAATATTTTTGAAGAAATTATTTTGGGTAATTACAAGTAAACTGTAAAGATATTTCTTAAATTTTTGTTTGTTTATTTGTGTACATCACAAAAAAAAACCTGGACCAATTTTGATGCGTTCATAATATTGAATAAAATATTACTCTCCGTTACGTAATGTCGAATATTATACAACGTGACAACCTAGGAGTAATGTATTGTAAATACAATTTCCAAATGACATTAACAAGTTCTAAAATATTGCTTGTTTGTAATATTTTCGAAGAAATTATTTTGGGTGACTGTAAGTAAGCTATAAAGATGTTTGTTATATTTTTGTTTGTTTATTTGTGCGCACATCACTAAAAGAAACCTGGACCAATTTTTATGCGTTCATAATATTGAATAAAATATTACTCTCCGTTACGTAATGTCGAATATTATACAACGTGACAACCTAGGAGTAATGTATTGTAAATACAATTTCCAAATGACATTAACAAGTTCTAAAATATTGCTTGTTTGTAATATTTTCGAAGAAATTATTTTGGGTGACTGTAAGTAAGCTATAAAGATGTTTGTTATATTTTTGTTTGTTTATTTGTGCGCACATCACTAAAAGAAACCTGGACCAATTTTTATGCGTTCATAATATTGAATAAAATATTACTCTCCGTTACGTAATGTCGAATATTATACAACGTGACAACCGAGGAGTAATGTATTGTAAATACAATTTCCAAATGACATTAACAAGTTCTAAAATATTGCTTGTTTGTAATATTTTCGAAGAAATTATTTTGGGTGACTGTAAGTAAGCTATAAAGATGTTTGTTATATTTTTGTTTGTTTATTTGTGCGCACATCACTAAAAGAAACCTGGACCAATTTTTATGCGTTCATAATATTGAATAAAATATTACTCTCCGTTACATAATGTTGAATATTATACGTGACGACCTAGGAGTAATGTATGGTAAACACAATTTCCAAATGACATTAAAAAGTTCTAAAATATTGCTTGTTTGTAATATTTTCGAATTAATTATTATTTAAACTGTAAAGATGTTTCTTAAATTTTTGTTTGTTTATTTGTGCGCATATCACTGGAAAATACCTGGTCTAATTTTGATGCGTTCATAATATTGAATAAAATATTACTCTACGTTACGTAATGTTGAATATTATACAATGTGAGGACCTAGGAGTAACGTATGGTAAACATAATTTCCATACGACATTAAAAAGTTGTAAAATATTGCTTTTTTGTAATTCCATCGTGTAAAACTTCTGAATTAATTTAGTCATAACGTATTAAATATTTTTACTATTGTCATGGTATTAAGTCTAGAAAGAACTGGGATATTTTTCTTCTGATTTAAGAACATCGGGATATGTATAAACAGAATTAGTAGTTCATTTGCGTTTTTTACTGTGTCCCATCTAAAACATTACTTCCGTTTTTCTGGTGCCATAACAAAATTACAATAATAGAACATTTATATTTTTGTCATATCTATCCATCTGTATTCGTCTGTTTATCACAGTGTCCTAGCACTTTTAGTTTGAGACTGACTGTAATGACATTTTGGAGGAAAATGTAATTCACTTAGATGAACAAGGGCACAAAAAAATAAAATGGACAAATTTCTAAATTATTTTTTTATTACTTGCATATACTGCTGTGTCCAAAAAGTAAAACCAGTTTTTATTTATTTCAAAAATATTTATTTCTTCCAATTTTATTTTGTTGCCTTCAAAGTAATCCCCCTCGACACAATACATTTATGCCAACGTATTTTCCAGTCCTCGAAATAAGAATTAAAGTCGCGTTGAGAGTTGGCTTTCACAGCATGTAGCGATTCACGTTGTATCCCTTCTATCGTCTCAAAACAATTTCTCAGCAGTGATCCTTTTAGTTTTGGGAATAGCCAGAAGTCACACAGTGCTAAATCAGGAACCATGTGGAACGAATTCTTGATTTTCGATTGATTTTGGCGTGACCTTTTCGGTTTGGCTTCACCTTTTGCACGATATTCACTTTCAGATATTTTTTCAGGCTTTCAGATGCTCTTTGACAAAGCATGGTCTCCGAAGTCTTTCTGCAACATTCTGAACGTTTCTGCACCTGAAATTTCATTCCGTAAACAAAATTTAATGCAACTTGTTTGCTCAATATTATACATTGCAAAAATCGCCGAACACACTTTTAGCCTCGTACAAAACCAAGCGTAAAGCAAAAATTAATGAATGTTTTGACATGAAATTTGTCATAGACCTCTGTCACAATGTTGCCAACGTAGAAAAAAATATTTATGGTGTGCAGTTTACCCAGTTACAGTACATGGGGAATAAAAAAGAATGACTGAAAAACTGACCTATTTTTTACTTCTTTTTTTGACCTTCAAATTCGAAATTAAATATACTGAAGATTAGTTAGTTATGACGAGATAGTAATAACAGATAAATTGACTCAGCATATGATTGGTTTCCAAAATATATTGGGTCCGAACGATCGCCCTTTTAACTATATTACCCCGACGACTAAAATTGCCGACTAAAATTTTACTATGTTAATGTCCAGGCTTATTATGAATTTAAAAAAATAAATATGGCGCTTAAATATTGAAAAAAAAAATCTATTTTTGCCATAGTTATTATGCAAAGGTTTTTTTATATATGCTGATTATTATTTGTACTAAACAGTATATAGCATGATAACATAAATAATATACTGTATTATTGAGCATGAAGCTATTGAGTATTTCCATGTAGCTATGAACACCCCTCTAATCGAGCTACGAACTGCATGGTGTGCTTACGGCCGTGCACGGCGTAAGCCCATCCTGCACCAGCGAAATGGGTGGACCTACCTCTACGAGTCTTTCAAACAAAAGAAGAGGAACATATATTGTTTACGTACGCGTGTAATGTACGTATTTATTTGCGCATTTATGACAGAATATTTAGACATTTTTAAATTTGTTCAACATAAACCTGAGTGTAGTAAAACTCTAATAATGCCATATTTCTTAAATTGTAGACGGTTAAGTCGACCTTATGTATCATATGCTTTATGTCCAATTTTTCTGTTATTGATATCTCATTACTCATTTGACATTTCATTCTGAATTTAACAGCTCAAAAATGGACACATTTCAGTCTTTCTTTTTCACAGACCTTAGAGTGAGGTATTATTGTAGAGGTTATTCAAAATGCCATCAAAAATACTAATGTATATTAATACTAATGTATGGTGTCGTATTTAAATCCTAGAGCGCCAGGACTCAAAATGCGGCAAGTCGGCTGTTTCGCCGCTTCTGATAAAATAGTGCATAACTGTAACTTATATTTTTTATTCTATTTTAATGAAGAAGTGTAGTTGTAAAATAGTAGAAGAATTTATACCATATGTACATATTTGTGAGTTTGGAAAATATTGAGAAACAAAAAATTAAAATCCTCGTTTTGTTAGAAAAAGGCTTATAAGCAAAAACTTTTCAAAAAAATTCAATTTTTGTTATTAGTATGAAGAAGTATAAACAATAATTAAGCATAAAAGTAAATAAAAAAATTACTTGTCCTAATAAAAAAATTTTATCCATTAAGTTTTTTGTGAGACATCTGAATTCTACCCGCAAAATATGACAATTGGAACCAAGAAACAAAAGAGGCACTAACGAGACACACGCCAAATGCAATGCAAAAAAGTAATGGAATTGTTGTTATGACAATGTTGAATCTCTTATGCAATTGGGGATGAAAGAAAAACTAATGTTGTGTAATATTTGAAATATTTAAAAACTTTAAAATTTTATAGTTAGAAAAAGTTGGAAAATTAAGATTTTGAAAATAACACGTTTTGCTTATTTATGACTGGGAATACACCAAAAATGTTATATACTGGTGTAAATTAGCATAAAATGACGTTTCCAACAATTAAAAAATTAAAATGTACTGCAGCAAAAATAGTGTGGCAAACCTGAAAAAGGTAAAATTCCGTTGCTGATGGTGGCAAAATTTTGCATGTGACGCATGCAAAATTTATTTTCAATAATTTATTTTCCCATCTTCGTAATGAAATTTTTTATTAGAACGAAGTTCCTTATCGCGCGTTGCGAAAGGGGGCTAGACGAAAAAAATTAAGACCAAAAGTTGTAACGACACTTTTTGCTATAGTTGCTAGCGGGCGCGCTGCAAGCCGTACGGCGTGCGCGTGTTTCTCTGTCAGTCTCTCTCTCTCTCTCATAGAAAGCGAGCCAGTTATTTTCATTTCGTCTTTCTATTTCGCATTGAACAGTGTGGTGTCGCGACGATTATTTTTGTTGAGTGTACACAGGTTTTTTGTACATAATAAATAATAGAAAATAATAACAATAATTATTATTATAACTTAAAAGAAATAAAATTTGATTACAATTCCTTCACTAATTAATCGAAAGGAACTTCATTCCATCCGGGTGTCCCTTGACACCTCTCAAGTTTTATTTAAAATATGCACAATTAAATGATATTACTAATATTTTTCGTAAATAAAGATAATGTTTTTCACGGCTACTTCATATATTTTGTCAGTTCCAAAAAAATGATTGTTTATTAAAAAAATAAACTAATAAATACAAAATAGACATTACAACAATAATAACTATGCATCAAATAATACATGTCTAGTTACATTAGGACCCTAATCACAAACATGAAATTTAAAAAAAAAACACAATTTTAAAAAATTATTGCGGCACAAATAACGTTACATTACGGGTGAATGTCATATCATTTAATTTGTTATTTCATTCTCTTCCGTCACTCCTGGTCAGGTATTATCTAAGTTTAAAAAAAACTGCTGAAACTGTTTTTTATTTTGCTTGCACTTTTAATCGTATTTCTTCTATTTTTGGAAAAATTTTTATAATTTTTTCCCATTACTGCACAGTATAACCCCTGAAGTGTTTGGGTGCAAAACGTAGCACGTTGGCTGTTTGGCTGCTACTGATAAAATTATACATAACTCCGAAATTTGTTATTCAATCCTAATGAATTTATATGTATAGAAAAGTGTAGTTATAAAACACTTGAAGCATTGGTACTATAGTTACGTATTATGAGCTTAACAAATGTACAATAGTTACGGGTTATGAGTTTCAAAAACAAAAAAAATTCATAAAAATCATTGTAAAATGCAATTTTTGTTGTTACTATAAACAAGTATAAAAGATAAATACACGTAAACATAAATAAAAAATCATTTATACTAATAAACAATTTTTATTGTTAAGTTTCGGTAAGCCGAAACTTAAAAACGAAAGTAACAAATGACAAAATCCACTGTAACCAACTGAAGTGCTAAAAATAATACGATTGCTTTAATAACAATATTAAATTCTTTATACAAAGGATAATGCTATAACATATTTGAAACACTTTAAAAGCTTTGAAATGCAAAGACTTGGAAAAAGTGAATGTTTTGAAATAACACGTTTTGCTTGTTTATGAATCGAAATACACTTAATACATAAACAATAATACTATAAACTAGCATAAAACGATATTGCCAACAATAGAAATAAATTAATGTGTTCTGTAGAAAAAATAACAAAATTAAACCAATCTAAAACGGGTAAAATTCCATGGGCTGAAAAGTTTTGCATATGTCAAATGAATATATAAAAATAAAAAAAACGAGTGTGCTTTAGACCACACGACTGAAGTAAAGTTTCAAATTCACAAAATATGAACTTTAAAATGAATTTACAAATTTATTCACTTCAAACGTAGAATATTTAATGTATTGAACAAAATAATAATTTATAAAATTGTTCAAGAACGAAATGAAATTACAAAATAATCAAAAAATCACCGTTCGCGCTAACAAACTCGCATATATATATATTTCATGCACTAGCTATGAGAGGAAGAGAGAAAGAAAATGTGCGTGTGCACTGATCTCTCTTGCTCCTACAGCGTGATACAGACAATAGGCTTGCACTGTGTCTTAGATATACGAAACATAACTGGCTATGAGAGAAAGAGAGAAAGAAAATGTGTGCTCGCACCTCTCTCTCTTGTCCCTACAGTAATATGCGAAACGTAACTATCTCTTTCTGTCTTCACTAACTTATATCTTCCTCTCAACTTCCGTTCGCCTCGCCCGATCACACTTTTCGTAACGCTCTTGTCACGCATTCACCAGCTTACTCCCCAAGTCAAGCGTGCGTAAAGTAGTTTTACTTCAATTACTGGGTCAAATAATAAATAACTTTCTTTCTATTTTTATAACGAAATTGTCATTATTAACGTCTATTATTAACGTGTCCTAGTAACGTCTTTTGTAAACAACAGAGATGTTTTGGCACCCTCAACACATGTTATGTCACTCAAAAAACATTGTATATTACAAAAATATATCAATAAGTACCAAACAGACATTACAACAATAATAAGTGTGCATCAAATAATATAATAGATATACATTTGTACCGTAATCACAAAGAATTTAAAAAAATATAAAATCACACAATTTTCAAAAATCATTGTAGCCAAAATAACTGTACACTATAGACAAATGTATTACAGTTCCATTTGTTATTACGTTCTCTTTTCTATAATATATAATCCGGTAGTTGACTCATTCTAAATTTTGATATTTTTCGTACAATATTGTGAAATATAAGTTAATTAAACACCAGTCTTAAAAAAAATTCAAAAATTGATCGAAAAATAAGCCAGTTGTAGGCTTCTAAATTTGAAGATACGGATAGAGCTGTGTATATCCCTGTCTCTTTTCCTCTCGTAGAATATAATGTGCAATATTAAAAGTGACACAGTATTCCCGTCCTTGTCTAAAGGTTAAATTTAAACTTTTATAACTCGGTCAATTTTTAAGATTATTAAAAAAATTTTTTACTTTTCATCTGCTTGTACCTTGAAATTATGATTAATGAAATAAAAAAAAATTTAGTCAAATACCCAATTGTCTATATGTTTACCTTATTTTATCAGGTAATGGTTAACCAGGAGATGATTAGCCTCTAATAATCTTCTATCCAATATCCAAAACGTAATTTTTTTGAAAATAATTTGAATGTTATCAGCAAGAAGGAATTTGTTGATTCTTTTCGGCCGACGTTTAGTATTTGATATCCTTACTCGTAACTCGTTGAATGCTTTAAGCAATTTTGAATCGGAGAAATTGAGCGCGTAGGAGAGACGCGGAATATTTGTGTATCTTATAAGCATTACGCTTGTGTTATGGCTACATAACAAAGACAATTTATGTTTTCCATGTAGAAAGTATAAAAGTTGTCTGCTTTGCATCCGCAGCCGCCTCTAACCACACCTGTGCCGCGCAACTACAACGAGACACGCGAGCGACTCCGCTCCATTCTGAACCGTAAGAAGCAACGCTGTAAGGCCGGCGCAGCGGTGAGACTTTCAATATTGATTACACATAGAACTTTAACCTTTTGGTCCTTACCTATGTCTTTATGCTATCTCTCTCCGACGAAGGAATAGGTCATCCTATTATTTCACCACTTTCGTAGAACACAATACGGAAACTCTTCTATTGTGACTTTATTATTAAAACATAGCTTGTCGCATGTCTCGCTGCGACAATGCCTTGTTTGGTGATGGTTAAAATTATGTTTTTGGGGTACTGCACCTCAAAAGGAAAACCCTTATAAATCATTGACGTGCCTGAAACTGCTTGAAATTTGTTACAGTAAAAAAGCTTAACTAACCCACGCATACTTCAATAGCTAACATTTTAAATTACCTGTGGAAATGTTAGGGTTGGCAAATCAATTATTAATAAAAATATGTTCAATTCTATATATGGCGTGGGTATCGTTTGAAAGGGTTAAAAACAAGGGCCTCAATAGTATAACTTTTCGTAATTCTGGGGAGTATATATCTGAACTAATATGCAAAAAGAATACGTCCCCACCCACTTCATGTTTCCGAAACTACTCACCCTAATATTATGAAAAGAGAAGGTTTTTAGAAGCCTTGGTTATATTTCCGTTGTGGAAAATTAATATTTGTAAACAGTTTGATTAAAAATACAACGAATAAATAAATGTTTGTAAATGTTTTAATGTGTACGAAACCCTCGTAGTCTGAATTCTACTTGTGAATTTTTGCAAAAATGTTGTAGTATTGGGATATTTATGGTGATGGCTAAAAATATAAGTTACTTAAGTTCAATATCAAAAGAGGATTGGATTTTGGTTACAAAACTGCTCTCATTAGGCAAGGCTACTTGATCCGACCATTTTGGAAAATCCTCTTGCTGTGGACATCTTGTGGACCTTCGTTTCTACTCCTGCAGTGCTTAGTGAGATGACAAGGAGTTTAATTGTCTTCACAACATTTGAGAAGTAGGGCTCTAATAGTGAATCTCAGATGTCTTCAATGCATGAGCTAATGCCAGAAAACTCAGTATCCATGATTAGAGTTAGTTGCCTTCTGTATAGCTAAGTGGACTGAGTTCCTTGAACAGAACTTCCTTGCGAGCAGCTTAGAGGTCTTATATTTCGCAATGGTTTAGGTGTTGTCAGTATTAGTAAAGTGAAAAATCATGTTCTCATATAAAAAAAATAACCCCCTTTCAACATTTTTTTTAAATTGTCATTGGGATAGCTGAAAAATCCTGCAGTTTTTTATGACAAGCTGGTTATTTTTCGTAACAATTTATAAATGCTGTTTCTATAGCACATGCTTTGAATCTGCAACATAAAGCAAAATGTGGAGTGTGTCCTTTTATGTTCTCCATATACAGATGTAACATATTAATCCATAAATCTTACACAAAACTTGAAAAGGGTAAAAAAACATTCATTTTGACAATAACAGAACAACTGTCACTGTCAGTTGACAGTTTATTTTTAACTAGTCTAGGCAATGGCTACAAATTAAAAAAAAAACAATATCTGTTGATTAGGTTTTGCAATAATTTCTAAAAAGTTGTTACGTACTTGGTTACATTTTTGTAACTTTTATTTCTTATTGGCAATGCTTGATATATTAAAAATATGATATATGCGTGTTTATGAAGATATACTTTTCTGGTTTGTAACATGGTTACAAATTGTATTTTATTTTTTGCACCTTATGTTAATTGGAGAATTGTTTGCGTTTTACATTCTAAAAATTATGAGTTTTAAAAAATCATATCTTATTTCTTTATGCCAGGTATATTTTCGCTAGTCTCCTTTATAATATAAATTATATAATTTAATTATTAACATACATTTAGGATTTTGTATCAATAATTTCAAATAATCTTATTAATGTTACGTTTGCAAAATAATTTTGAATGGCTGGTCGCTAAGTGTTATAGTATTGTCAGAAATTGCTGAACGGGGGAAGGCATGTTACAAATTAATTTGAAGTTTAATATTTCGCAAATGCGGCTATTGAATTAGGAAAAAACGTATCTAAAAGATTTTAATTAATGTGTAAACGACATATTAAACGGTGTATGCTCCGTGAATCACACAGTAGAAGTGAAACTTCTATTATAGCTTCATTAAACGTAATTGAGACGTTAGATGTAACAAATACGTTGCACATGCAGTGATACTGATTATTACATTTTTACTTCCACCATTATTGCAGTACTAGCTTTGTAGCTATAACGTTGAATTTGTTAACTTAAATGTAATTATATTGTAACAACAATAGAATGAACCGTTATTAATTACGGATAGATATTTAAATATTAATATTTATTTGTTTATAAAATAAAAAATATAGATAACACAATTGCACATGTTAATAATAAGTATTTTCAAAAGAAAAATAATCACTATGGTTACTTTTTTCTTTTTCTACTTGCATATTATTAAACATGGTACCCTCGTAAAATTACACAGAGAAATTAACTATCGCCCAAATATCTCTTTGTTTTTAATTAATTTATTTGAACATTTGAACAATTTAAAATTATTAGATGATTAAAATATTTATTTTAAATATAATATACTTTTTAAATTTTTTGAAATAATAACTTTTACATAACCGATCTGTCGACTGCATAAAATAACTGCAAAATATAAACAAAATAAAAATTAATGCTATTTAAAAGAATAAAAATAAATTGATCTAACAATAAGAATATTTTGGATGTCAGTTATATTTTTCCAAAGTATATTTTCAGACATTTTCAAGAGTCTTAAATTATGTAATCAACGGTTATTAATACGGTAGTTGACTCATTCTATATTTTGATATTTTTCGTACAATATTGTGAAATATAAGTTAATTAAAAACCAGTTTTGAAAAAAATTCAAAAATTGATTGAAAAATAAGCCAGTTGTAGGCTTCTAAATTTGAGGATACGGATAAAGTTGGGTATATCCCTGTCTCTTCTCCTCTCGTAGAATATAATCTGCAATATTAAAGATGACCTCACAACACAGTATTGCTGTCTTTCTCTAAAGGTTAAATTTAAACTTTTATAACTTGGTCAATTTTTAAGTTTATTAAAAAAAATTTTCACTCTTATCAGCTTGTACCTTGAAATTATGATTAATCAAAAATATAAACAAATTAGTCAAATACCCAATTATGAAAAAATATTTCCAATTCCCAGAGTCGAGTTACTTACAAAATTGGGAAGCTTATGTAATAAGAGAAAAAATTATGTTAAAATTATGAAATCTGTTTATGGTAAAAAATTCATTATGTACAAAAAACGTACAAAAAAATCATTACGTGCAAAAAACGTACAAAAAAATCAGTACGTGCAAAAAACGTACAAAATATTAATTTTAGATAGCATTAACAGATCTTATTTTGTCTTATCCTTTCAAAAATCAATTATAACAATCATTGTGATAACAATTAATTGTATATATTTTATTTTTGCACGATATGTGAAAAATGCCACAAAAATCATCATTACCATATAAACCGGGACATTTTTAGTTCCAATTATTTTGAATATATTTGGCGCTAATTTTGTAGAAATTCATATTCACAATTAAATTATACTACGTCATGTAGTATTATTTCTACTTTATTTAAAATTCTTTACCGCGACCTAGGTTTCGTTGTATTACAACATCTTCAGGTGGGATATTAGCAAAGATAAATAATATCCCACCTGAAGATGTTGTAATACAATGAAACCTAGGTCGTGGTAAAGAACTGAAAGAAAGTGGATATAATACTACATGACGTAGTTTCATTTAATTGTGAATATTCAATTATTTTACTAATAATGATGGAATGTTCAGAATAGATGGAGTTAATGTATTGTGAAATTTATTTGAACAATTTTTGCGGTGATTGTGTATATAAACATGAAGTGTTTTATTATCAACTACGTGGGGTTCTGTGAGATGTTTTATATTCTAAAAAATTATTTCAATATTTCATTAATTATTGAAATAATTATATATGTGAAGAATAATCATGTAGGGAATGTATTGCTGCAAGAGGAATTTCCACTCGACCAGAGTTACAGAGCATTTATAAAATTATAGGACAGGTCATCATTATCAAAAGCACAACAGCCCTCTGCAGGCCAAGGCTGACTCGCTGATCCTCCTCAATCTGACTCGATGGCCTTCCACCGGTTGAATCCCATTATTTGGAGGTCCTTTTCAATGTCATCTAGCCAATGTGTTGGTGGTCGTCCTTTTTGCCTAGTCCCCTCAGTCTTGGAAAAAGTAAAGATGGCCAAGCTACCTAATACGTGATGCTTTTATGGTTCTCACACTATCAGTTCCGCCGTATTTGTCATATTTTCTGTCAATTTCATTGTTGTGAAGTGTTCTCCACATGTTGTTCTCTTGAATAGGTCCAAAAATTCTTCTCAAAATTTCTCTTTCGAAAATGAGTAGTTTTTTTCCTCTGCCTTATTGAGGGTCCAGCATTCACTTCCATACAGAAGTATAGGCCTGATTAAAGTTTTATACATGCCTAACTTAGTCCTAAGGACAGGTGGATAGCAGAATATGTATATAAATTTTTGGGAAAGAATGTAAAAAAACAAAACAGACAAATTAATCTAATTTGATGTCAGGAGGGGCTTTGGAGCGGGATTGAAGAGTAGGAAAAGAAAGGAGAAGTATTAAGAGAGAGAGATATATAAGTAAATGGAATGTGGAAGGTAAAGTTAAGGTAGATATGACTTTTTCATCAATCATGTGTAAATAGCGCTACTTCTCAGTTTGGCAACATGTATTATTGTAAATTGTCAAATGTCAAAATGAATTGTCATTTATCTGTTTGGAAGAAACTAGAAAAGAAAAGCGTAGGGTCACTTTTTAATTAACTTGGCACACTTCACTTACGTATTACAAAGGTTATAACCATAAAATAACAAAATAAAGTGAGACGTGTGCTTAATTCGATAAAATTGCTTCCTTTTACCATTTGTTAATTTACTAAGGACACATTTCATTTTGTGACATCCATAATATTTGTATTTAAAAATTAGCTTGTGCATGCATACACAACAATTAAAATGATTTTATTTTAGAATGTATTATACTCTACAATTTTAAAATCGATTTATGTTTCGCTCAGCATACATCCTAAGGGCTTCGTCAGTGCTATAATTCCATTCGGCGTACACAAAAATCATGTCCAACTATTCGCTCGCGCTAAAAAACGACATATTCCACTCACTTGAGAATGTATTACAAATATTTAACAAAACCCACTGATACGCATTGTACGATAAGACGAATCAAAATTACCGTTCTAAAAACAATAACTAATTCTTCAAAAACATTCAATGTTCTGATTGGTTTAAATGAACATTTGTGAGTGTTGCCGTATTAAATAATAAAGAAACCGTGCAGATTTATTTTGAAATTGGAATTAAAATTAGACTGTTATTAACTGAAACGGAAGTATTTATCTAATTGATGGATCAAACAGTATTATGTTAATAGTAATTCAAATAAGTTTATTTTAAAAATCTACGATGGTATTTTTTATAATCTTAGATATTCGGGTGAATAATGGATGTTAACGATTTTCAAATGGCAATAATTTTTATTTATGAATCGTAAACCACCTTGACCTTGAAATGAAGTTGACCTTCAAACTTAATCGCACTGTGTATCCTTTTCTTTTTTTAACCTTCTTTTGTAAAACGAGGCAAAAGAAAGGGATAGTTAGAAAAGTCAAATTTACCATCGATTGCTAAGAAGGGTATTTAAGCAATATAGCAGCATTTCTTATGTTTATTGACGTAAAAGAAATAGCTTTTCTATGTATTTAATGACTTATGAAAATTTTTAAATTTCATACGTGATACGATTTTTAAAAGAAATAAGTGTATTGCAATCTACGCATGATGCACTATTACGGATTGAAGTGGCGTTATTTAGTGAAAATATATACTGCAGGGTTAAAGAAACAAAAAATTAATTTTTTTAATAGCAAAATATTTTTTCTTTTTGAAATTTTTAAAATTGTAATTACGTTTAGATCTTTCATTATTATATACAAAATTTCCATGAAAAAAGAAGCATAAGAAAAATGCTTAATTCCAGGTCAATAAAACCTTAAACTGAAAAATAGGAAATTAATATCACTCACAGGTCTGTCAGTCTGTCACAGTTGATTTTTTTTTTAAAAACGATGCGAGGTAGGAACATAAAATTCGGAATACGTGTTATAAACACATGTATTTGAAATAGCCAATTTTTTTAAAATATTCATATAGGTTACTAACTAAAGTTTTATATCGTGTTGGGTATCGTTTGAAAGGGTATCACTTGTTACGAGGAATACAAAACTTTTTTTTTTAATTATTAAATAAATTTTTAAAAAGCATTCTTAGAAAATATGAGTAAATTGGTCTCTTACACAACACAGAAAAAGCAGGGTTAGTAAAATTTAGCAACAGGGTAGTAAAAACAAAAAACATATCGCACAATGTTCAAGGTGGAATAAGGTATTTTCCACATTGCATTGTGTCAGTTTGATGACGCTGCACGATGCCCAACATGCATGCTTTGCATGACGCTTAATTCTTAGACGAATGTTGAATGAGCGTATCTCCGAAATGGAATGAAATAAGAAAAAAATTATTGATTATAAATTTATTTTCATCTCAAGAACCAATAGAAACCGACTTGCTAAATCAATTTAATAAGATCTCGTATATGCTATGATTAAAAAAAATTAAATTTAGCTTCATTCGGTTTTCTACAGCCTATTTTTTTCCAGTTTTTCTATTCTTCATACATTACAACTGCATTATTTAATAATTAAATAAAAAAATATATTTAATAAAACAAATTTCCAAGCAACAAGCGATAGCCGTGCTCTTTGCTTTATTCACTTCGTTATATTATGTACGTTTCTCGCCATATTACGTTCTTCACAAATAACAACTGCATTATTTGGTAATTAAATTGAAAAAAATTTATTAAATAAAACTAATTTGCAAGCAGCGAGGGATAGTCACGTCTTTCTATTTATTTATTCCCTTCGTTAATTACGTATATTTATTTTTCTTCGTATTAGGTTCTTCGCAAATAACAACTGCATTATTTAATAATTATATTGAAAAAACTGATTTGCAAAGCAACAAGAGATAATCACATTCTTTGCTTTATTTATCCCCTGCGTTATATTACAAATGATTCTCGCCATATTACATTCTTCACAAATAACAATTACATTATTTAATAATTAACTGAAAAGAAAAGCTATTAAATGAAACTAATACACAAGCAAAAAGGAATAGTCATGTTCTTTGCTTTATTTATTCTCTTCGTTATGTTATGCGTATGTTTCTCACTGCACTACATTTTTCACAAATTACGTATGTATTATTTAATATTTAAATTAAAAAAAATGATTAAATAAACTAATTCGCAAGCAGCAAAACGGATAGCCATATTTTCCCTTATTCATTCCCTTCGTTATATTACGTATGTTTCCCGCCATATTAGGTTCTTCACAAATAACAACCGCATTATTCAATAATTAAATTGAAAAAAAATTTATTGAATAAAACTAATTCGTGAATAACAAACAATTAAAAAGGTCAATAAACGTCTTAACGGAATATTCACATCACAAAAATTGTCAAACCACAATAACGCCATAGCAATAAAAACAACATAACATCTATTTTTCTATATACATGTTCGGCTTTATATAATGTTTGGGTGCTGTACTTGCCTTGACTCCGACAACATAGAATTTGAGAAAACTTGCATATTTGCCGACTCATCCCGTCATTTGTTGCAAAGAATTATTTACTGCTTATACGTTGCCTTCTCACCGTCACACTGTTTTTTTATTTTGCTTTAAGTTCTTTCTTGCATTGGATTCAAACTAAGTGTTTTTAAAATTTTTTATGGCTATTCATTATATTTAAGTCATAACAGGTGTCTTGAAAAATCTTGCTTTTTTCTACTTTTTTAATGTTTTTATCCAGTATATTCTGGGTTGTCCATTATTATCTGGTCATGGGTCATAAACTTTAATTTTAAAAAGTTGTAATAGAATTAAATTTTAACTAACATGGTCCATGCTTCACGTCATTAAATTATCTGTCTTGCTTTTATTCTATATTATTTTTTTTTAGTCTTTATTTTATATTTTCTTATATTAATTTTTTTTAAGCTTTATATTATATTTTCTATCCTTTTAGTGACAAGCTTGTTTCAACAAAATTTTGGCATTTTGGCATATTAGATTTATCGAAGATAGACAAGACTTTTTGAGAACTTTATTACAGTTTCTTTTTCGGTTTTTCCATATAATTGGTTTAATTTCCATATGTAAGCGATAAAAAATGTTTTAACCAATCATTGCTATGTTTGACAGTCGCCGCAAGATGCAGTGCCACCCCAGCAGCAACCGCAACAGCAGCAAGCTCAACAACAGACCCAGCAACAAGCGCAGCAGCAGGCGCGTCAGTCAGCCTCACCGCAAACGCATGCGCCCACGCAGGGTACGACCTCAGCACCGGTTGCGACTTCCGGAACGGCACGTCCACCGCCAGGTTTTGCGTATCCACCTGCCGGGCCTCCTCCACCACCCGTAGATCCAGCTGCGCTGGTTGCTGCAGCCGCATCACATGCCGTAAGTATATTATTTTGAATACTACCTAATTTATTTCAATTTATTTCGTACCATGATTTACTCTCATAGGTTTTTGCTTCATTAATCACATTTGGCGGCAAGTATTATATCAAATCTGCAGATTTTACTCGCGCTTTGTACTTGTACCACTAACGCCATCTAGTAGAGCATAACAACATTTAGATTGTATGTAAACTTTAGGGTCTTTTTGATCCTATGAAGGCACTCTTTTTATAATTTTCAAAATTTTTTGATTCTTAATGTTTTCTAATAAAATGCGCTAAAAATTCTCCAGGTCTCCAGCAGTAGCAGAAGTTCTCAAAAATTTTATTCACTCATGTTTGATGTTTTATATTTTGATTATGTCTTCTTATTTTCGTTGAAATGTTTGGATTATTATGTTCCCATAACTATGTACAGTCCACCTGTTTGAGAGGAGATACTAAACGCACACATACATGGCAAGACGGACAATGAATTTTTATGTATATAGATATGATTTTTTGTTTGTAACTTTAGTATTCAACAAGATTTATATGTGCTGAGATATTTCTTATAATGATCATATTTGATATTTCTTCTTTCAAAATGGGCATTTTCACAATTTAGTTACTTGAATGGACGATGATGATCATGGAAACTCATGCTCTTTTATAGTCGCCTATGATTTTGGTACTTTCAAGTCAGATCTGTAATTAACGATCACAAAAGATTATACAATTTTCAAAATTTGTCCAACAGATGTTTTGTATGTACTGCCAATCATATATTACATAAAACGCTTAGACAATTGACATCTATAGATTATGTTATACAATATCAAAATTTAAACCACACTGTTGCTCGCTAGTTTTGACAGAAAATCTGTCTGTCGTTACTTTTATACAATAACTTACTTGATTAACCACTCGGTTGCATATGCTACTTTTTCATAACATTAGCACTCGCTCCATGTCCAATAAAATAATGTATAGCTCAAAAATTGTTTAACTAAAATAGAGAAGAAATATAGTTATAATATAGCCATACAATCTGTAAGACATTAAATGTAGTTACGAGTATAAAAAATAATGAAAACAAGGAAAAAATCATTTCCCCGAGAAATGAAGGTTTATAAAGGAAGTCTTTACAAAATGTCATTTTGTCATTACCGTAAAAAATATAAACAAGAATTCAATATAAATTCGTAATTCTAACAAATTTATTGTTGAATATATTTGGCGTTAATTTTGTAGAAATTCATAATTCACAATTAAATGAAACTATGTGATGTAGTATTATTTCTACTTTCTTTAAGTTCTTTACCACAACCTAGTTTCGTTGTATTACAACATCTTCAGGCTATTAGCAAAGATCTTTGCTATATATAAGGGATATCTTTGCTAATATCCCACCTGAAGATGTTGTAATACAACGAAACCTAGGTCGTGGTAAAGAAATTAAAGAAAGTAGAAATAATACTACATCACGTAGTTTCATTAATTGTGAAATTTATTGTTGTTAATTTTTTGGGGAGTTATCTCAATTCGGTCCACAAAATATGACAATTGAAAACAACAAACAGTACCCAAATGCAATGCTAAAAATTAATGTAAGTACTTTTGCAGTAATGCAATTAATTAACATTCCCGAGTCCTTTATGCAATCTAGTGAGAAAAAAAGTAATGCTGTAGCATATTTGAAATGATTAGAAATTTTCAAATGCACTAGCTTAGAAAAAGTGGAAAAAATAAAGGTTTTCTAATTATTTGATTTGTTTATGGCATACACAGGAAAAAAAATAATTTTATAATGAAAGAACATAAACATTATGTACCACTGTAAACTTGATAAAGAGACATGCCTACTAGTATTAGAAGAAATAATGAGATGCATAGAAAAAATAAACAAAATGACAAACAAATATCAGTATAATTTTGTTAGCAATAGTACCAAAATTTTGCATTCGGCAAATAGAAATTTTGCTACCATTAGCAAAATTTTGTGTTGGCAAATAAATATTTTGCTGCTACTAGCAAAATTTTGTGTTTGCAAATAAAAATTTTGCTACCGTTAGCAAAATTTTGCGTTCCGCAAGTAAAAATTTTGCTACCATTAGCAAAATTTTGCATTCGACAAATAGATATTTTGCTACCATTAGCAAAATTTTGTGTTTGCAAATAAAAATTTTGTTACCATTAGCAAAATTTTGCGTTCCGCAAGTAACAATTTTGCTACCATTAGCAAAATTTCGTGTTAGCAAATAAAAATTTTGCTACCATTAGCAAAATTTCTTGAAAAATAAATCATTTACATTCTCATCAATGAAATAATTTATCCAAATATACACAGATCAGTAAAATTGCTAAGATAATTACGCTTTTTGTTTTTATTTGTTCTCTTTCTTGTGGTATATAGTGTTCTCTATGTTTATCTCATTTTAACCGAAGTTATTGCGTTTGACAGACTTGTGCGCCAATGTCCATGCGTATCCTAGTGGTTAACTAGCGTACGTAACCAATCTGTTTTCATGGAAAACCCCTTAAATGATTGACTGTCTGATGCTTGTATTGCTTGATGACTGTATTGCTTGTAATTTATATTTTAATTCTAAATAGTCAATATTGGTATACATGCAAATAAATAAAATATTATAAATGCGAAGTTAAATACTGAAACCATTGACAACATGCTCTAACAGAATCTTGCCGAACGAATGGCCCGCATGACCCTGGATCCTGCGTCTTCTGGGTCTACGGCCGCCACATCTACAGTTACCGAATCGGAGAGGACCCAGGCGAGGCCCGCGGCGACTGGCGCCGAAGGTTCAGAGGTTAAAACCGGAAGTGTAGCTGCGAAAAGTGGTGAAAGTACGGTGAAGATGGGAGAGGGAGGAAAACGAGTGAGTGTAACTGGGCATGTGCAGGGGAAGGTGAGTTTGATTGGTTTGGATGTTTTTTTTTATTAATGATATCAAGAGGAAGTCAGTTGAAGAAGTGTTGTTACGTAGCTCCCTCGTAAAACTGTTATTTTACAAATACAACAGAGCAGTACGTTGTAATTTTTAATTTGAAAAGTATTTATTTAACAAAATTAACACATAATTCCCAACCAAGAAACGTTCACAAATAACAACGTCTTGTTAACAAAATATTCTTAACACGCAAGTTATCAAAATGCAATATCACCATAGCAATTTTTTCGTCCTAATTATACTGCAATCTGTCACCACACTGGGGACAATGAGCGATAATTTTGTTGGTTGTTGCTTGGACAGGTTCAGGAGGACGACCTATGTCCCAAATTGAATATTTCTATTCCTTTATTGTAGCACATCTTGTGGAATAGGTTATTTGACAACATCGAAAATATACCACAATTCTGGATTATCCTGTTAAAGTCATCCTGATAGATTATAACGTAAATAAGCATATTGCTTTTCATTTTCGGAAGAATAAGTTTATATTTTATAAAAAGAAACGTAAAGAAATCACAATATTTTTTTTCAATTTAATCAGCATCGCAAACGCCCTGTTATTGTTTAAAAATCAGATGAAGTCGCAGACAAGTTTTGAAATCTTTAAATTATGGTCCTTTTTTTTTTTTTTTAAATTTATAACTATCACCTTTTGCATTTAATATTATTTGTTTATAATGTGAACTTATTACGTATGTTATTCATTACGTATTATATAATATAAAAAGAAATACAATACAAATGGCATATTTAATTAAAATAACTTCCGGTCATAACTAATCTATAAAAAAAGTTATTTAAAGCAATGCATATGCTAATGTACATATCAGCACTATAATTTAAATATTCGAGTTGGATAATTAAATTTACTATATTTATGTTATAAATACTTAACAATTTGTAAGAAATTATATATTGAATTGTGTAATAAGTGCTTAGCGATAAAAGGTAAAGTGAACTAACTGGAAAAAAAGTTAAAACATTTTCTCTCGCAAACAAGTCATCAGGTTTGTAATTTTTTAAATTGATTTTTTTATAATAAATAATCGTCTGCTGTTGAATTTTTTTAAACGTATCGTTTCTAATGTATATTCTTTCATAACATATAAAAAATTTAAATTTAGATAAATACTAACAATTGTCAAAATATCATTGGTACTACGCATTCATACCAAAATTTAATGTTCTTATTCTTTTGGTTTATTGGCATTGATATCGATAATAATGTTTAAAACACAAATATTACTTACATCGAAATGATCTTCACACATAAACATTTGAGTGAGCTACAATGCTGTTTGGATCTCTTCAGGCTAATTGCAGACACTTTTTTTCGTCTTTTAAGATTTGTTGGCACTGAAACGAACACTTTGTGTGAACTTTTTATAGACGTATTTGTACATTGTGTCACTACACACTATTTATACATTTTAATATGAAAATAAATAATAATCCCCTTCAGCGGGCAGGACTGTTTGTTTACATTGTTTGTGACGTCACATTAGCTGCCATTACAGAAATTGCGTTTTTCGCGCGAGTTCGAAAATTCAAACTTTAAAAGTGATTTATATAAAAAATACGGCATATATCCTAGAAATATAAATGTAGTGTGCTTATAATACAAAATAGAACAATTCAAAATTTCAACTTAAGTAGCCTGCCTATTCTATATTTCAATTGGCATTTGGTTCGGGTATTACCGATCAGTTTTTGCACATGTTTATTTGGGTGGTTTATGATTCTGTCCTTGTATGACTTCCCTGCGGGACACAGTTTGGACATAGTTTTGTCACTTCATTTCCACACTGAACCATGAAGTGTCTGTTAGGAAGGCTTTGTTGGTCGCGTATAAATATGGGGGCATGCTTACTTAATCTTGCATAATAATCCTTCATGCCATACGCAGTCAAAAGCCTGAGAAATATCCAAAAATGCGGCTGCATAGTATTTTTTAGCTTCTAATCATTGTACTATTTTGATTACCGTAGCAATGACAATAACGTTATAAGCCTTTTATCCAATGTATGGATGTGATTTGTCTCATTGTATTTTGCCTATTTATGTCAGAGTGGTGCAAACCCTGTGAGCGGTAGCGCCCCTTTATAAGCCACATGCATACTTAAGGGGTTAAATGTATCCCACATTCTTATATTAGTTGTATTAATATATGTAAAGATAATTTTCTCTTGGATGGAGTTGTGTAATTTTACTAAACATATTTTTTAGAGCAGATAACGTAAGAATAGTTTTAAAAATTTTTAATATATGATTGCTCTATGTTTTTTTCAGCGCATATCGTGTGTATCCCAGCAGCGCGCACGCACTCCGCCAGGGCCACCACCTGGCGCTCCGCCGCCTGCCGACGGGAGCACACCCCAACGACCCCTCACAACCGCACAGAAAAAGGTATGTGCGTTAAAACATCTTAATACTTTCATATAGCTGCATGTAAAATCATTTATATGGGACGACATAATCACAAGAAGCATTTTTTTTACTTCACCGTCATATTCATATCATATCTTTTTTAGACTTTAATAATTGTTTGTTTTCATTCTCAACTATAGCAGCTGACGAACTATTGGAGAGGGGGTAGTGCAGCGCCAACCGCCCCTGCTAGAACAGGGCAACAGCAGCCAGCGGCCGGGCCACAGGCTCGAGTCGCATCCAGCCGTGATACGTCAGCGTTTTCCACCTCATCGGGCTACTCTGGGTGAGTGGGTCTTACATTTCTAGGTTTTAAGATTATGTCCTTTCCTGTTAAGTTTTTTGGGGTTCCAGTAAAGTGGATTTTGTATTATGTTCGTGTTTGATTATAATAAATAAATTTATATATGTTAATGTTTTACAGCTGTACGCTGTGTAATGTGTTACAGCCATGCGTATTCCTAGTTTTATAGGTATTTTTTTAATTAAATATAAATAAAACCTAGATAATAAATCGATGTACTCAAGAAGATAGTGATTCATTTTTTATAATTTTTTTTTAGTTCTTTAGGTATTCACACAAAAAGTACTAATCCAATTGAGATGGAACTTTCATATTATGATAACTTATAATTTAGTTATGAACTTACTTTTAAGTTTCACGAGAGTGGATGTTAACAGTCGCACAGTGTGCTTGGTGAGTCTCGGTATATTTACATATTTGTTTTTCAAATATTTCTGTAACTCATTGTATATACATATATATCAAATAGGAACCCTTACAGTCCCATCAGTCTGTCTGTGTGTCATAGCCATTTTACACATGCAAATTGTTTGTGCTATAAAACTGAAATGTGGCATTGGCTATATATTTTGTATATGATGTGATGTTTACAAAATTTAAAAAGATAGTTTTTTAGGGTACCTTCGCAATATAGTTCTTAATATTTTTTAAACCTAAAACTTCGAAACACAGGACATGAATCATGTTTTGTTTCACTGTAGTGTGCGCGATGATGTGTCACCGAGACTTGGTTGAGAATGGACTGATCTTTGAGTTATTTAGAACAATCACTAAATGCGTCTGAAAAAATGGAGATCCTGAATGACTCCTTGAGAATGAGTCTTTAACCCAGTTGAGTGGAAGCGCTGTGGTTGTAGTTACGGGAAAATGTTTGGGGGCCTTTGAAGGTCCCATCTTCTATATGAGGAGGGGTGTTATGAGTTCTAGGAGGGGTCCTGAGGTGGAATGGTGGAAGTAGGTAGAGTATGAGTTTATTTTTTCGAATACCCATACAAAATAATTGGGGTAATGACACATGTCAACTTTCGATATAGGGATCCGTTTACGCAATATTAAACTATAAAACGGTAATTTTTATTAGACTTATATTTTGCCACCCCTATCAAATAAATTTTTATTAGACTTATATTTGCCACCCCTATCAAATAAATTTTTATTAGACTTATATTTGCCACCCCTATCAAATAAATCGCTATTTTTGAATATACGAAAAAAATTTTTAAAAGTATTTATAATAATGGTAGTGGCGGTTTTTTATTCGTTTTACACCTAGAACTAAATTTGACGTCCACTTAGAACTAAGTTTGACGTCTGTCATAAACACAACCCTACAGTGTTAAAGTTATGAAAAAACTAATTATATTTTGAAAAAAAATATTACGCTCATGAGTACATGCACACTTAGTCAAATCGCACACGCGTCGATCGATATGAACGTGAGCCAATTAATATTGCACGGGCGAGTAATTGTGAGCCAAGGTCACGGCGGTACGTTCTGCATTACGACCATAAAATTGTATTTATACGGTTTGATTATTATTTGTTTCGGATTTTAGACTTTGAATATAAAATTTAATCTGATAATTATTTTAATGTTGTTATGGGATAGTATTTATGGTAAATATGCTGTAAAACTATGTAAAAAATCACATCATACATTATCTTAGAGAATTATTTTAACACTGCGAATGGATCCTATTCAAGACGGATGTCAACTTTAGTTCTAGGTGTAAAACGAATAAAAAATCACCGTGTATAGCGAAATTAAGAGTAATATTTGATCAATTAATGGCATTTAGTTTGGTTTGAAAAACTTCATACAAGTTACTTACATTAACAACTATTGACTATTTTTTAAAATATGTATTTATAATGTCTATGAAATATATATTTGCATTAGGAAAAAATTTGCAAATAGTCTAATGGAAATATGCCTGAATATATACCAAACCCTCATAGTGTTTACTTTAGTAATATAATGTTTTCTTTTGCGGTACTGAACCCTAAGGAAAAATTCACTTTTGCTATATCGCACATACGAATCATAGCACACATATACATATGCGTAACTTACATTTGGAATGTTAAAAATCTAACATAATCAATTTAAAAGGTATCAAGTTAATATTGAGTTAATATTCTATAAAAATTCACTGTTACACACAACTTGCATTAGGAATGTTAAAAATCTGACATTTAGTTGGAAAGGTATTAAGTTAATATTCACTAAAAATTCACTGTAACACACAACCTTTATTCGGAATGTTAAAAATCTGAAATAAACTATTGAAAAGGTATTAAGTTAATATTTACTAAAAATTCACTGTAACATACAACTTGCATTCAGAATGTTAAAAATCTAATATAATCAATTGAAAAGGTATTACGTTAATATTCACTAAAAATTCACTGTAACACACAACCTATATTCGGGATGTTAAAAATCTGAAATAAACTATTGAAAAGGTATTAAGTTAATATTCACTAAAAATTTACTGTAACACACAACTTACATTCACAATGTTAAAAATCTGATATAATCAATTGAAAAGGTATTGAATAGTAATATTCACTGTAACACACAACCTATATTCGGAATGTTAAAAATCTGTAATAAACTATTGAAAAGGTATTAAGTTAATATTCATAAAAATTCACTGTAACGCACAACTTACATTCGGAATGTTAAAAATTCTGACATAATCAATTGAAAAGGTATTAAGTTAATATTCACTAAAAATTCACTGTAACACACAACTTACATTCACAATGTTAAAAATCTGATATAATCAATTGAAAAGGTATTATTAAGTTAATATTTTCATTAAAAATTTACTGTAACACACAACTTGCATTCGGAATGTTAAAAATCTGACATAATCAATGGAAAAAATATTAAGTTAATATTTTCATTAAAAATTCACTGTAACACACAACTTACATTCACAATGTTAAAAATTCTGACATAATCAATTGAAAAGGTATTAAGTTAATATTTTCATTAAAAATTTACTGTAACACACAACTTGCATTCGAAATGTTAAAAATCTGACATAATCAATTGAAAAAATATTAAGTTAATATTTTCATTAAAAATTCACTGTAACACACAACTTACATTCGCAATGTTAAAAATTCTGACATAATCAATTGAAAAGGTATTAAGTTAATAGTCACTAAAGCTTCACTGTAACAAACAACTTACATTCGGAATGTTAAAAATTTTGACATAAACAATTGGAATGTTAAAAAATCTGACATAATCAGTTGAAAAGGTATTAAGTTAATATTCATAAAAATTCACTGTAACACACAACTTCCATTCGGAATGTTAAAAATTCTGATATAATCAATTGAGAAGGTATTAAGTTAATATTTTCATTAAAAATTCACTGTAAATTTTTTTTAATTTGATAATGATTTCTTCCGCATTATTTTCAAAAGAATTAAAAATATTTTCATGTCAATAAACAAAATAAAAAATGCTTGTCTGCTTGTTTATTGTTAAGTATGTGAGGGAAACTATTACTTTATTTCATTATTTAAAATACACGTTACCGTTTAATAATCGAAAAAAAACAAGTTACTCTTATAATCATTATAAGAAGGACTTATTGCCGGATAACTGTCTGTGCCGGACAGATTCTCGGGTGGTATAGAGGAAGGTGAGCACATCGAGGATACGAGGGACTTGGATGCTCTGCTTCAGTACATAGAGGGACCCGCCAAGGTGTTGGATAGGAGCAAGAAGAGGGCGAAAAAAGCACGGCAGAAAGCTAAAAAGGTATTGTTTCTTTGTTTAACCGTTTAAGGTTAAAATGTTAAGTAAAATGCTATTTCATAAGTGTTTTATACATTGGGAGGGTAAGGATTTAAAAAATTGTTTTTAACTAACAATAATATTTTGTAGCTAAATCTACAGTGTTTGTTTACTAGTCAGCTTAGAAATGATACAAGTCAGCCAATATATCGTAACCATTATAAAAAACTTTAGTTAAAGCGCAAGTCCCAAAACCAAGCTTCTAAAAAGACAATTTATGGAATAAATTCTT
Source organism: Druceiella hillmani (assembly GCA_039881145.1). Taxonomy (NCBI): domain Eukaryota; kingdom Metazoa; phylum Arthropoda; class Insecta; order Lepidoptera; family Hepialidae; genus Druceiella; species Druceiella hillmani. The sequence continues at coordinate 18,215,168 of JAYKKI010000019.1, read as the reverse complement.
TTCGCAAATAAAAATTTAAATTCTCTTTAAAAAAGGGACTCCGAACATTGGGTTTTTTTCAACCTTTTGAGGTTCCGAAATTGTTTTTAATTGTGTTGTGGTCTAAATGTTAATCTTAAAAACATTTAATTTCACAATTAAATGAAACTACGTGATGTAGTATTATTTCTTTAAGTTCTTTACCACGACTTAGGTTTCGTTGTATTACAACATCTTCAGGGAGGCTATTAGCAAAGATTAACTCTTCCAAGGAACATCCAACAGCATTTATATATTACAAAAACAATAACACAAAACAAAAACAATTGTGGTAAAGAACTCAAAGAAAGTAGAAATAATACTACATCACGTAGTTTCATTTAATTGGATATTTGACTAAATTTTTTTTATTTCATTAATCATAATTTCAAGGTACAAGCTGATGAAGAGTGAAATTTTTTTTTAATAATCTTAAAAATTTACTGAGTTATAAAAGTTTCAATTTAATCTTTAGAGAAGGACGGCAATACTGTGTTGTGAGGTCATTTTTAATATTGCACATTATATTCTACAAGAGGAAAAGAGACAGGGATATACCCAACCCTATCTGTATCTTCAAATTTAGAATAACTAGCTTATTTTTCAATAAATTTTTGAATTTTTTTCAAGACTGGTTTTTAATTAATTTATATTTCACAATATTGTACGAAAAATATCAAAATTTAGAATGAGTCAACTACTGTATTGTGAATAATGAATTTCTACAAAATTGTGCATAGGAATGGTTTCCGAGATAATCCGTCAAAGTGGCCAAGAATAATTTTTGAAATGTACAGTTATTAAATAAAGAAATGTTTTTTTTACTTGCAACTTAAATACCAATAATTAACAACTGACAAAAAACACATCAAATACGTTCATAAAAAAATTAAAAACGAATTTTATTTAAAATAATTTGAAATTGATTGTATAAAACAAATAAATTAGATCTGTTACTGCTGTAACTATTCACGTTTTTTAATGTTTGTAAAGACCAACCGTACAAGATGTTATCAAGTGCCATCTGGTGATAAATTAATAAACTTTTGGTTAGAGTGCTACCGCTTTTTCATGTGAAGTCTCCATAGAGCGTATACATTGAATCAATCAAAATGATTTATATTGCGGTGTAGGTTTAATTTATGAAATCTACAGTGAATAAATAAACAAACAAACATTTTTGTTACTTGCAACTTAAATACTAATAATAATAACCGTCGTGTTTATAAAAAATTCAAAAAGTATTTTTGTCTATAATAAAATTGTTGTATAAAACAATAAATTTGATCATGGCACTGTTACTATTAAATTTTTTAATATCTGTAGGGACCATGAAAGATGTTATTAGTGCCATCTGGTGATAAGTTAGTAAACTTTTCGTTGCGCTGCCGTATTTTTTTGTGTAATGTCCCCGTAGAGGGTAGATATTGTATTAAAGCAAAATTATGTATAATGCTTAAATATGGTGTTGCACGTCTTATAAATACGATTGTATTAAAACAAAATTATTTATAATGCCTAAATATGGCGTTGCACGTCTTATAAATACGATTGTATCAAATCAAAATTATTTATAATGTCTAAATATGGTGTTGCATGTCATATAAATATGATTGTATTAAAACAAAATGATTTGTAATGCCTAAATATGGTTTTGCATGCCGTATAAATACGTTTGAATAATTCATAAAAACAATACAGCGTTCGGTTTTTCATAAATCAAATCTCATATTCATTCACAATATAACCTTTTTACGTTCAATGACGTTTACTTTTTTCTGTTACGTACATACAAGTCACATATATATATATTCATGTCTGTATTTCAACGTAAATATTGCCGTTTTCTATCGAAGTAAAACGTTTTTCATCATATTTTAAATAATTAAAATTTTTTTTTGCAATATTCATTACAATGACTTGTTTCGGCATTTCATTTCAACAAGGTACTTATCATTGATATTAACGGCTACAACTAGAAACTTTTATTTCTGTTTATGAATTGTATTCTGTTATACTTATGATATAGTAAACCTTAACTAGTTTTTTATTTCACTTATACTTTTTCATATTTTGCTTATACAAAATACTGCGCATGACATTGACAAACATGTAACCAATAGTTCTTAATTCTATCACTTATGGCACTGTGAACATTTTCAGTTCAAGTTGCATTTTTAAACTTATCTTTATTTCTAAACGTCTGTTGTAGCAATTATAACGTTAACGAAATATTATTTATTGATATTATAACATCTAATGCAAGTACGTAAGCCTCTTAATGACATCACAGTATTAATGGAGAGGTTAGAGTTTGATTATTGCGTTTTTGACAATTTCGGGCGGCCATGTTAGGTCTGCCATGTTGAATTTTGAAAATCATTCTGGACAATGTGAAAATTAGAGATACCAAGAACATTTATATACAAAGCTTTACTTATTCAAATATCACTTACTTGTATAAATTATGATTGGATTATTTTGACTAATTGTGTCTCTGAAACCATTCTTTTGTTTGAAATAAATTTAAAATTGTGCAGGGAAATACTTTCCGAAAAATTACTATCTTTTATGGAAAAAAATATATGTTTTAAAAAGGAAATTTGGAAAAAAAATGTAGATGTAATAATGAAAAAATCCTTTTCTGGCCTTCACAGCTATGATCCTCCTCAAGCCGTTCCAATATGAGGATTGGTATGTTATTATGAAAACATTGTCTTTGAATCCTTAATAATAATAATATTTGTATACCCCTCACTTCATGCAGATCGAGCAGCGCATCCAGTGTGAGCTTGCTGAACTGGCTGCATTAGCACGTGCGCATGCACGCCTCACGGCGACCATGCGCGCTGAGCACGAACGTGCACGTAGAGGTGTCGAGGAGGCACGAGCCGCTCTCAGAGCCGCACAAAGAGCTCCAGCAGGGCAGGGTACAAACAGTGGCAGCGGTGGTGGTAGGCGGAGAGGTGAGTGGTGTTGAATAAATTGGTCCTTGGTTCTTTAAGCGACTCTTATTAGTAAATAGTAATTGTAGAAAAAAAAATTGTGACGAAATAATATTATATTTATATATTAGGGGACGCTATATATATATATATATATATAATTTCCCAAGGTACTCTACGAATTTTTAAGACTATATTTGGGGATGCTCTTGACCGTTTACATATCTCAGTCTGTGAGTGAATAAAAGAAATAAAGTTAGGTATCAATCAGTAGGGTACGTGACAATTTTTGAAAAAGTTTATATTTGGGAATAATTTCAAACTTTTTAAAAAATGAGAACACGTATAATAAATTGTCCGTCCAAAGATAGGGAATGGATCTTCAAAGAGTGCGTTCCACTAGGCGATCGCAAAACGTACAATCATCAAACTTTTATAGAAATTAAATTACACTTTTAGAATTACTGTAAGTCTAAATTATTATCTAACGTAATAAAAATAATCTCTAATATAGTCAAAAATATTCACTATTCAAATACATTGTTCCTATTTCGTTCCACTTGGACTGACAGTTACAACGTTGACAAGCTAGTGGAATAGGTGTGATCGCGGTCATGGGCGCGAGCGTTGCGAGCGGCTAGTGGAATGTACTCTAAATGTGCAATGGTTATATTTTCCAAAAAAAACATGTTTTAAAGCCTTAAAAAAATGTAAAGTTTTAAAAATAGAGTTATTGGATTCCTGCAAAGTGTTGTCTAAAAACACTAAGTTATGCGTTATGTGACAGATAAATATTGTTTACGGCAATCAATTTATGGGATCGCTCTCTCCTACTAACATAATTACTTGAAGTTGGCCATCTATAAGTTGATTAGTGCATTTTGATGTCATACATTACGTTTGGCGGACAATTTGTGTTTCGTTCCTTAGCCGCAAATTTTAAAATAAAATATTGTTTTCGATTTTAATTGTTAAATAAAAATATTTGTACCCGATTTATTACAATTAAAAATTATTAATCTAATTGGCCACCTGAAGATGTTGTAATACAACGAAACCTAGGTCGTAATAAAGAATTTAAATAAAGTAGGAATAATACTACATCACGTAGTTTTATTTAATTGTGGACATCATTAATTATTATTCTTAACTCGTAAACAAAAACGTACATTAATAAGATATTTATTTATGTTTACAAATAAATATACAAAATAACAAATTGTCCATTGAATTAATTCGATTTATGTGTATGGTAACACAATGATGTTTAGAAAAGTTTAGGATATTTTTGCACTTGACGTTTATGTTCAATGTCAAGTTGTTTTGATGTACTACAGCCATGAACTGTTTTTAAAAAAATAGAGCAATACAATACAAAAGGAAATCGTAACGGACATTAATAAGATATTTATTTATGTTTACAAATAAATATACAAAATAACAAATTGTCCCTTGAATTAATTCAATTTATGTGTATGGTAACACAATGATGTTTAGAAAAGTTTAGGATATTTTTGCACTTGACGTTTATGTTCAATGTCAAGTTGTTTTGATGTACTACAGCCATGAACTGTTTTTAAAAAAATAGAGCAATACAATACAAAAGGAAATCGTAACGGACATTAATAAGATATTTATTTATGTTTACAAATAAATATACAAAATAACAAATTGTCCATTGAATTAATTCAATTTATGTGTATGGTAACACAATGATGTTTAGAAAAGTTTAGGATATTTTTGCACTTGAAGTTTATGTTCAATGTCATGTTTTTTTGATATACTACAGCCATGAACTGTTTTTAAAAAAATAGAGCAATACAATACAAAAGGAAATTGTGCTGAGAACATCTGTCATAATTTATGTGATGCGTGCCTGGGAAAAGCCTTATCAGAATGCTCACTGCAGATGCCGTCTTGACTCCACTGCCAATAATGCAAAATAAAGGCTTATCAAATGTGATTTCCTATAGCTGTGTAAGACATAATAAGAGTCTCAACATTTCTAAGTCGAGTGTTCAGAACCATCTACAATAAATTTAGTATTTCTCGTTTCAATTCAGGAAATGTAACTCATCCGTGTATGTAAAGTTGTGGCAAAACATTGTTTTAATCTCTTATCCATACACGTAAAGTTGTGGTAATACATTCTTTTAATGTATCTCATCCATACATACAAAGTTGTTGCAAAACATTTTTTTAATGTATCTCATCCATACACGTAAATTTGCAGCAAAACATTGTTTTAATATGTCTTATCCATGCACAAAAAGTTGTGGCAATACATTTTTTTAATGTAGTTCATCCATACATACAAACTTGTTGTAAAACATTTTTTTAATGTATCTCATCCATACACGTAAAGTTGCGGCAAAACATTGTTTTAATATGTCTCATCCATACAGGTAAAGTTGTAGCAATACATTTTTTTAATGTAACTCATCCATACATGTAAAGTTGTGGTAAAACATTGTTTTAGTATGTCTCATCCATACATGTAAAGTTGTGGCAATGCATTCTTTTAATGTATCTCGTACATACATACAAAGTTGTTGCAAAACATTGTTTTAATATGTCTTATCCATGCACAGAAAGTTGTGGCAATACATTTTTTTAATGTATCTCATCCATACATGTAAAGTTGTGACAAAACTTTTTTTAGTATATCTCGTCCATAAAATTTACGTAAATTGAATGAAGCAAACTTAACAAACTGATTTCCAGCTGCAATTTGTTCAGAAATATATTTGAAAATGACAAATTTGTGGAACAAATTGTTACTGGAGGTAATATTTTTTTTATCAAATATAAAGTCAATCAAAAAATATTACGGATTTACAGAAGTTAGCCGTTAAAAGCTGTTTCAAAGACAGATCTCCATCCAAAGAAACTAATTTTCCGAGCATGGTGATATTTTAGGGACTTTTCCAGTTAACAAACCCAATAACCAATTACTTGAATCACTATAAGACAAGGGAAAACCCGTCGTAAGTTACGAAATGTTAAATTGAATTCGTTAATTGCTGTTAAGCACCGGGATTTCCACAAGCGTGCCGTTATGAAATTACCTGAGAGATTGTCAAAAGTTTTTGGTTATGGATACTATATTATTGATTAAAATTATGAATCCTGACTAATTTTATGGATAATTAAACAACATATTGTTTGACGCAGAAATATTATTCTAGAAACCAAACGAACTTTATGGATGAACATATTGTTTAGAGCAGTAGTTAAGACGGAATACGCCTCAACACATACGCCTTTCTGACGACAAAAAAGTCATCATCTGTAAATTTGTATCCATGACGGTGTGTTGCACTACATGCGACAAACTGTCGTAGGTTTCGATGACAGGTTTCCATACTAATTTGCAGATGACGATTTTTTGGTGTTGGAAAGTCGTAGAATACCTGTAAGGTGCAACTCGCATGTATGACTTTCCGAAGACAAAAAGTCATCATCTGCAAATTAGTATTGATGACAGTGTGTTGCACGTGTGTGCGACAAACTGTCATTGGTTTCGGTGACAGATTACAATATCAATTGCAGACAACGATTTTTTGGCATTGGAAACTCGTACATGTGAGTTGCGCCTAACAAGTTCTTCGTAAAAGCAAGCTTCAAAATTTGTTATCAAAATGTGATTGGCACTTTATGTGTTGTGGTCGCATTGCAGGCAAGAAGAGCAGCACGACGTGTCCCACACTCCAGGCCAAAGTCCAAGCGGCCGCCGAAAGGCTCGGAGAGTTAACCAATGCGCTGAAAGTCTCCGGCGAGGTAAGATATTTTGTCAATATTATGTCGCAGTAATGAAGGAACTCTCAGCAAAATGTTGTGTTTATTAACATTTTATACATAGAAAAGAATGGAGGGAGATAGAAGTTAGAAGTGGTTTTCGGTTAGTTAAAAAAAATTATCTAATATATTTATTTTTAATTCGATTAAGTAATAATTAATTTTGAATTTTCTTTATTAATAACATTTCCAATATTTTTTCAATATTTATAATGAATTTTTCAGTTTTGTATTAAACGTGGTGATCTCTCTAGTCGGCATAATATCTTTATTCCAAATTGTCATCAGGAAATGAAGAAATTTGTCATGTTTAAATAATCGGACTAAAATAATTAATCCCCAAAAATTCTCCATTAAAAAGTCATGAAAAAATTTGGGAATATCAGGAATTATTCAAATTTTTTCCGATAATATGTTAATTTATACTTGATGCTATCACATTGTTCCCAGGCGCTGGTGAAAGCGGAGCAGAAGCGATCGGAGCTGGACGCGAGGTTAGCGGCTTGCCTGGCTGCGTTGCGGGAGGCGCGTCGTGTGCAAGGGCTGCGATGCGAGAGCGATGCCGACGAGCGAGATCCGCAATTGGAGCACGACGAGGACGAGGAAGTGCGAGACGGTGAGTTATAGCAGTGCTTCCTGTCCATGTAGTTGTTCCTGGAGAGATCTAAGCGATAGTATAAAAAAAACCCTCTCGTTAGTCTCGTACATTAACATTATTCTAAAAAGGAAGAAATGGTATGCATAGTTATAATATACACAGAACCAATCCAGCATCCTAATCAAAAGTATTATCTCATTCAAACATCTAAAGTTGTTATAAAACATTTTTTTAATGTATCTCATCCATACATGCTGAATTGTGACGGATATAGGTCTTAAAATGAAATAGAGGTTTCATTTTTCATTGTTAAATCCTGTTTGTGAAACATATAAATTCAAAGAGGCATACAGTGTGCCGATGTGGGGTTTGGCACACCCCTCTTATTTTTTATCATGGGTTTGAAAAATATGAAAAATTTCTCCTTTTAATTACAGTTTTCAAATGAAATTGTCGTATCAAAAATTTCAAGAGTTATAGAAGATTATAAAATTTGTCTTCTTTCTGTTGTTCCGACTTGTACCCGACCTGACTCGAGTTTTTTCATATCCAGAAATTAATTAATAAACATATTGTTGTTAATTGATATTTAACAAAATGCACGTGTGTGGAAGTTAGTTAAGTTAACTAATGGATGTTATATAGAACTAAATACATTTTTTTTTATTAAAAATCAATCAAGTATAAATGTTATCTGCCGTTTACATATTCTGAAACATACAGGAAATGTTCTTGAGGTATTTACGAAGCAGTTATTGCAATAAATTTTATTTTTTTAAGAAATTATTTTGCAAATATTTACAACAAACGTTTGGAGGGTTTCAGACATGCCACAAATATTAGTAATATGATCCACAAATATTAATAATATGATAGTAAAAAAATGAGTATTTTTTTGTGTACAGATCAATTCTATCATCTCTGGTGTAAAAAGTGGACGTATGGTCACCACACGTATTACAATATTTCAAAATAAAAATACTTGCATAATGGGTGTTGTATGTAACTAATGGATGTTATATAGAACTAAATACATTTTTTTATTAAAAATCAATTAAGTATAAATGTTATCTGCCGTATACATATTGTGAAGCGTACAGGAAACGTTTTTGAGGCATTTACGAAGCAGTTACTGCAATAAACGTTATTTTTTCAACAAATTATTTTGTAAATATTTTCAACAAACGTTTGGAGGGTTTCAGACATGCCACAAATATAATATAGTTAGACGATAGTAAAAAGTAAGCATTTTTTGTGTACAAATAAATTCTATCCTCTGGTATAAAAAGTGAGCGTATTGTCATCAGTGTCCTTTGAATAAATGTGCTATGACTTAAAGAAATATAATGAATATTTTCATGTCTCTCTGTATTTTCTTGCACACAACAATTAGTTCCGTCACAACTCTTTCTAGTCTATTTTTATTCAATGTCTATCATTTTGCAGAGACAGCTACGGGAACAGATGGTGTGGCTGATGCCTCTGGAGCCCCGTATGTCGTGCGTATACGCCGTGTGGCACTGGGTGGAGAGGCGGGCGTAACCCTGTCTCTGGCTGCAGGCACTCGTACGGCCGACACGCCACTCTACGCATTGGTCGGTGGGCGAGCAGTGGCGTTGAGGCCGGACGTGCCAGAGGATATTGCTGGTGAGCGCCATTTTTGGAAATCTTTAGGTTAATTTGGGGAATATTACTGAATAGTTAATGGCATTAATATAACTGTGTGACGGTACCGGACTTGTACTATCTATATTTATTTTGCATTTTCCTTCTGTTTTATAATGAAATTGGAAAAATTAATTTATGAAACCATCTTGTTGCTAGTCAGCATTTTTCTTAAGATTCTTGATCATTACAATATTAAGTATTATTTGTAGGAAGTCATGGACCAGTTCAAGATATAAAAAGTTGAATTTCCGTTTTCAGCCCCAATCTTAAAGTATAGCATAATTTTTTTTCAAGATGAGAGAAACATATTTATCAGAAATTATTAATAATTATATTGAAGTTTATTAATCTTTTGAGGAATGCGTTAACTATAGGGACCACCAACAGACTGAAATATTGTACGGAACTTGTGGTTCATTCTGTTTGTGGTTTGTCATTTCTTTCTGAAAAAAATTGTAGGTAACTCATTCATACTCATTAGATAATTAAAAAAAATAATACAAAGGGGTCTGTTCATTGTAAGTTTGCCAGAAATAAAATTTATTGTAATTTTGTGTAATGGACTAGAAAAACATAATTTAATACATAAAAGAAACACTCAGACATTGATGGAAAAGCCACAGTTTGAATTAGAGACGTTTTATTCTGTCACTTGGGATAGAACCACAAAAATTGGGACTCGTTCTGAGAATGCTGCCTTAGGTGGGGAAAAATGTCACTATGACATTTCATTAATCAAAAATTCTAGAAAGAATTGTCTATGTTTCGTATATGGATCACAGCGTAGTGACAACTTTAAACATACATATGGGTCCTTATATCTTATAAGTTACATTTGCTGTTCTGTATTTTGAATTACACCTTTCACCAACTAATGAATTTTTTTTCTAAAGATTTTTAGGTTCATCTCGGTAAAATGCAATTATTGGTTACAAAAGTTTAAAAAAATATATCTTTCAATTAATTTTTTTGATGGATAGTATAAATTTATGTTATAAGCGTCACGGTGTATTTTCATCATTAATAATGGCCTGTTAAACAATATCTTGAAGAGAAATACTTGCTTTAAAGGTTTTCAAACTTCATAAGAATATATTAAAAAAGATCTCGTTAAACATTATTTTAGAGAGAAAACATTCTGTTTACCAAATATATATAAATTATAGCCTTCGCCGCAGCCTCGTCTAGTGGAAACGTACCGTCCACCGTGACGCAGCCGTCGAAGAATGCAAGCGGAGTAAAGGAGCAGCAGGGGAAAAAGCAGAATGGAAATGAACCAGAGAAGCAGTTGAATAAGAAGGCGAAGGAGAAGGTGAGTGAAGAGTTTGTGTCAGTGTTTCATAATAATAGAAGTCGGAAAACATTTCACGTACTTCGTTTCTATATGCAAGTACTGTGTTGTAATGAAGGTTAATTCAAGTACACCAAATGCGTATTGTATTTAAAATAATTTCATCATAAATACGAGTTGTGTTGTAAGCGAAGGCATATGGTAATTTTATCTATGGTTAAGAACTAGGTTATCTATGTAGACAATTTAGAATTTATGGATTTAGTTTCACAAAGGGTATGTTCCACTAGATTATCGTAACGCTCAAAACACTATCATTCCACTTACAACTATGGTCATAAAACTTGTCATCAAAGTGTTATTGATGACGTCATTGCTCACAACCGTTTCGAGCTCATGCTGAACCACGTATCGAAGTGAATCTTTGTGGTTGTTCTTCTGTCAATTTTACTTCGTCACATTGATATATGAAGTTTATATCATCTTTAAAAAATAAACATGGTGATAGAGAGAATTACTTTATACAGGTCTGAGAAGTACCTAATAGAAGAAAGTTTACATTCGAAGATACAAAATGTGCAAATGTTCATCACATTCTCATATAAATTGCACTATTATATATAATTATAAAAATTATTGTAATTGTAAATTATTATTTGATATACATAATAGAAAAATACATATTCTGATAGATGCCATAATCTTTTTATCTTTGTTCAATATCCGCCACTTCGTCATAACTACGAATACGCATCGTTCATAACCTGTTCCACTTAGACTGACAGTTGCAACACTTATATGCTAGTATAATGAGTATAATTGCGGTCATGGGTGGGTGCGAGCGTTGCGGGCTGCTAGTGGAAAGTAGCAAAATTTTTAAAGGTCTAGAAGGTTTTTAAATAGTTTTTATGGTTCTATAGTGAAAATGATCTTCCAATGGGGATCTCCATAGAATGCGACCATCTCGCTAGCGCATGGCGGGTGTATTGGATACGCTATTGATAGTAATTTTATAGACAAAACGAGGCCGCTTAGAGGGTCGGTGAAGTTAGTGGGAAGCAAAAAATAAATTGTTTTTTACGCTCCCTACTATTCTATTTGTACGTACACGCGTGAGTAAGAAAAAACTGACCGAAGAATTATTTGAATTTCGTATTATTTGTATTTCATATAGCAAAGTGATAAAATTATCACTTTCATTGCCCACCGTGGAAGTTTTGCATTTAGTTTTGTTTGCAGGGGATGGGGATCTCATATTAGCAAAACATTAAAACACAATTTTATTATTGTTATTGGCTACATATTTCAAAATGAAATTGGGTTTTTTTATTATTTGTCATTTTTAAACTCCGTCTGAAATATTCAGCTTTGACGCGATGCATAATGTTCCTCCTCACCACTCTCTAATTTTTTAATTGCGTATTTGAAAAAATCAACTCGTGCAGGATTCACGACCCTAGCTTCCAAGTCTTATGCATTTTGTGACGATATGATAAAACAGAGCTTTTCGAGTACGGGAGTCGCTCTGCCAAACACTTAGCCGCTTGCCGTGGATCTTCTTCAATGAGAGCCTGAACAGCATCGATGTCCAATGAACACGGACATAGACGCTGTTCAGGCTCTTATTAAAGAAGATCTGTAGACATTTTTTGACCTTAAGTATAACATTGAAGGAGATCCACTAGAAGGACCAGCTTTTGAGTAGAATTTTAAACCATAATTATTTCAGTTTACGTGCGTCAGCAATTTCAGGAGATGTGGATAACTCCATATCTCTACATTATGTCTTGTCCAGCTCGCATTTCGCCAGTTTTTTGAGTATGCAAATGGACCGAAATAAGATAAAATTTTTTTTTATAGATAATTGAAAATGTGTTGAAATTTTTGGTTGTTTTGGTTAACTTTATATATATAACTGACTCTTTAGACGAAAATCATTCTGTATATTTGGTTACACATATAGTACCGTGATAAATATCTGTTTTTGAGTATTATTATAGTTGCTTTCGTAGTTTTCGTGTGATGGCATGGCAGATAGATGGTTAAAATCCACCTTTTGCCGTGTTGTGATAATAAATTCATCAAAATTGTTTACATTTTTCACTTTCCTTAATTTTTTCAATTTAACATTTGCTATTAACTGGGAAACCTTGCTCGTGTGGCAATAAGTTTACTAAATGTATGTGTATTATCTAAGCGCACATTGAAGTCTGAAAATGGGTATATAAAGAAACGAAGCCTGTAAACTGGACAAGAATGTCTGGTATAAAATTTGAAATTTTCTTTCAGAAAAATCAAGAGCAGAAAGCTTTGTCCGAAGCTCAGAAAAATGTGGCCTCGACAGGCAAATTGGGTAAAAGTAACGTAGTGGCCAGCAGTAAGGAAAATCATCAACAAAGTGTTAAAAAGCAAGAAAACGTAGCTAAAGTCACTCAAAATCACGTCTCGCTCAAGAGCTCGAACGCTTCGTCTTCTTCGATCGATCACTCCCGTTCGACCAGCGTCTCAGACGTCCCACTGACGAAGAAGCAGAGAAAGATACTGGCGAAACAGCAAGCGGCGGAGAAGTCGAGGCAAGAGGAGGAGGCGGCGAAGAAGGCAAAGCAGAAGGAAAAGGAATCGAAGTCGAAAGAGAAGAAAAAAGCCACGGACGACAAGGGCAAGAAAGGGAAGACCGAAAATGTGGATACTAACGGTAAAGGTATAAAGAAAGACGAAGGAAAGAATAAAGGCGGTAATAAAACAGTGAACGACAAGTCTGCGGGACAGGGGAAGGAGAAGGAGTGCGGAAAGGCGGGTGGTGGTAAATCGACGGCTGGCAGTGGTGAGTCAAATTTTGTTCTCATATAGGATCATAGTCATTGAAGGTTTCAGATGTGATTGCAGGAAAGGACTTGGAGACTGAAAGATGGTCATGGAAATGAATGGTGGACAACAAATGTAGATATTTTTATGAATAAGGTATTTTTAATGAAGAAAGTGAATGAAGAATAGATGTGATAAGAAAGTGTAAAGAAAGAAATTTTTTTTTAATTTTTAAAGACGTTGTTCTGTTTAAAATTCAACATTCAGTTGTCCTGTATTTGTGCAGGTTCGATTTGTAATGGTATTAACACAGCGATTTGGAACTTAATACAGCATTCATTATTAATCAATATAAAGAGGTATTGTCTGTAACATGAAAATTTGGTTACCGTGAAATTATTATGACATTAGTACTTATCAGTTATTGACGGTGGTTTTCTATATACGGACAAACGAACAAATAAATTTTTAACGAAAAAATATAACAGGCCCAGAATTGAGTGTGGGAGTTTTTATCAGCATTCGCACATTATAAAGATGCATGTGTGGTAGATTTTAAAGTGTATGCCTTTATAGCAGTGATGTCATAACCATGACATTCGTAGCTGTAACATCATTCATATGTTAAAATTTTGTTTTCACATATGAATGACATTACAGCTATGAATGTAACAGTGCAGTAACAATCCTTTCCCTCAGTAAACACCATGAAAAAGCAAGAAACCGCAGCCCAATCGAAGGGCCAGAACCAGGCGAATAGTAAATCAAACACCGCCAGTAAGAAGAGCGCAAATGTCAAATCCGGCCAAGATCAGCAGCAGCAGAACCAGTCGAAGGTCAGGCAAGTGGGACCAGAGACGACGATTGAAATCGCACAGAAGAAGGTGAGTAACTTGCTGCTCTATGAAGGTGATGCTCCTGTGGAACAGTGTATGAAGGCTAATTGGAATGTTTAGGTTACTTTAACTTTATCGGTTAAAATTTATTACAGGTTTTATGATTGTAGTCACAAAACACACCCTCATAATCAGGGGGGATTACGAAGGTGTGTTTTGTGGCTACAAATTATAAAACCGGTAATAAATTTTGACCGCTAAAGTTAAAAAGGGTTTTGGGACCTTCTAAAGGGGTCAGTGCCCTCCCATCTAAATAAAAAAAAAAGAAACAACCACTTTGATTTTTTATTCACCCGTACGTGAATCTTAGAACAAATTTTATTTATTTTTTAATTTGAAGTTTAAGGTCAATCTAATAAAATTAAACTAACGAAAAATGCGTATTGAAAACAAATGCAAACATAAACAATAACAAATTACGCAACAAACAGCGTACGGTACATGTAGATATTTTACATACGTATATATGTTATTCTCTATATTGTAGCGGGCTACGTAAACATTACCCCAGGTCTTCTATACAAAATGTTTAAAAAATAGTATCACTTATTTACAGCAAAATTCGTGATTTGTATACCGCGATAGGGCAGAGCCCCTAGAGTACATGTCAATACAAAATGAAATAAAATAGGTGTTCGTAAAAGAGATATTTTTTGAGTGTGTTTTTCTACACCTTAAAAATATTATTATAACATCAACAATTATTTACATTACTAAATATTTTCTGTTGAAACTTTCTTATGCAAAACTGTATGTTCTTAAATGTTTAAGTTAATTAAATTAAATGTAATCGACGCTAAATAAAAAATTGATGGATCTATTCCGAGCACACGTTTAAACAATTGCAATTTCCGAACAGCGGCAAGACACGGTATGCAAAAGACAAATAATTAAATTTGTCTCGCTTTCTCTCAAACATCTAAACGAGAAAATAAAAAATACTAATTAAATAAAATACTTAATAATTTATGTTACGATAAATGAAATGTCATAATGTGGCATCATTTGGTAAAAACAATGTTTGAATAACAATACTGCAATTAGATAATTTATGGACTCTATTTTTCGGCACCATTCTCAGGTATTTTTAAAATTATATAACATTAATGTTTTCAATTTTTCAAAGAAAATTGATCCCGTTGTTTAGTAGTAGTGCTACTGAAAAATATTGACTGACAGTGAATTTTAAGAGATGCTTCACGAAGACCTGTTTTGTGTTTTTCTTCATTTGACATTATACTAATTACCTACTCACACATTTTTTTTTAATATCGGCGTCTGTCAATAACAGACAAAATGGCACCAGTTTGGAGCTGAAACATTCTTATATTATCGAGTATGGATTTTATTGGCATTTGTGTGAATGGAATATACTTTTTATGGAATGTATTATGTAATGATGTTTCGTATCGTTTGTATCAAATTTAACATATAACATCATTTATATAAGATAACTATAAAAATAAGTCGTCTTATTCTTCATTTTGCTTAATTCAAAGTGAGTGAGGCGAAATTTACAAAATTATCGAAAAACTAATGTAAATAACCTATAAACTCAGTCTTAATTTCCACCGTTTTAGCTACCTTTACGTAAAATGAAATAATGCACTATTTTGACGTACTGTACTGTAACTATACATAAGCTGTCAAAATGAAGGTTTTGTAATGATACAACATGCGGACATCTGTTTAAAGGCCAATCATTCCGAAACTGTTACGTCGGTGCTCATATAAAAGAGACGAGCGACAGTCTATATAGTGTTCGATCTAGGTGTTATATACTTGGACGAAAACCACATTCTTAAATAGATTAAATGAAAAAAAAATTGAAATGAACAAAGTATAGATTTTGTCCCCTTCTGTCATCCATACACAGATGCAACATAAGATAATCTGTGGGACTGGCAGGTCTGACGATCTCATTGAAAAAAGCCTCATAAAACTCAAAAAGAGTGAGACAGATATTAATTTTGACAACACAGGACATATGTCAATGTCAATTAGCAGTTTAATCTATATATTAATCCCTGAAGACAAAACTTTGTACCCACTTAAGCATATTATGGCCACGGAGGAGTGGAAGATTTGGCATAGTTAAAGTTTATATGGAGGAGTGCAAAAAGCTAATATTAATAATATGTGTTACAATTACATTAAATTATATATTACAAATACATTAAAAGATTTATTGTTTACATTCATACTGTCAATGTCAAACACATAATAGTCTATGGTCAAACATTCGCAGAGTATTGTTGCCAATGAGTTTTAAAATGTCAAATTGTTTGAATGAGTTTTGTGCTGTGAATTATGGTCAAATTTAAATCGCTGGGGTGACCACCAGTTGATCACCACCAGGTGACCAAAGCCGATTGATAATGTTTTTAGCAATTGTTTCTAAAAATTTATCATGGATTTTTTTTTGTTAACAATTACTAATATGTTAAAAATAAAATATACACACGTAAAAATAAAATATACACAAAAGAAAAAAATGTGAAGAAAATTTTTTTCTTTTGTATTATGTTTACAAAGTTTTTTATGTTCCAAAAATTTATAGATAATTATATTTATATGAGTTTTATTGCAAAGTAAATTGCACATTGGTGACCTTTATTATTTTTATATTCTCGTTTCAGCCATCGGGTCAGCATTCTAAGCCAACTCTTTCCAGCTCGGAGACGAATCGCGGCTCGCCTGCGTCGTGCAGCATCATGGAGCAGCTCAGTTGCGGTGTGCAGGTGAGCGGAGACAATTATTTATTTTGTGTTTAATTTTTTTAATATTTAGAACCTTTTTTCCTAGGGAATTTCCTACCAGCAATGATGTTCATAAATATTTGAATAAAATAATTTTGTTCGTTATTTTGAAAAAAAACCTGTTCAATTTTTTTTATTAAATAATGTTAAAAATGGAATTGCTTTTAAAATTTTATTTATTTTTTTATGTTACCAGTTTTCATTTGATATTCCAATATCTTTAGGCCGTCGCCCATCACTGCAGCTTGACGTCGCTCGGCAACATTCTTGACACGCCGTGATGCTGTTTTTTTTAGAAATTATTTCTGTTGCTTATTAACAACAATATTTTTTGGCCTTTTTTTTGTGATGCATCTTATACTACAAAAAGCAAAAGAATACATTTAGTGCAGTCCATGTTTCAGTAGACCTGATGGTAACCATTTCGTAATAATAAGCCAGTAGCGGCGCAGTGATACGTGAGGTCCTTTAGTTTTGGATAATGGTTTTTTGATCAACTCATTTAATCTATTTACCCTACAATATATCTGCTCGTTTACTCAAAGATTAGAAATTTGTAGGATATGAAAAGTTAATAGTATTGTTTTGGCTTCTGAATTTTTTAGGCAACGTCAAAATGACAGCTTTTCATATTATATTATTTTCAAAAATTTCAGACTGGAAATTTTTCTGTTTAAAAATTTATACACTAAACATTTTCTCCCATCTCAGGTTGCCGATCTGAAGCTGCCGCCCGGCATCACGCTGACGAGGGTCGATCCCTCGAAGCAAGTCATCACAAACAGTATCAAGTCCGTGGTGAGTATCGTGGTTAAATTACTTCGTTAAGTGTGTGGCTTCGTACTCGTGATATTTTTATTAATTTCACTTAGACTAGTATCACGTCTGGTCGAAACTCGACCAATTGTGTCTGCGAAGTAACGAAATTTAACTTGTTTTATACATAAGTAATTGGAATTTACTTGTATTAATGTTATTAGTTCTTACCTTGGCGCTGTGAGAATAAGGGCGCTAAAGGGCAAACAGGAAATATGTGGGAATTAATGATATACATTTGGTTAACATGTAAAATTTAAGGGTTGAATACTATTTAAGGGTTTGAATAATAAAACAAGTAAATAAAGATAAGAAAGAAATAAGAACAATGTATTTTTTGCAAACTTTTTTTTTGTAATATCATCTTGTGCAAGGGAGGTAATGGGGTCCAATCTCATACAGAATGAATGTGATCGGAGTGCTTTCATTTAATACGTTAAAGTGTTTTGTATGGAGAAATCACGTCATTTACCTATCTTAACGGCAACATACATTTATTATATTTTTTTGTGTACGTCTGTGGTACAGTACCTTGTAAATTTTTTGGAAGAATTCTTTGTTTCTAAATATCTATTATATTTCGGTATCTTTCGTCTGGTTTTGGTACTTTGTAAATTTACGATAGTAAATTTATTTAAAAAATGGTTTGTTTTCTAAATATCTATATATTTCGATGTTTCGTCTGGTTTTGGTACTTTGGAAATTTATAATAGTAAATTTATTTAAAAATTGTTTTTTTTTCTAAATATCTATATATTTCGATATGTTTCGTCTGGTTTTGGTACTTTGTAAATTTACAATAGTAAATTTATTTAAAAAAGCCTTTGTTTCTAAATATCTATGTAATTCGATATGTTTCGTCTGGTTTTGGTACTTAGTAAATTTATAATAGTAAATTTATTTAAAAAATGGTTTGTTTTCTAAATATCTATATATTTCGATATGTTTTGTCTGGTTTTGGTACTTTATAAATTTATGGTAGTAAATTTATTTAAAAAATAGTTTGTTTTCTAAATATCTATATATTTCGTCTGGTTTCGGTACTTTGTAAATTTACAATAGTAAATTTATTTAAAAAATGGTTTGTTTTCTAAATATCTATATATTTCGATATGTTTCGTCTGGTTTTGGTACTATGTAAATTTACAATAGTAAATTTATTTAAAAAATGGTTTGTTTTTTAAATATCTATATAATTCGATATGTTTCGTCTGGTTTTGGTACTTTGTAAATTTATAATAGTAAATTTATTTAAAAAAGCCTTTTTTCTAAATATCTATATTATAAATTCGATATGTTTCGTCTGGTTCTGAAAAGATTGTGAATCTATTTACCAAAACATTTCCAAGATTCACTAGGTTTATCCTTGGAAAACAAGACATCTGTGTGTAACGCCAAAAGTGAAGATAGCCTTAGTTACAGAATTATCGACTTTGATAATAAGTGCGCAAACTTTTTTATCAATATGTGGAGTCCATTATAACACGCACATAAATAAAGAAAGGAAGCGTTAGTAAAATAAGCAAACATGATGCGTGTGGTGGAGACAACGAGCCGGCCAGCTGTCTTTATGCGGTGATGTGCAGGTCTAATGTCAACATAATGTCACTGGCATTTGTCCGCTAGATATGCTCACAACTTAGTTCGCATGGAATTCAGAATAGAAAAAGTTATTAGGAATCTTTTGTTTTTTTCGTTTTTATTTATGTCTTTTTTCACACAAGTGGGTATTTGATTAATTTTTTTCATTTCATTATTCATAATTTCAAGGTACAAGCTGACGAAGAGTGAAAATTTTTTTTAATAATCTTAAAAATTGACCGAGTTATGAAAGTTTAAATTTAACCTTTAGAGAAGGACGGCAATACTGTGTTGTGAGGTCATTTTTAATATTGCACATTATATTCTACAAGAGGAAAAGAGACAGGGATATACCCAACTCTATCCGTATCTTCAAATTTAGAAGCCTACAACTGGCTTATTTTTCAATCAATTTTTGAATTTTTTTCAAGACTGGTTTTTAATTAACTTATATTTCACAATATTGTATTCTATGAGTATAAAGTTTACTAAAAATGCCAATAGAAGGCATCTGTATTATTTACCAAGTCGGTTTTTTTTTTAAATCTGTAATATCCAGATAAAAAGTTTGTATAGTGTGCTTGAGGGTATAAACGATTACCGTACCAAATTTCATCAAAATCCGTCCAGAATATTTCACGTGATTGAATGTTCTATTATCATTCTATATGGTAAATCAATCACTTTTTTAAATATTTTTAATATACAGAATTGACTGTTACGTTTAATTATGTGTATATATAGATAAAATTAACATAGTAATTTTTAATAACGTAGTAATATTTTTGTAATACGAGTGGAAACAAACAGACAAACTGGTATTATTTGTCTACTTCTTGGAATAGTATGGAGACAATCTTTATCTTATGTTACTCCAGGGATACTAACAGAGGAAGGGCTTCATCTGAGAATTTTACTTCACGATTTACTTTTGTGTACCTATAGTGTACTTTCATAGTGTAAATACACTTTAAGCGTTATGTTTTACGTCTCATTACATAATATATTTAGTTTTAATTAACAATTTATTTTTGATATATATTAATAATAATATTTATATGCATATTTATGGACATCGATTTTTCTAATGTTTGTATGCAGTTGTGTGTATTGCATATCTTGGACCTTTCCTAATTGCACAGGGCGAAACTGTTTGGTATTTTACATCCCAAAAAATTACACATTCTGTTTCTGCCACATTGGATTCCTTTGTTGGTCTCTTTTTGTTTTTGTATTTATTAGAACGTATAAAAAAAAGGGTGCGTGTACTTATGTACGCGCGTGAGAAGTTATACTTCTTTGGCATCATAAAAAAATAGTTTTTAATTGTATGCAAATAATAAATTACAATAAAATAATAAATTTAATAATTTAAAAAATTGAATTTAAGTTAATTCATTTTATATATATAAATATATTTAATATTTTCAAAGTAAAGAAATAAATTTTATAAAACATTTAATAAAAAATTTGTGATAAAATTAAAATTAAACATCAAATTAAAATATTAATTTTCAATATTTATTATTAAATTGAATAAATGAAAATAATAAATATTTATTAAAATAAATGAACAAATTTAATGAAAATTTTTTGATAAAAATGAAAAGTGAATATTAAAGTAAGAAAATGATAACAATATTTAAAAAATGAATAAACTTAAATTCAATGAATTCAAATTGAATTTATTATTAAATTTATTTATTTACTTTTAAAATATTGAATAACCAACAATAAATATTTAATATTAATAATTTAATAATATTTAGTATTAATTATGTTAAATAATAATATTTTAATTTACATCAATATATAATACATACGGATAGATAACCTCAATTATATTGGAGCACTTGAAAAAGTCTATAAACACATTTTTTTCACTAATATTCACGAACAGTAAATATATTAATCAAAATATTGAATTTAAATCACTACTGAATATAATTTATCAGCACATATATAAATCACACTTATATGAAACTAAAACACGTGTGTGAATGTAGACACTAGAAACATGTGGAAAATAAATACTATGAATATGAAAACAGTGAACAGAGGCGACGATGGTGCCAAATTGCGCGACTAATAGAGGTTCTATTTCTATTTTGTTGGTAGTATTTGTTTCGAGACTGCAACCGCTGCAACTTCATACTGTAACTTTTGTGTGACGAATCTTAAAATTTCACTCTCATCATTTTTTCATAACGCGCCTAAAGAAGTATAACTTCAAAAATGAGATGTCTCAGTACGATGTCAGAAAGTTGTGAAATAAGAAAATGTCGGCCGGAAAACTTTCATGACACAATTAATCATTCAATACTTACCGTCACTACTAACTGAGAAAACACAGTCTATGTAAGTCAAATTGTGGGCAAAAATATGTGGAAATTATTATCTAAATAAAGATAAGCTTTACAGCGCAGTCACAGAATATTAACTATTACTGCGTAAAGAAGCGACACTCACCTCCCCCCATCAGTTTAACGTCACCCGCAGATAATGTGTACGATCAAGAGTACGCGATCCCAGGTTGTCGCTTATTGCGTACGCGTGTTATTTATTTGATTTTGGGATGTTTGGTTGAGTTTAACTTGTGTAATTCAGTCTTAATAGATAAATATTTATAATAATTCAATGTAACTCTCCGTTATTGCGCTGTGTACGACTGTTTAGAAAGCAATAAAATCACTAAGGATAGGAGATTGTTTTGTCTCCATTTTTTGTTTGTTGTAAATAGTTTTGTTTTGTATCACCAACTTATTTGGTTAGTGCCTATAATTTTGTGTCTACAAACATGTCACTGAGCAGTTTTAAAATACAAACTATTCAAACAATAAAAATAACAACAGAAGTCATTACCTTGTATGACAAATGGCAGAAGTCATTACCTTGTATGACAAATGGCAGAAGTCATTACCTTGTATGACAAATGGCAGAAGTCATTACCTTGAACTTTGAAGAATACGGTGAACATTTTTTGAAATACCTTTAATGGAAACTTTGCTGTTTATTATACTATTTTATTATATATAGAGGAATCAAATGTGTAACATTTCTTGTAGCGCCATCTTTTGCTACATTTGTTAAAGTTATTGAAGTTGCAAATTACTTTTTATGATTTAGATTGATATTTTTGATGTCTTCATAGCTGGTAGACTCACGTTATTTTTAGAAGAAAAAAAAAATAAAGTTACTGATAAAGTTATCATCCATTGCAGCCTCTGTCAAAGGCCACACAGCTGCCGGCAGGTCCCACGCCGCCGGCTCGTCCCTCACCGCAGATTATCACCGCGTACCCCGGAGTGGCAGGTCCTGGTAAGCAGCCAGGAGTCATAGTAATGGACTCACACGGGCATCATCCTGCGCATTTGCCTGGTAAGTCATAGAATGTTACAAATACTCTAACAGAATTTACGTGATTTTTTGTTGTTAAGCGCCTTGGAAGTTCGTTGTAAATTTGTTACGCCCATTCTTACAGCAACTTACAGGGTTACGGCAAAATGTAAACCATTATAGTTTGGCATTTATCAGTTTCTTTTTTAAAGGGCTACCAGCCAAAATCGGCCTCACTGCGGACAAGAATAACTGTGTTGTCAAAAAATAATATATTAGGAAGATTTTCCAAAACATTCATTTTTACGTATTGCTTAATAGCTTTGCTTCAGCAGTATCATGTGGAAATATCCTTTCCAGGATAGATTCTCCTTTTGTATTCCTCTTGATTAGTACTTATCAGTATTTGTTGCAGGTTGGGTGAGATGACGTGTCCTACGTTTGCTTAATTTACATATTTGAGTTATGCCTGCCTGAGTAGTGACAGTTATGTTTTAACCGTTTTAGTGCCATGGTTTTTTACTCATATATATTTAAAAATGCCAAAGAAATTTTTGTTTTTGATGTCATTTACCCTTGTCTCGAAAATAAACTGTATCTCTTCCAAAAATTATCCAATTTTAATAATTTTTTCCGTGTTTTCTTATAAAAACTTGTACAAGGATAATAAAACACAAAGAAAATTATGAAAATATATATTGTGAACAAAAATTATAACAAAAACTGCAATCAAGGTCACATCGTATTTTCGCAGTCTTCCGTATCAGCAAAATAATTGTTATCGTCACTATTATCACTATCACTCAAAATTTGCATTACGCCAAATTGTGAGCGCACCACAATGTCACTCCCACTATCAATTTCTTCGCAACTTAAAAAACGATCATTTTCACTCGAACTATTTTTGTATTCCAACATTATGGGTTAAAAATTTTCTTTTCCTGGATCCTTTTTATATTGTAATTACTAATAATATTATAATTTGAACTTTTTGTAACACGTAGAATGATAAAAAATTAGCGATGCGTGCGAGCGCCATCGCGCTCGTAGCAAATTTAGTTAGTATGCGCATGAGCGCAATGGCGCTCGTCTGCACTCAAACGGTTAAGGTTAATTATTTGTTGGTTTAACCGTTTATATATAATTCTGGCGAAGTTATTGATGAAAAATGTTGCTAAATTCTGAATTTAGGACATCATCTTTATAATAGTAACCATTTCGTGTGTGTCCGTTTTGGGGCTAAAACTCCCATAAATAGGGACCATTGCTCTTTGATAGTGATTTTTGAGGTGTCTTTATCTATAATTCGTTGCTGTTTTCGTATTGGTTAATGTTTTTGTTAAGCGATCTAATTAGTTATTTGATAAAATTATTCTAAGTATTTAAAAGCTTATATAGTCGCCATTCAAAAAATTCCATGTCACAAGAAATTGGCAACACTATTGATTAACAAACTAGATTTTTCTCAAAATAGTGCAAAATGTAAGAAAATTTTTCTGTTTTCCTTCGATTCCAAGTTAGATTTAAACAGTTCATTATTGTCAACAGTAGAGAATGTATGGTAACTAAAGCATGACTCATTTCACGCAAGAAAAAAATTACCGATTACTAATCAGCCATTTTTGGTGTCATTGGAATCAATGTCAAAATGTGATAGATTTGAGCTTTTTTTGTAAAGCCACTACCAAAGACCTTGCTTGAGTCTGTTCTCTTATTTCTCTGGTTCACCTAACATTTAGGTCTATTCTTTATAACAACCTCTTAATCTGATTTACATATATGGCCTCCACAGAACCGCTAAAACTAGACTTGGGTCTCGCCACTGCCCGGCAACCAGGTAAGTCCAAGAAGGCCAAGAAAAAGGCTCGTGCGGCAGCGGCCGCTGCAGCCGCGTCCGGTCTCCACCAGTACCAGAGTCAACCGGTAGGTGCTTCAAGCAGTTCTGGAGCTAGGATGGTGACACTGCGGAATCCCATGTTTCATCCGGGGCTGCCGGCCGTGAGCGTGGCTACGGAGAATGGACATGCGGGTATGGCAGGTGGGGGAGGGTCAGACAAGCAGGGGCGCACGGAGCAGCAGTTGGGAGGGAAGCGGTGAGTTTTGTGTTCAATTGTTATGAATGTTTTAGGATTTTGGTAAATTTGCACACTTGCTTCGTCTTTCATGTACGTCTTTCATATAACACCAACTCAATTTTTCCATATTGTACCTTGATAGTCTTTTCCTACCTTATATTTTTCATATAAAACTTTCATCTATTTTCTTGAATATCTTCATTTTTAAAGCCCCCTAGCTAAAATAGCAAAAACTGAATCCTTTAACATGTTGACTGCCTAGTTATGAGTTATCTCGTAGTTGGCGTTATTGCCTAGAATGCCAACTACGAGATAACTCGTAATTTGTTTACTTGCCATATTTGTGCGGCTACAATTAAATTCGTAATATATCAGTGAAAATATGAATGGATGGTCTCAGGGAAGAGGTTAAAGAATCAAGGCTGGCTTAAATCAACAGAAAATTAAAAAGTACCCTGGCAGTCAACATGTTAATTTCATTCTGTCCATCTGTACGTTCATGTGCAGCGTTATTCAGTTTAAGATTTATTATGATGAAATTTTAGGTGAAGACGTGGTGAATTATATAAAAACAGAAGTAGGTAAACATTTTTTTTTTAACTTTCTTGATACATCAAATTGTAAGATGAAAATTTTATATCACTTCCATGACTCCTAAAGTGGATTATCATCAAGACATCTTAAATTTAAAATGTGGTCAAATATGTCTTAATATTTTTACCACCTTGTACATTAAACTTAACCCCTGGAGTGTGTATGGTGCTCGAGAAAAATTTATTTATCTCACACTAACCTGACTATATGAGTGGCGCTAGTCCCCGCATTACATAACAATGACACGCACGCTTGACAGAATAATGAGGTATTATTGCTGCCAAAATATAATTCGAAAATTCAGTTTTAGGTTTTTAAATTTTCATGTGCAGAAAGCTAATGGGCACTCAGCTGGCCTCAAGAGCTCGAACAGCTAATTTAATGGAACTCTGTAACTTATGTTGGTATTTCTGTTTATGAAACTATGTAAGAAAAAAAAAAGTAAAAACAAAAAAATAGTTATCAATTTAACTTTTAATTTGAATAAGATTTAGGTCTAATTAAAGGTCGGTTGAAAGTTTTTAGAATAACAAAAATGCAGTCAACTAACAAGTTTGTAATTTATTTATTGTTTCTCAAAATAATCTCCGTGGCGCTCTTCGCTTCATTTCCGTTTACAATTAATGATATTGATAAGTATTATTTATATACAGTGTTACATATTTTATACATACCAAAGCAATTGCACTTAAGGAGTAAACTTCAGTCGCGCGACGGAACTGATACGCACAATATTTTTTTTCACGAAGTGACAATAAAGGAATCTAGCAAAAGCCTATATAGTGTAGGGCACAGGTGCTATAAGAATAAAAATGACACTATTACGTAGACGAAATGAAAATAATATGTACTCAACAATTTTTATTTAAATAGTCAACAAGGCAAATGAGATATCTCAGCATTTTTTATGAAAAGATAGGTTTATTATTCGTAGTAATTTGCGAATGGTATTTCTACAAAACTATTTTACTCAGCAAGTGAAACAAAGTACAAAACGTGTCCCGGTTTATCCACTATAAACCAATAGTGCCGAGTGACAGAGCGTTGCTTAATATATTTCGAGTTTCTCATAAGAACATGAAACTACTTGTTTCATGATATTAGATTTTCTTCCCCTTCAGCCTCGGTTTCGGCTTTAGCTTTGCTTTCGCGTTCATCTTCGCATTCTCATTCACATCCACGTTCACACTTACCCTTATACCTTCCCCTTAAACCTTACACTTGAAACTTCCTCTTAAATTCTTCCCCATAAACCTTGCTCTTAAACCTTCCCCTTAACCCTTT
The DNA here is from genome assembly GCA_039881145.1 of Druceiella hillmani. NCBI lineage: Eukaryota > Metazoa > Arthropoda > Insecta > Lepidoptera > Hepialidae > Druceiella > Druceiella hillmani. The sequence continues at coordinate 18,188,704 of JAYKKI010000019.1, read as the reverse complement.
CCTACCCCTTCACCTTCCCTCCCCCTTCCCCTAACCCCTTCCTTTTCCCCTCGTTTCTCTTTCCCATCCTTTTAAACCTTCCCCTTAGATCTTACACTTTCTCTTTTCCCCCTTTCCTCCTTTCCCTTTACCCCTTTCCCTTTCCTCCTTTCCCTTCCCCTTGAACCTTCTCCTTATATCTTATCCTTCCACTTCCCTTTTCCTCCCCCTCCCCTTCCCTTCCCTTCTCCTCCCCTACCCCTATTTTTATTTATTGTATTCTAAAAAATACCCGCTTCTGTTTTAAATTACATTCTTTTTTAGAATTCTATTTTAGTCATTCTAAATAAATAAAATAATCAGTTTGTTCTGTAAGCACCTTTCAAATATACGAAATGTCTTTTTCTTCTTCCAGCCTGCCAGAAAGCAACATACGAATTCCAGATCCTATTCCAATGCCACCAGCCGCTTGCCAGGCAACGATCACACCCACCAGTAACGGAATGTACACAATACGCAATCCTCTGATGTCCATGGTGCACCAGCAGGGGCTACTCCGAGCCCCCGGTCCGCCGAGTTCTGCGCAACATATAAATCCTCTGCTCGGAAACCAACCGACGCAATACGCGTCCCAGCCGTACTTAGCCACAGCTAACTTAGCGAACTACGCACAGCACACGAGTGTAAATAATGTCAGTAGCATCGTGACAACCGTTTCATCGACGCCAGCTGTTGCGAATCACAATCCGACACAGACGAAAACAAATACGATACAGAATTACGAAGTGATCGCGTCAGCAGCTACGCAAATGTCACCTGCATCGAAATTGACAGATTCAAATGCACTTAATAACGGTAGTGGCAACAACAATAATAATAATACTAGTTACGATCCTCAGCACGTTGTGTCGGAGTATAATAGTCAACAGAGAAATGACAGCGGTATAGCAGGGTTCCAGCATAGTATTGTAAATAATATTAATAATCATAATATTAATAATAATAATAACTCTCAGCCACGTTCGGCAAACGTTGGAATGAATTTGGCATCATTTGCGCAGCAGAATGAAGAGGGCTATTCTCTGTTCAAAACGAATAGCGCAGGAGAAACAAATTGCCACCAAACATCATCTGTTCATTTCTTGTCGTCCGATTCGGCATTTGGAAATTCATTTACGGACTACAGCCCGGCAAAAAGTATGTTGTGTTCTCCGAATCCCATTGGGACATCAAGGCCGCAGAATAATGGCGTTGAGTCTAGTAGAAGTTGTTATGGATTAACGGGTGATTCTCAGAATGGTGTCCCGGGCAGCACATTATATTCGTCAGAAGGTGTTCGAGCTACCGGTGTAATTGGTCAATCGACACGACCCGAACCGATCGGGAAACCGTTGCTGAAACGGAACGACATCGACAGTGTTACAAGTCATTTATCAACCGTCGGTTTTGGAGGTTATGCGGGCGCTCTCTACACTCCGTTTGGTACGGCAGAAGATAGGGATTTCAGATCTTCATTGTTCTCGTCTAGCGATCAGGAGAACAGCAGTGTCTTTTGCCTGCCCGCCGAGGGTAGGAGAGCCTTCGAGGAGGCGAGGGCGCCCTTTGGCGTCGAGAGTGGAGACTCGTTGCCGTATTTTCAGCGATTGCGAGTAGGTGCACGGTTGAATAATGAAGTTACGATTCATCACGTGACCGAGTCGAAGTTTTATAAAACTGGATTGGTGAGTTGATTCTTTTATTGTTTGTTTTGATAAAGTTATCATTTGAAAGTGATTATTATGTACAAAAATTTAAAAGTAAATTTGGTGCCCATGGGTAATGTTTCGGGTGTAATATATAATAAACATGTCAAAAGTACGGTAAAACTTGTGTTCATATGATGAGAAATTGCCTTGTCTTCATTTAGCTGCCATTTAGTATAGATTTGGGACTTATAGTGTGTGGATATCGGTTGACATTGTTTATTTTATCGATTTATCGAAATATAACCTTTAATTTTTTACTATATATATTTTTTATTTATTTCAAATTGACTAGAAGGTAAGGGTGAGATAATAATAGTGAGATAGCAATATTTAATTGGCCTTATCACACTTGCACTGTGTTAGGATATGTAACAAGAGCATATTGCATTCTGTCATTTCTTTATGGCATAGTTTGACATCTGTCATTCCAGCCAATGACACATGTCATTTTGCAGTGATGCTGTCCCATTCACACGTTCTTCTTACTTTCTTTAATGTAATTCTAGAACCTATTATAATTATGTCTTTTTTATATATATTTTTTTGCTTGATGTATCTGTGTCTGCGTTTAAAAGTATTTATAATATTTGTATACTCACTAGCTGATACCATATCTTTCATTTGTTTTATAAAGTCATTGTATAAAATGACGATGAATAATTAATTTGGGAAATATTAAGCTTCAAAGTGACATCCGATATGTCTCCCCCTCTTTATTTTTCAACTACAAACTTGAAAAACCCGACACAATTCTAGATGCTAGTATTTTATAACAACTTTTTTAGAAAACTATTTTCGTAATATTTATATTTCTCGTGAACTATGTTCTGTGGACCGTCATTGAAGAGGGCTTTATAATATAATCAAAAATGTCCAGTAATATTTTTTTATACGGCCTTTCCTTCAGAGGATATAAGTCATCAAAGTATTTTGCAACAAGACAATTACCCATGAGACAAAACAATTACGCATGGAACACGACATTTTCTAAACACATGTCGAGACAATTAGAATAAAGCTCTGTCTTTGAAAACCTTACTGTTTGCCTTGTTCAATACTGAGTCCAATAATGTAGGGTAACAAAACGTCTATTTTGTATATATGGACCTCTTCATATAAGCGAATAAAAGCAAAATGTTCTTAAATGAGTACCAAAAATACAAATCGGTTAACTTTATTAAATTAGCTTACTTTGACAATTTGAAGAAATATAAGTCACAATTATTGACATTAAAAAAATGATTTCAGGAACCCGCCATTCCTCCTTCTCTCACTCACCCTACCCCTGGCCAGCAACCTGGCGGAGCGGTTGAGATCACTCTGCTCTCGCACGGTGAGGAGGCTGCAGGAGCAACACGAAAGGGCCCCGCGTGGGGTCACGCTGCGTGCTCTGCACAGTCCAGCGCAGGAAGCTCACTGTCAGGTAGCAGTGCGCACTCACCAGCTGATGCGGGCGGCTATCACAGGTGAGTTTGAATGGGTAAATTTAAACAATTGAAACCATCGGAAATGTATTTTGATTTGTAATTCAGTAAAGTTCAGTAATGTAATTTCATTTCGACTCTGATCCCATAGCTCTAAACAAATCGAGAACTGCTGCAAACAAGATAAAAACATGGGAATTCTACAGGTGCCCATCTAACATAAATCTAATGAAGAGTTTATATGTAACCACCACCCTGATGACCCTGACTTGTAACTCTATGACTACATGTAACTCTATGGCTTTATTAACTATATATTACAAAAATTATACAACATGTGTGTATTATTATTGTGTCTGTAATAGTTTTACCAACGTAAGTCACGAAAGCACCCAGACTAGTAACTCTATGACTACATTGGCTTTATTAACTATATATTACAAAAATTATACAACATGTGTGTATTATTATTGTATCTGTAATAGTTTTACAAACGTATGTCACGAAAGCACCCAGACTAGTAACTCTATGACTACATTGGCTTTATTAACTATATATTACAAAAATTTTACAACATGTGTGTATTAATATTGTATCTGTAATAGTTTTACCAACGTATGTCATGAAAGCACCCAGACTAGTAACTCTATGACTACATTGGCTTTATTAACTATATATTACAAAAATTATACAACATGTGTGTATTAATATTGTATCTGTAATAGTTTTACCAACGTATGTCATGAAAGCACCCAGACTAGTAACTCTATGATTACATTGGCTTTATTAACTATATATTACAAAAATTATACATGTGTGCATTATTATTGTATCTGTAATAGTTTTACCAACGTATATCACGAAAGCACCCAGACTTGTAACTCTATGACTACATTGACTATTAAGTATATACTACAAAAATTATACAACATACGTCCAAGATAATCTCGAAACTTTAAGCTATTATATTGTGTAAGTTGTATGTAATTGGGATTAGTAGTTTTTGCACGAACCCCCTAAAAAATAGACAAAAAAGCTTTCCTCTTTGTACAATTGGTGTGATTTTTATATACATACATAGATGCTCCGTTTCTTCCAGAATGATGATGGAATCAGTAAGCGAGGAGTGCTGTTTAGCGTCAGGTGTAGAAACGGGTTCGTTCGGTCCAGTTGGAGCGGCGGGGCCGCGGCTCGCCAATGGCACGGCTGGCCGGCAGAGACCCCTGGGACTGCATCAGAGTCAGCAGGCCGCGCAGACTGGTGGCGGGTTCTATAGTGGTTAGGACATTTAATAAAACAGTATTTTTACATTCTCCTGAAAAGTGTTTGAAGGATTAACATGGGGTTCTTGAGAATTGATAAACACATGTATTTGGGTGCACTTTATTTTGCCACCTTTTTCAGTCTGGACTTTTATAATAAATCGGACAGATATTTATTTTTATATATCGTGCGAAATTAAGTGCGGAAGAGTCTCATTGAAGCATTGGAGGAAAGTGAATTCTGGCTGTTGATTAAGCATTATTTTTTACACAGAAAAAACGGAGATTAAACAGAAGAAAAACTCCAAAAGAAAAAAGATTATAAGGCCTTATTCCATCTCATGGAATAATGTCATTGTGGTGGAACTGGCACAACTGCTGGAAGGCACATGGGACGTCTGATTGTCACCATTGAAGAACAAAGAAGAACTTTGGTTCAACAAAGTACATGATATTGTATTGGAAGACCGTTGAATCAAGCTTTCAACAGGATGGCTACCATCCTTGCTGCATTGAATCTTTATTAAACACCAAAAACAAGAAAACAATAAAAACTACGAATTGCGGTTGACAAACATACTTCAACGAAATTGAAAATTGTTGAATCGGTTCGTAAAGTCAGGGCGTCTGTTTTCTGGGATTCTCAAGGCGTGTTTATTTTGATTATCATAGAAAAGTGATAAATGATAACTGGGAAATATTATGGTTCTTTTTTGGACAGAATTGATTCTAAATTGAAGGCATATTTACTAAAGAAAGAAACACTGTTTTCTCACGATAGTGCCATCTGCGAATGCATCCACAATATTAGGGGAATTGCACTACGAATTGCTACCGCACATCCCCGTGTTCCCCAGATTTGACTTTGTGCAATTTTTTCCTCTTACAACGTGAAAAAATAGCTTCGTGGACGCTCGAAATTTGCATTAAGTGAAAGTTATAAAACAAACAAGTGCTTATTTGTCAAGAGTTCAAAATATTTGTTAATAACAAATATTTTTGTGATAGGTTAATAAAGTTTAAACATTGCTGGTGTATGTCTTTTGAGTTGAAATGAGATTATGTTGAAAAATAAAACAAATTTGGTTGAAATGAATTCTTTTTTATTTTAATAAATTTGAATAAATCGACGCAGACGGTCTTGAACAAGTACAATTCGCAATAAGTGCACGGCCAAAATTTAATTATCAGTTTATTGTCCAAATTATTTCAATGGAAAAACCACCCACAATGATAAATCTTCGAAAAGGTTACGACATTTCCTAAATTATGAAATTTTTTTTTATTTACAAGTACCTAAAGAGATATCAAATTTCTTGCCCAACGTTCAATTTGACAATATTTTATGAACAGATAAGAAACTAATTTTTCGTTTATAACATCAAATCTACAAAAGAAATGTTACAAGTTAAATAAAACTGATACATAGAAATACTGGAAAAAATTCATAAACATTGTAAATAAATGCGACGTGTCGAATCAATATGCCGCGTGTAGAAAAAAATCATTATAGTGAAATTATCAGGTTTTATTTTATAACGTACTTTGTTGAGTTTGGTATAAAATCCTGAAAAAAATTTGGTGTAATTTTCATGAAAATGATATGATATAATTCAAGAAAAAGCATGAAAAATGTTTACTTCATCATATTTTACCATACTGCTACCTAAATCTTGGTGAGATAGTATTTATTGGTCAAATTGTATATCTCCATTTATACATACGTAACCTCTGAAAAATATGAAGAAAAAAATATTACGTTTATTATAAATACAGATGTTTTGATATATAACAATATATGTGTTTGTAAAAACTTACCACGCTAATTATACCATTTCATAAAGCGATCTCATAGACACGTGGCATGGTTCGTAAAAACCACTGTTAACTGATTTCAATAGGCTATTTGACAACATCGAAAATATACCACAATTCATGGTCATCCTATTAGATTACAACGTAAATAAGCGTATTGCTTTTACTTTTCAAAAGAATAAGTTTATATTTTATTAAAAAACGTAAAGAAATCACAATATTTTTTTTAAATTAAATCAGCGTCGTAAACGCCCTGTTATTGGTTAAAAGTCATACGACGTCACAGGCAAGTAAAACGTATTCATACCAAAATTTAATGTTCTTATTCTTTTGGTTTATTGGCATTGATATCGATAATGTTTAATACACAAATATTACTTACATCGAAATGATCTTCACACATAAAAACATTTGAGTGAGCTATAATGCTGTTTGGATCTCTTCAGGCTAATTGCAGCCACTTTTTTCGTCTTTTAGGATTCGTTGGCACTGAAACGAACACTTTGTGTGAACTTTTTATAGACGTATTTGTACATTGTGGTACTACACTCCATTTATACATCATTTTAATATGAAAATAAATAATAATACCCTTCAGTGGGCAGGACTGTTTATGGTACATTGTGTGTGACGTCAGCTGGCCGCCATTACAGAAATTGCGTTTTTAGCGCGAGTTCGAAAATTTAAACTTTAAAAGTGATTTATGTAAAAAATACGGCATATATCCTAGAAATATAAATGTAGTGTACATATAATGCAAAATAGGACAAATTAAAAAATCCAAACAATACCAGTGTCAAGTTTCTAAATATGATTCAATATTTATTTTAATATCGTAGAACATAGATTACGAAGCGTGTTTCATTCATATTTATTGCATAAAGTCATTCGAAGCATTTCATCGCAGCACTTTACACTTCGGGCCCTGGGACTGTCGTCGAAGATTTTTCCTTGGACCCGAGCACACGGACCACCTCTGGGTTAAAGTCTTCTACTTATTGCGTGTTATCGAGTGTATTGTTCACTATGTTCTCTGAAGAGAGCTTATTGCATGCTCGTTCACTTAGTTCTCTGAGTGACATATTTCTGATATCAACGTGCGTAAATAAAACGTACTGAAACTTCCATTCATAACGTGTGCTCATAATATAAAACTTGATTTACGATAAAACGTTTATTATTTCAGAAAACAGCATCTTTGCACCAGACCAGAGCATCACGAATCTGGCCGACCTCGATTCGACAGACCGTGATATAGAAACATTCAAGCGCTTCGAGTTTTACTTTGAGCCGCCACGAAACAAGCCTAAGGTGCAGCTGAACGTGCAGGATTTGGCTCTACATCAGCACACTAGCTCCTCTGGAGTCACCGGGAATGTGGCGAAGGACTCAAAGTAGCATATGTGGTGGGGTGCTGACTACCGGTGGTGAAGGCAGGCGTGTTGAGAGCAATAGAGTGGGATCTTCCGTTTAAATTTTTGGCTTGTGGTGCACGGATGGAAAAGATTTATTGGTTAGCTAATGAAAGACGTAATTTATTTTCTTACTTCGTAAGCGAGGTTATTTTGTTGTTTACACAGTTGTTTATCATTCTCAATGTATCAATGTAACGTGGAATTTGAAAAAAAATTGAGGTTTTGTAAGAAAATATAGTTGGAGCCGAGCATTGCGATATCTGTAGATAATGTATTTATTTATAAGTCATTCGAGGTTGTGAGCTGATGTTTTAGGTAGGTTGAATGACCCTTATTAATCAGACAGTAGCTATAAAAATCGTGAAGTTATTTTTAAAAAGATTATCAAAATTTTGGATGTTGTCACAAATTTTTTTCTCAAAACTATTGTTTTTAGTCTGGCCGGCATAATATAAACTTTTGCGGACGTCTTCGATACGTAAATCCTTATAGTGAGTTTGTTTTAAAAAATTTCGTTTGTAATTTAGAACGTTTAGATAAAAATTCGAAAATTGTAATCGAGTTTTTCAGTACTGAATTTTTTTTATTAATACACACTTTTTATTAATCTAAAAGATTCTTTATTATTATTATTATTACGTGACAGATGATATTTGGTTTCGTAGTGCAGTCCAATTAGGATATGGGATTCTCATGGCAACAGCTACTTGCCCTTAACTGTCTTTTCTTGGTAGGTAAATGCCTTTTTAACCCCTTGAAAGCAATAGTTATTCGTATAATGTCGCTAAACTATATTCAGCCTTATCGTTGTATTATTTACTTTGCTTAACATTTATATTAGCTAACGCACGATAATAATGTTTACCTTAACTAAAAATCTACAACTTATACTGCACTGGCATTGTCCTTGTCTGTATTTTCCGTTAAAGTTCGGTGGCTTGAGAAAAAACAATAGCATCATATAATATTATAAGAAAAAAAAAAGACGAAGCTACTTCGTCAACGATGACTATATATATATGACAGGAGTTACATTTTAAAGGTTATTTAGTAATTAAGGTTTATTCGTTGGCGTACTCAATATCGGCCACATTGTCGAAATTGTGTTATTTCTTTAGATAGTCAGAAATATTTTACAAAAGTATTATTTGATAACGTAAACGCATTCGAGACTTCCGACAAATCTCGAGTACGAGTTTTGTAAGTGTTTCTGCAAATGCAAATTATTTTTTATATAATATGTATTACCAAATGAAATACTTAAATAACTTATAAAGTCAGCCGTAATGTCAACTGTTTTAGCTAGCTTTACGATCAAAATAAAGGTTTTACAATGATGCGTCATGCGGTCATTTACTTAAAGATTAATATTCCGTAACGCTTACGTTATTGATGAAGTAACATGATACAACATAGGCTGAATATCTTCTGCATTTATTGTATTTACGCTGCCTGTTAACGTTACGAACGTCAAAGTGCACGGAGTTAACTTATTTACGTATAGAGTGACCAAATGTGATACGTGCTGATTAAGGCTTAGAGACAGTATTATGGCAGAAGAGCGGTTATGAAAATTTGAGTTAAATTTCATTTTATGATGATTTCCTCTTATCATATTAGCAAATGTTAAAAACGTTTGAAAAATTTACATTATTTTGCATAATAAAAGTATGACGTAGAAGTGAAAATTCTTTACACAAAGCACGTGGGAATAATAAGTTGATCTTTAACACATTTTATTATGACATCGTCTAGATTATGGTCTAATCGGCGAAGCTAAGCGATGTTGAGGGTGTCCAGTATTTGCATTGGTTATCGTAATAAAACATTGCATGATGTTAGCTCCCATTTAAACGCTTTTTCTTCCTTTGGGTATGCTTTGCACATGTAGTGCTTTTTAAGTCACAAATCATGTATATATTTATAATCAAAAGACGTCTTAAGACATAGGGGTTTTTGTTTCTTTCATGTCTCTAATAATGTTCTTTTCCATCCTCATCTCGAAGAACTTTGTAAAGGTTTTTTGCAGCATTTTTATCTTTATGTATAAAATATTTATGTATACGGAAGATCCCACTTTTGTATTGATGGAAGTTTGCTTTGTAACGAAGTTTTTTTAACCCTTCCGAGATCGAGTCGTCTTATATGGCACGTGTCAATTGTGTTCATGTGTTTAAAGAAGTATATAAACTAGTGGTACGCTGCAGAGACTTCGCTCGCGATTGTCCATAGGAATTAAGTTGTAGTAATGGATCGTCAGATAAGTCATGAATATAGTATACTTTTTAAAAATAAATTCAGTATAACATGTTTTATTTCATAACTTTCTTATATTTTTCACCAATATCCGACATACTAAAACTCAAAATTTCCAAAAATGCTTTACTTAAGTTTATTATGTACTCTTTAATGTCTCTCATCTAATACCACACTCAAATTTTAAAAAATATATTTTTTAGAATTTCCAAAATGGTGGTTCATGATGGTGGGTCTAGTTTTGGAGATTATCGTCTTACGGACAAACATATCCACAGTTGACGACTGAACCTATGCTATTTAAATATTATCACTTTGTTTGTTTCTATAATGAAGGGAGGTTCTTGAAATGGGGGAAAAGTCAAATATTTTTTCAGATTTAATATGTCATTCGTTATGCCGTGACGTAATTTTGAAATAATTGGGGGATTTAAAAATGGCTGTAGACATACGTTTTGCCTGTCAATTTAAAAATGATTGGTGGTACTATGTTTTGCATTAGAAGTAACTTTGAGAATATCGCAACGTAAATATGTTTCGCTTTGAGCACTGTCTATATGCCCATAACTAAAAATTGTGAATCAATAAAAAATATGACATCACGTAGACTGTATAGTCCAATCTTATATATAAATAAAATTGAAGTGTCTGTCCATTTATGATTTTTGGTTCTTTAAAATTTTTTTCGTTTACTGAAATGAATCTTAACGTTAATACGTTGACTGCCAACTAAGAGATAACTCATAGTATATCAGTGTTAATAAGGTTAGATAACATCAGGGAAGATGACAAAAAATCAATGTTGGCTTACATGAACAATCAATGTATTAAAAAAGTTTTGTCTGTCTGTATGAATGGATTAACTCTGCAGTTTGACTACATGAATTTTATACAGATCATAGGCAGTCAGTCTGTGACCAATTTAGTTTTTGTTATATCATGATATCTCAAATGGGTCCGAAGTAATGATAACGAAAAGGTTACAAGGAAAATTAAAGAAAATCTCCACTTCTTGGACAGTGGGTTGTGATGGGCTGTAGGAAGACGCTAAAGCAGACAGGGGATGGAGGGAATGAGCGCAAGTTAGCTCGCGCAGGGACTAATCTAGATTTAATTAATAAAGTTAATAATTTGTGCCTAATATAAAAGCAAAAAGTGAACGTATTAAAAAGCTCCACTTGCACTTCATAATTACGTGTGGACGAAGTCGCAAAGTTTTATAATAAAACTAATTTAAACTGCTTACTTTTAAACCCTCTAATAACAGTATAATTAAAAAATTAAATTAAATTTCATATGATTTTTTACGCTGTGTTTGCTCGTAAAAGAAACAATCAGACGTAAAAAGCTAACGCCATCTATCTGGTATTCTTTGCACTGTGTTCTATTACCAAAAGCATAAAGATTGATAGAAAATTAAGGCCATATGTGTTTCTGATTGTATAAACTATATTAAAAAGGATGTAATAGTGTCATCATCCTACATTGAGATAGTTGCGGCACTGTTTCTTCTGTGCCACTTTAGATTTTTACATTATAAATTTTCTCCTATAGCTTTTTATGCATTGTGGATTTTGGTAGCGTGGCAGTGAACTAAAATGTGATTCAGTTCGTCTTAATTTTTTACTTCTATGAGTTAGTCAAACTTGAGGTTACATAGAGGTAGGAAAAACTAAGTTGTGCTCTTTGGTCATATTCGTGAAAACAAATTTTCCTTAAAATTAAATTTTCAGAATAATTTTAACTAAATTCTTATGCTATTTTGGTTTGACTTATAGGTGTTAGATGGTTTTAAATGACCACTTAAAAATAAATGAGCTTATCGAAACAAGCTGATTGGAGCAGAATATTGTTTTATCGTGACTCTAAATAATTGTTTCGTCCATTGAAGTTTCTTATCTAATCAAAACTAATTTAGAACTGTCTGTCTGCCTATTGATTACAGTTTGTATTCAAAATTAATCTCGTTCACTGCCTTATCTCGTAGGTGGTAAAATGTTGTACTAAATAGATTGTGAGCAATGATACTACACTGATGAATTGTGATCGGAAGAGTTAGGTCCTTTGGTTTCGATGGGAGTTAAGTGGTGAAAATTGGTTTTTAAAATTCAAACAAAGTCCTGGGATGATTTGATACAAAAAATTTCGAAGAGGAGCGTTTTAAATTTCGAACAGACATTATGGGAGGTTTACGAAGGACAAACTAATAAAATGATGTTATTACAATAATTGGAAGGCAATATGGGATTTTATGAAGTGGGAAACGATTTACAAGTTGAAGTCAAGCAAGTTATTTTTCATATTAATGATTTTGCTATAACCCATTTTCAAATGGTACTTCTTTCGATCCGGAAGGGTTAAAAGAATTCTTTTTCGTTACCGTCAGTTAGAAGAGTCGGTTATTTGACATGGTCCATCTGATGAGTTGGAATACTTGGTGATATTAGAAGCAGTGTTAAACATGAAAATTATTATTGCGTAATTGTAATGCCACAATCGCATAGAGGTACGATCATCTCATCCGTGCCTGGCGACTTACTCGAAACACCGTTGATAATAATTTATATGGATACTGCATTGGTAGCTCAGAGGGGAGGTGAAAATAATAGGGAGCGGAAAAGATAATCACCTGTTTTGCTCTCAATTGTCTATTTATACACGTGTGAATAAGAGAAAAAGTGACGCAAACATATTTTGTGTTTCACATAGCAAAGTAATAAAAGTATCACTTTTGCTTCCTACTGTAAAAGTCATTTTGGCTTCTTCGTTAGAAGGGAGCTTGTAGCTCCATGATCACAATATATTTTATTATAAATCTACATATAAAATACAGTTGTCTGTCCATATGCTTAGATTCCGATTGAGGAAATACAAATACTCGAAAAAAAATTCATAAACGTTGTGAAAAAAATCCAACATGTTGACTCAATATGTCTTTAGTTGCGCATGGGAAAAAACTCATTACATGTGACTCATAACTTTGTTGAATTTGATATGAAATTCTTTAAAAAAGGGGTGTGATTTTCGTGAAAACAAATTGGTAATTCTAGGAGAAGCAGAAAAAAATTTAATTTCTTCGTATATTAACCTACCGAGTGGAATAGTATTTATTACTTGAATTGTATACTTACATTTATACATACGTAAAATAAAAAAAATATTACATTCGTCTGATAAGTGAAAGTATTCCAAAAACACTTATAAACTTTGTTCTTTCCACGGCGTATTTTTTTTGTGAGCGGGAAACATCTGCTTTGGTTATAATTCTTTGGTTGGAAACATATTTTTTTGTTATTTTATCTCGCAATTGATAATATACCTAAACTAGAAAAAATGATTTCCCACTGTTAATATGCAATAGTATAATTAAATTGTTTCCGAAGTGAGTACGACTGCGTACTTGAATACGTGTGAATTCATTGTATTCATATCGAATTAATTATTAGATAAAAAATAATCACAATTTAAAATAGATAAAGATTATTTTGGTTTATAATTATATATATATATATATATATATATATATATATATATATATATGTTGTAAAACTTACCACGCTAATTGTTCCACTTCCGACAGAGATCTCAGAAAACAAACCGCACAGTTCATGAACAAGGGTCAACTGATTTCAGTTATATATTTTAACCACTTCACTCGTATAATAAAGTGCCAATTTTTTGCTTAAAGTCATTCGAAGCTTCAGGGCATGTGACCTTTAATTTTGTGCCCAATATCGGGCACTCGGGCCATCTGTGTAAAGGTGTACTTTAGCTGATATTGGGCACTCGGCTCGCATATTGATTAACATCTAACGCCACCATTTGCTATTTATTGTGTTCACCTCATTCAATCAGATCGTTTTTAAATTAATTTCATTGTACTTACACAATGCAATAACACGCACAACGAACAACAATGAACTAAGACGCTATCGAAAGCATATTTCGCACTATCCTCTGCCCCGTCTTAAGTGCTCCATGTAGCGCAATTCTCACGAAGTACATTTGATATCTTAAACCATTTTATTAAATGACGCCACATTAGTTTGTCTCGCTCTCCCTGTCGAGTGCACAGTCTCAGTTTTCGTACTCATTTATGAGACCTCTATACCGTGTTACAAGACATTATGTCAAAACTCGACATGAAAAAGAAAAAATTTTAGCACCAATTATAGCAAAAAATTGGTGATTTGGAAAAATTTGTCAAGAGGTTGGCAATGAATAGGTTACAAGATATTTAGGCGACCACATGAGTTATATGTGTGATGGATTACTACCTACATTTTAATAAAGAAATGTTGCGTTTGGGAAATATAATATACAGGTGCTGTAAATCTCTGCATAATATTTCACAATGATATTATATCCACCCGTTTTCAAGACACACTTTCAAAGTTACCGCAAGTATCCGTACAGTGCACATGCACCGAGCGTCGCGCAACCTCATTATAGCAAGTATAATGACGCACATCTTGCCATACCAAATAAGTAACATGTTAGTACGCAACGCTTTATTATGACATGCTACCTACGAAATTTAACGAAAATAAAATGAACTTCGTTATCGTAATCATAGACAATCTAGAGAGAACCACTGCCAAGTACCTTTACTCATCAGGTGGACTGTATCATTCCATAGAGGACTGCGTGTGATTATATTATCATGTATTTAGGTAGTCGGTTACATAATTTATATAAAATGGAGATCCGAAGTCGTTCAAAGGTTACGTCATGAGCAGGCGGATGTGGCGATTGTTACAGAAATGTGACGTAATCTTCGAATGACTTCATAGGTATTTTAAGGATGTTGACACTTCTATGTGGGGTGTTATAAGAAGGGTAATTAATATATAAATATAAGAAGGTAAATAGACATCTATGTATATAATATGTATATGCAATGTATTGATACCACCATTGTTTATGTCACAATTTGTAAGTAAATACTAAGCCTAAAACGTACCGATTTTGATAATACTAAGTACGAAGAGAGATTGTCAATGGTATTCGTACGAAAGTTGAACATTCTATGATTTTATTAAAATTAAATGATTTTTGTATCTATCTCATAAGATTGAAAGTTGTTGCTCAAACGGTTAAAATGAGATTAGATACAAATATCGTGTTTTTACGAGCAGCGATTTTCGTACGAATTTTACTAGACTGTATACCGAATTTTCCACGACTGTAGTATCCTTCATGTTACCTTCAGCATAACGATAATATTTGAAGTTTTTTCTGAATTCCAAAGTAAATAAATTTGTTGCGACGTTTTGTTGCGTCACAAGCGTGAAACGTGACATCAAGAGATTTTTTAATATTGTCATAATGCTTATGATAAAGCTACAAAAGAATCTCGTTTAATATATTTACATAAATAATTTGGTCAAAATGTTGAGTTCGAAATTCGTCTGTTCATGTCGTCTCGTGACCCCAAAAAGACGCACGAATAGACAAATTTTGTCATTTATATATTTATATAGATATTTATTAATAATTGTACGTTATATTGTCAGTATTGACGTTTCTACAATTTTTTTAAAAGCGAATAATATTTTAAAAGTGAATATGTCGATTTTGACTTATTTGTAAGACATTCGAATTACTTGGTGTTCAATTAAGAGTAAAGTTGTCGCAAAACTTTTTTCAAGAGATGAAGCATCTCGGAGTAGAAAAAAATAAAAGGAAAAGTCGGCTATATATTTGCGAAGCAATATTATAAAAAATGGGAAGGCGGTGAAAATATTTAAGTTTTGATAAGGGGTATGGGCCTACGGTTAATGTATCAAAATGTTTGTGTAAGATAAAAATTTTAAAAGATTTGTCAAAAATAATCGCAAAATTAATTTGGTAAATTGTCAAAGTAATATGACAGTTGGACGTGCGAAATTTATATACATGTATTTTCGTATTCGTCTTTCTTATCGTCCTGCTCAATGATCATGACGCGAGTTAGCTCTTATTACGGAGGAAATCTAAATAAAACTAAAATGTTTGTAGTGACGTAAGCCTAAACTAAGATGTCTACCGAGATGGCTGTCGCATGAAATGTCATCAGCCATCTTGCCTGTCGCGCGTCGGTGTTGCCGCAGGGAAGAGAATTTATATTAGTTGATAATGAAGTAAACGTGTAATATTGTTTAAGTAAGTCATCTGTCTTTATAACATTATATAGTAATTAATAATTATTATTTCTATGTAACGGTCATACTAGCCTCTATGTGTTTAAATATGTATGTATTTATATATATATATATATTATATATATATATATGATGAGTATCTTTATAACTATAGATGTAATTGGTGATTGCCATATAAGAAAATAAATAGTACAATATGATAAATAAATAAAAATATAAAAACGGATCGTGATTTGGATTGTGTTTTATTTTTTAATGTCGTAATAAAAAAATTAAAATGAAAGACTTCGTTTTAATTTTTTTAATAACTTCGAAATTTCATGTTGCACCTTTGTGCTAATGGCGATTGAGATGGAGCCACTGTAAAATAAGGTCTGTCAAATCATTTTGCCTATGGAACCTGTTTTATCAGAAATATATTTAAATGGATATAAAAAACTAATGCAGTGTGCAGTGTTAATTAATGACAGCAGAGGCGGAAAAATGAACTAGGAAAAGTTGTCAAGCATGAGTATAACTTGTATTGCGAGTTTTCCTTATACATTTCGGTACTTGTAACCATTTGAACATACCTAGTATTTGTATAAAAACCTCTCAAGCGTGAGTGAAACTCGGACTGTCAGTTTTCCGTACACATATTGATACTTATAACCATTTGAACGTTCTATTAAACTATTTACAAATATTCATTTTTCACCACAAGTCTTGCAATGAATTATATACCATAACTTTCACAGGTGTTAAAACATAGTGCATATTTCAAAAATTAAAAGATCTAGGATAATTCGCTATAGTTGTCCTGTAATCACATCCAACGTCACACTCTACCAACTACGTTCATTTCATGGTTTCCGGCTGACTAGTTTCGGAAACGAAGGGCTGGAATTTTATATACTTACATAATTTTTAGAATTTTCAAATAAAAAAAATTAAAACATGTGGAAAAAAATTTTGAATACGCAATTTAAAATTGTGAAAATATTTTCATGTTCCTCAAAACAAATGACGGTATAGATGTGGTGTAAAACAGGTTAACAAGATGTAATTTCAAGTTTCTTCATCGCATGGCTTCTTAGAAAATCGGCTCTGAAAGTAGAAAAATATAAATGTATATACCAACTATATCCTTCATAGGCGTGATAACATGGGGAGTATTTAAAAATTATGACAACTAGAAAAGCTTCAAAAACACCATATTTTTTCATAATATTAGAGTGGGTAGTTTCAGATGTGTGGGAGGCGGGGAATACATTTTTTTTTGCTTATTTCTCAGTATATATCTCTGAAGGCAATACTTAAAATAGAGAATTTGTGCTGACATTTTTTTGTAAAAATGTCTTAAAACTGCAGAGTAATTTAAAAAAAACGTGATGAAAAAAATAATGCATATTATAAACAAATAATCGAAAAAATGTAAATTTTTTTGTTCATTAAATTGAAAAAGTTATTATGAATTTAGTTTCGGCACAAAACAATGAGAAAATTATAATATGCTTAAAAAAATTATAATATGTTATATATTATAACTTAAACGCATTATTTAACAAGATACCAAAAATATTTAATAAACTCCCTTATAATTAATGCTTAATAACTGGCTAGTGATGTCATAAGCCAGTTGTGTTTTGTATGTTGCTTTTTCGTGGGAATCGTAGTTCGTCAGTTTTTAAGTTGTTATAACTGCAATGAAAAGTCCTAGGTACAATATATTTATTTTAACCGCTTTTAATGTTATTACTTATTACATTTTAGTAATTAAAAAATATAGTCAAATACCCTATTATGAAAGAAATATTTTGAGAACTAACCCTTTCAAATGACACCCTAGATTGGATATAGAATTGAAAAATAATTTTTTTTATTAATTTGTCTTCCCTAAAATTTCCAAATTAATATTTTGAGAGTTAGCTATTGAGTTATGGTTTAATCCGCTATACCGAATTTCAAATTTCTACGTCAAGCAGTTTCCGCGAAAAACGGCTATAATGGACATACAGATAGACATGTGAATGGTCTTATAAGGGTCCATTGTTCTTTTTAAGGTATAGAACTCTAAAAATGAAGAAAAAAATGTGTGACATGTCGTTGGACAGCTAACAAGTGCGAATTTTCTTACGGATCACAAAAATTAATTCAATGTTTAATCTCTAATATAATATCGATAAAATAATAAATAATAGACATTTTTACAGATAATTTTTCCAATTATCCATCAAACAATAAAAAAAAAGGGTGCGTGTACTTATGTACGCGCGTGAGAGGTTATACTTCTTTGGCATCATTAAATAATACATACGGATAGATAACCTCAATTATATTGGAGCACTTGAAAAAGTCTATAAACACAATTTTTTCACTAATATTTACGAACAGTAAATATATTAATCAAAATATTGAATTTAAATCACTACTGAGTATAATTTATCAGCACATATATAAATCGCACTTATATGAAACTAAAACACGTGTGTGAATGTAGACACTAGAAACATGTGGATAAATACTATGAATATGAAAACAGTGAACAGAGGCGACGATGGTCCCAATAGCTTTTGTTTCGAGACTGCAACCGCTGCAACTTCATACTGTAAATTTTGTGTGACAAATCTTAAAATTTCACTCATCATTTTTTCATAACGCGCCTAAAGAAGTATAACTACAAAAACACTTAACAAAATAGGAAATTACATAAACAGGCAAAGTATACCAAATAATTGTCCACGTGAAAGAATGATCTTTCTTTCTACTACATGCGTGTAGTACCAGGCACGTACATTCTCTCTTTAGGATAAGTATATACAAACACACACACACACACATATATACATTTAAAGAGAACGAAGATTAGAGAGAGGCAGCGATACGTGCTGCCTGCTGCATTTTGTCTCTCTTTTACTCTATCTTTCTCACTCCTATGGGCAACAATACGCATTACCCAGCCAATGATAAGCATTTCATCTCCGTGTTTGTGATTGCTTTTTCTCAATTTACCAGCCATACCAAACATCCATTAAGAAGCATCGCTTCAAAAATAGGGAAAAAGAGGTTCTAACCTAAGGTCGTTTTGAAAATACCATAATTAATAACAAAATAAGCAAATTAAAAAACAACGCTAAAATATACTTCCAAATTCTAATATACTAATCGACTAGGGACTGCTCCTCTTTTTAACATTGATGGAATAAATAAAAATCCTCGTATTTTGCTACTCTAAACATGTTACTAAAATTATTAAATTTTGACAGGGAACAAAAAAACTTGTTAGATACAAGAATAACTCGCACTATGAGGTTTCACACACTCTTACGCACATATAAACATTTAAGTGAACATAGGATTTCCGTTAAAATATTTACAAGTATTAATGTTATTTATGTCCATTACTATTCTGTGAAAGATATACTTGGCAATACATTGAGTATTGCCAAGTGTATCGTTCACAGAATAGTAAATAGGCAGACCCAACTACATATCATAAGTTGGTTGGATATTACTCGTAAACTAGCAGAGCCTACTTAGCTATGATAATTTTCCTTTTAATTTCATTACATATACTATTATTATGAATACTTTTTAAATGTTTTTTACATATAGGCGAGGAAAATATATATTTTATAAACATACTATAAAAAATTTTTTGAAGAATTTTATTTCATAACTTTGTAAATGTTACAAATATGTGCAACACCAAATTTCAGTTTTATAGCGTTAATAGTCTTTTAACGAAATGACTGTGACATGCAGACAGATACAGCAAAATTTTAAAGGTTCCTAGTTTCATTAAGGAACCCTAAAAACCAAAATATTAATGTTTCGTAGGATTGCCAATTTAAGGAATACGATTTCCACAAACTAAACTCTTGCAAGTCATCGGGTTTATATGGTTATCAGGTTTTAAGTATACAAATTGTTTATCTGATGAAGACGATCTCCAAGGAGATACACTTGCTTATAATGTAACATAAAACAGGTTTTAAGTATACAAAACATTTATCTGATGAAGACAGTCTCTAACGAGATGTACTTGCTTATAATGCATACATACATTAGGTTTTAAGTATACAAAACGTTTATCTGATGAAAACGATCTTCAACGAGATGTACTTGCTTATAATGCGTACATACATCAGGTTTTAAATATACAAATAGTTTATCTGATGAAAACCATCTCCAACGAGAACTACTTGTTTATAATGCATACATACATCAGGTTTTAAATATTCAAATCGTTTATCTGATGAAGACGATCTCCAACGAGATGCACTTGCTTATAATGGAACATACATCCAGTTTTAAGTATACAAAACGTTTATCTGACAAAGATAAGCTCTTACAAGATGTACTTGCTTATAAAGCGAGATGTACTTGCTTATAATGCATATATACATATTTTTATCAATGAATCAATTCAAATGCGACATTTTATAACATAAATTTCAAGATCGACGTATTGCATTGAAACAAAGCAACTCAAGTTTTTGCTGAATCATGTATTTCTACGTTTGCTTCTATGAAAGTAACTGTGCGAAGAAGTAATTAACTAACTGCATTGCTAAGAAGAATTATAGTCACAATCATGAGTCTTTTATGCAATTCGTAATGAAAAAATAATGCCATAAAATACTTGAAATATTTAAAACTTTCAATAAATTGGAAAAAGTGAAAAAAATACACGTTTTGTTTACTTACGAATTGAATGTACCAAAAACATACAAAACAACATTTCTAACAATATTGAGAAAATAAATACTTTACCAAAAAAAATTAAACAAAAAATAAGTGTAAAATTCTATTGTCAATGGCATCAAAGTTTATCATACACCAAATGAATATACGAAAACATAGAGAATTACTGTCCCACGTAATAAATAAACAAATTTCCCATCTTCATAACAGAATTGTTTATTCAATTATGCACAATTCAATGTTATTATCTTTTGTAAACAAAAATAACATTTTGGTACTTCGTCACGTATTTTGTCAGTTTTAGAAAAATAAAACCTGAAGTAAATATACCACTAAATTTACGTTTACGTTGGTTCCATAATCATAAACGCAAGACATTCAAGATACGATCAAATACAATTTACAAAAAAATCATAGCATAAAAATAAACATTAGCTTTTGTATTACCATTCAATTTCATTATTTCAATCTCTTGTTATAATTGTCTATAATATGTTTATTCACAATTAAATGAAACTACGTGATGTAGTATTATTTCTACTTTCTGTAAGTTCTTTACCACAACCTAGGTTTCTTTATATTACAACATCTTCAGGTGGGCTATTAGCAAAGATCTTCTCTTTGCTAATAGCCCACTTGAAGATGTTGTATTACAACAAAACCTAGGTTGTGGCAAAGAACTTAAAGAAAGTAGAAACAATACTACATCACGTAGTTTCATTTAATTGTGAATAATGAATTTCTACAAAATTAACGCCAATATATTCAATGTTTATCTCATTTTAACTGAAATATGTACGTTTGAATGGCACGAGCTGATATTTCTTTTAAGTAAAATTATCTTCTAAATTCAACGTATGAAGTGGGCCGGCCGTGTAATCAGAATGAAGGGAGATAGAATGACAAAACAAATTTGTTTGGCCAATCCAACCGGCCAGGGTCCACCGAGGACTGTCGAGCCACTGATGGTGATGAAAATTATCTTAGGGGTTAAATACTTAAAGAAATAGATCATGGTTATTCAGATTTAGCCCCACCTAGCGCAATGCTTCAGCTTTCAAATGCTTTGCTTTGTATTTGTTATTTTTATGCTGTCGGAGATCACTGAGCAACATTTTCCACTGTTCAAACATATGTCATAGAAAATATAATTATTTATTATATTTTCAAGGAAGAATACAATTTCATTAAAAACATTTCATTATTAACTTGTAGACTTTTTTAAATATTTGCAAAAAAACATTGTGGTTGTATAGATTTAGCGCAATCTAATATAGTTCATCCACTGACTTCTATAATATTTCATACTTGTATAATAGAATAATTTTTGAATAATCTACTTTTCTAGTTTTTGTTATATTTGTCCGGTCAGATATCACTCGGCAATATTTTATATTATTCACTCATGCATAATTTTCAGATAATCATCCTTCATATACCCCTATGCATAAGTAACTCAATCTTGGTAATTAATATAGTTAATTTCTAACAGCTAATGTACGAGGTGTGTTTTTAAAATAAGTAGTGTTTTTATATAAGGCCACCGCAGTGCTGCGATCGGAATTTAGCCCGTGTGCACTGTGTGCCTACATCTGTTGGGAAGCCATAGACACCATTACAGAGTAGAGGTGCACAAAATGTATCAGTGAAAAGAAAAGAGTGATAGAGAAGATATATACCACTCATTTATATCTTTAGCTCAGTATCTCAGTACTAAGAGTTATTAACGAAATTATTTATTACGCATACGTTAAACCGTTGAACAACGGTCATACAACATGGTAATAAATAGTAATGGCTGAACATTATGCACTAATGTTTGAAAATAAAAATAAATTCTACAATAGTATCCACTTGATTTTGCTTAATACTTTGCAGGTTTAGGATTTAGGACTGTCAACCTAGATACAAATTATACATAAAATAACTTTAATTATAATTAAATTGAAATAGATTGGCTGGCGTATTTATACAATTGTAAATTTGTAAAATTGTAATTTTGAAATGAAACAAAAAAGTGTTTACGCAAATATTGTGAGCGAACTAAAGTATACTTTATCACAGCATATCCATTCGATCGCGAGTAGCTAAGTTCGTTTACATAGATCCAGTTATCATATAGTTAATGTTTCATGTCATCATACATAGATATAGTTCATGTAACGTCAAAACATATACTTTTATACCTATCTTCGCGACGCGATGAGTGAGTGAAATGATTGATTTGGTGAAATGAAAGACGCCGATCATTCCCGAACTAGTGATATACTGATACATTTTGATTTCAAGTGAGCGAGAGATAGATATGATCGTAACATGTGAGCTATATCTTTTATATATCTCCCTCATGATTTATACATCTCTATTATGGAGTCATTCGACTGTGTTTACTCTTGTTTGTGTGTTATTAAAATGGCACCACCGATTGAGAATCCCGCCAACTGCGAAATGTGTGCTGTTATTCGTTTTCTTTGTGCTAAAGGCTTGAAAGCGGCTGAAATTCATCGCCAAATCAATGACGATGTTTATGGTGAAAGCATTGAGTGATGGAAAGGTACGGAACAGGATATCAACAAACCGTCCAGGCAAAGTTACTCTACTAAATATTTGAAGTTTTCTGATATTATGCACATTTTACTACTCGGGTCTATGTCAGTGCTACTTTTTGAAAGCTCTTTCGAGAACAAGGCATAGAACAGTTAAAGCGGTATTCAAATTCATTCAGTGATTATTTACGTTGAGGTTTTTATTTATTTTGTAAAGCATGTACAAGAAAGTACAGAAGTAGTAAGCATAAATTAAAGAAATTCTAAGAGATATAGAAAAATAAATAAACATATTTTGTGTTAATTTTTTGGGTTTTTTATTCGATTGAGAGTTTTGCTCTTATAGCAATATGTACATCCTATTTGCTTTGTCACATGTATATTGTTACAGGCGGGTTTGACAATTTTGTTAAATGAAAATTCAATCAGAACTACGAGGGGGCATTTTTAAGTTCACCGAATGAAAAGGTAGGCCATTAGTAATGGTGATTATCGGAATGATAGCTAGTTAAGTAACTCATTATTAGTATAAATACCAAGTTTTATCATAATCGGATCATTAGTCTTTGAACTATCATCGAACAAACAATTCAATCTGGAAGAAAGTCTGAACTATGGAAAAAATCGAGTACAGCCCCGTTATAAAGTTCCTTACCAAGCAAGGAAAGTCAGTTCAAAACACACTAAAAGAGATGGCATACTCTCTTTAAACAGGGTAGAGACTCGCTTGAAAACGACCCACGCCCCGGTCGGCCGATTGAAATGACTACTCCGGAAATTATTGAAAAAATTGAAAAATTAGTATTGGAAGATACCAGATTAAAGAAAAAACAGCTTGCAGAGATGGTTGGAGTATCGGATACAACAATTTTTAAAATTCTCCATGATCATCTTGGCATGACAAAGGTCAACGCAAGATGGGTGCCGAGAATGGTCACACCACCTCAAAAACAACCCGCGTGTTGTCGTGCGTTTTTGGAACTCTGTAGTGAAGACAAGGATGGACTATTGAGTCGAATTGTTACTGGAGACGAAACTTGGGTTCATCATTATGAACCTGACTCCAAACAAGACTCAATGCAGTGGCACAAAAAAAGCACATCACCACCTGATGGATCCTGTTGACGGATTATAAAGATAAAGGTGTTTCCATAACGGAAGAATACTATGCGTCAATTCTAGAGAGGTTGAAAGAAGCAATCAAAGAAAAAGAAGGGGAAAATTGACGAAAGGTGTCCTGCTTTTGCTCGACAACTTTTGCATGAGCCGCGTTGCACTGGCCGCCCTGCACAAGGTGTGCTTCGATATTTCAGAACCCTACAGTCCTGACCTGGCTCCCAGTGATTATTGAAGTGAAAACTTCTTTAGCATCGTTGTGATTTGAAAATTGATGAAACGAAAAAGCGACAGTATTCGATGAAACGAAAAAGCGACAGTATAACATTGTTGTGATTTGAAAGTCGATGAAACAAATTGTATTCGGAGTCGATGAAACGAATTGTGTCTGGAGGGGGAGGGGAGGGAAGTGGGGCGGGGTGAAATTACAAAAACTTTTCTAATTATATTAGTTTTTATCAAAATTAAAAATTTATATTAAACATAAAAATTAAAATTTAAAATTTTTAAAGGTTTCACTTCTACCACGTGTGAATTGCACACATGATTTTCTTTATTTGTTCCTAAACCTTAAAAAAGAACTTCGAGGAAAGAAGATTTCAAGCGATGAAGAAGTGAAGGACGCAGTTTCAGCTCATTTTTCGGGCAAAGACGAAATAGGTATACATAAGCTAATTGAAAGATCTAAAAAGTGTATTAGGGCAGCAGGTGAATATATTGAAAAAAAAAATAATTTTGTATTTTTATTCTAACTCTTTATCCTCCATTCTGCGAACTTAAAAACGCCCCCTTGTAGTTGTCATAAATACTTTAAAATATTAAAATAAACAATTACATCAAGAATATAATTTTATTTCAAAAAAATCAAATAGCTTTTTAATATAAACAAAACGTAAACACCATATACAATGTTTACATTATAATGGAGACAGCGACGGTACATGGTTGTAGTTTTTGTCGGCACTCGTAGCGAATCAAAGCTGTGTTTTTGAAATTACAAACCACTTAAAACTGTTTCTGTGAGGTGGTTACGTACTTGCTAACGGTAATTACTCAACGTAGATATGTACGAAAGCTTCATTTCAATATCCCAGACACACAACCATTTCTTTTTATACATTTCCCTACACAAGAATATTAGTTACTTCAAACAGTTTATGTAGAGTTAAAAAAGGTTACAACGTGTAATCATATGATATTAATAACAATGAGATGGTTATGTACTTGCCAACGGTAATTACTCGGCGTAGATATGTATAGAAGCTTCATTTCAACGTCCCAGACACACAACCATTTTTTTTTATACATTTCCCTACACAAGAATATTAGTTGCTTCAAACAGTTTATGTAGAGTAAAAAAGGTTACAATGTGTAATCATATGATATTAATAACAATAAGATGGTTATGTACTTGCTAATGGAAATTACCCAGCGTAGATATGTAAAGAAGCTTCATTTCTATTTCCCAGACACACAACCCTTTTTTTATAGTTACTTCAAACAGTTTATGTAGGGTTAAAAAAGGTTATGTAAACTTAACTTGAGAAGTGTCTGAAGTGTCCAATCAGAACGATTTACTAATATTTTTATAAGTCTACATATTTTATGTAAAGTAAACAATCAAACAGGGTTTTCATGGTAATCATTGAATTGGAAATGTAAACTAGGCCAATGTCGTGATCCCGGCTAATCTGTAGAGCCCTTCAAAATCAGGATTATATTTTTGTTATCCCAACACTCGCATTAGGATCACATTAGTAGACGCAATAAGAAAAATTGGTCTATTTTAAGATAGTATCGTTTTTACTTTGCGAAGTGTTTTGTTCACCATTAAATAAGTGTGATTTGAATTCACTTGCTTGTTTGTGAGCGTGTGCCGATTGGGATGCTTTAGATGGTTAATGTTCGTATTTTGTACTTGTTTTAAACAATTAGAAGCACTTGGAAATTTTTCCTTAAGTTATATCAATGGCTCTTCAAATAATTATATACTTAACAAATATGACTTTTTTGTTTAAGAATAAGTAAAAAAAAATTTATGAAAATACTCTTTTTATATGGCAATCCCTATCCACATAAAATTCTGATTATGGGATCAGAATATATCCCGATTTGGTGCTCACGATTCCCGTGATCTCATGATCGATTTTCCAATGCCCAAATTAATGCTTCATTTTGACTTTTGGAAATTTGGTGTGCAAGTAGAGTAGTCAACTAACGAGCATGCAATAAGACATTTTTGTGTTTATTCTCAGTTTCTGATATCGTTTCAAACTCTATCTTGGTTTTTTATGATTAACAAAATATATACATTTGAAAAAGATCTGTCATAAAACTTATACAACTAGAGATTTGCTTATGATCTTAAAAGCTACCTTAGGATATGGTGATAATCTAGACAAATAGCGTAGTGATGTAATTGTTGCAACATCTTCAGAAATTAATATTGTGCACAAGTCACTAAATGTGAAATTTCAAAAAAGCATTAATTCAACTCAAATTTACCTAAATTATTTGCAAATCTATGTTTATTAACTTTGACATACACGAAATGTGTTCAGGTAAAATGACTGCTAGACAGAGCGCTTTTATGTTGTACATCTATCTACTTCCATACCAAATTGCATGTGGTTTAGTGGAATATTTTTCAAACAAAACTGATGTGTTTGGAGTAGACTTTTCAATGAAGTATAAAAAAATCATAATTTCTAAACTATTGATTGTTACTGAACTAAAGATTTTTTTAGCGACTTATCACGAAGTTCTCTAACGAAAAATAATTTTGGGCTATAAATATTACTACAACTATAAACTGCATATAAAGCACAACAAATATCATTTCAAATTTTCTCAAAATGTTGACTGTCAAAAAATATTAATCAACTCACACTACGGTTGGCGTTAGTGTCAAGTTTCTTTATGAGTTGGATGTGTTAGCTTCTATAGTGTTTGTCTATAAATATGTTCATAAAAACATTGGTAAATGAACGATATTAGAATAAAAAATGCACCGATTCTGATAAGAAGAAGTAACTATATGGCCATAAATTCTTTATTGAATTAACAGCTAGAAAACCTGCAGGTTATAGCAAAGTCATGAGGACCGACAAGAAATTTAATTGCTTTTCTTCAAAGTCAACAAAATAGGTTTTTTTTCCAAATCCCAAATAGATATTTGAAAGATATAAAGGTGTTGCTTATATAATAGATTATTTTCAAATATATTTAAAAAAATCAATATGGTCGTCTGCAAAATTTTACTTAATAGTTTAGTGTGAGTTTCATTATTATTGCTATAGTATCAATTTACTGAACATTTGGATAAGAATAAAAAATTAGATATACGCAGGAAGTTTTTATGTTCATTTCTTCATAAGCATACTTACCAAATCTGTTTTTTTTTAAAGTTGATCTTTCATAAAAGTCAAACCTTAAAGTGCAGGCGTTTTCACGAGAAGTTTTGGAGCTGCTTTTTCTCTGGCCATCTTCTTATGTTAAAATAAAGAATTAAATTTTTGTTTATATGTGTATGTCTGTGCATACGATAGTCATATTAATGGATATTAAATATAATTCAATGGGAAGCTTAAAGTTTACTTGACGCAGTTAGGAAAATCGTAGGTACTGCCATTTTCTTTCATTTTTTACATGTGTAATTTTCTGAATGTTTATTCTGTCGTAATTTACTCGGACTTGAAAAGTACTTGATAAAGAAAGATGGACTGTCATCTAATGTCTATGTAATATATCACACATATATTTTTATTAAGAAAACATTATTTTCAGAGAAAATTTCATTGATATTGGCATGACAATGTACAATAGATATCTCTTGTGTAGAAACGCCTATATTGTAAGGTATACTAAGCTGATGAAGGTAATAAAAGTAAACCGCAAATTCAAAAGAAAAATAATAAACTTTTGAAACAGCTACTCCATTTATCTAGACTTTCTCTTCAAAATATTTTTGTCTGTCATATGTTAATTATTGCACTGACAACACAGTAGATATCTTTGGACATCTGTTTGGCAATCGTTTCTTTTTCAACTTAATTTTTTATTCTATGATGTTACAGACATTATGTGCAAGTACAGAGCTTGGCATCAAACTGCAAGAAATTAGATTACATAACACATGTTACACCCTGAAATACAGAAATACAGATTGATTACTGGTACTAGTTATATACCATTGGCATAGGAAATTTTTTTGTCTAAAACGTTTAATTTAAGAGTGATCAGCTTAAACCATATCCTGTTGGAGAATTGGGTTTCTTAATTTTCAGCAAGTCATCTAGACCCTTTCGTTTGCATGCTTTAATTTCATCAAATTAAAATTCAATAAATATGTTAAACTAACTGTGCCCGAGACTTTTTTCGCATGTGGATCTTTAGAATATATTACCGGGTTACCTTTAAGATTACTATTTTTAATTAAGTACACTTTGTATTGAAACGTGAAACTATCATATCTTCTTTTGATGCGAAACATCTAATGACTCATTTGGATGGGATTTAAAACGTTCTAATGGAAGTCCATTGTCTTACCATTTGGCCAGCTTCATGTACTGTTAGCTTTTTCTGACTTTATTCAGCTAGCGTCTATGTCTTGCCTGTCATTCGGCCACTTTACGACCTGTCGGCTCTTTGCAACTTAATTCAGATTAGCATTGTTTCTTATTTATTAACGTTTACAACTTTACTCGTTTATATTGGTATGCAATATAGCAATATAAACGAGTAAAGTTGTTTGCTAAACTGTCTTCAAACCTAAAAAGTGTTTATTTACAATAAATTGTTAAAAAATATTTCTGTGATAAATTATATCATAAAAATAAAATTAAAGTAATATTTCATCATTAACAACTATTTTAATATTTCTTTTTTTTCGTTTTCACTTCGTTGAAATAAAAATATTTCGATATGAAAAAATAAAAAAAATTAGATGATTCACATCTGCCAGGCATCGGTGCACAAGTTTTTTTTTTAATACTTGATTGCGATAAAACGTAGCCTTTATGTTGCACCAGACCTAATAGAATTCACCAGTAAAAACTTCGTCTAAATCTTTTTAGCTGCTCTTGCGTGATACGCAAACAAATAAACAGGTTCACAGACAAACATTCTAAAAACAATATTTTTGTGTTCTATTACTTTTGTTATTTTTCCCTAAATTATTTTTCATAAATATCTTGTAAGTTATAGACAAATTAATTGTACTATTTGCTTATATGTTCCAATATTGATTTGGACTAATGTCATAAAAACAAACGGATGACTGCTATAAAACACGTTCCTTTTGACATCATTTGTGGATTATACTTTGAAAGCCAGTTTCAATTATTGCACTTATTTTGTTTAGGTGAAAACGAGAGGACATTATATACCCTGGGTTTGGATAATTATCATATTTTATTATTCATTAATAAAAACATTTATTTAGATACAACTAAATGAAACTACGTGATGTAGTATTATTTCTACTTTCTTTAAGTTCTTTACTACGACCTAGGTTTCGTTGTATTACAACATATCTAGGTTGTGATAAAGAAATTAAAGAAAGTAGAAACAATACTACATCACGTAGTTTCATTCAATTGTGAATAATGAATTTCTACAAAATTAACGCCAAATATATTCAATATTTATTTAGATATTTCCTTTTAATTTACAACTATATAACAAGACAAATAACCTAATTTTAACTCAACGTTTCTTCAAGAAAGAAAGAAATATGTGTAATTAGAAACAAAACAAAAAAGTTGTATGTAATTATAAGTCACAGTCGATATTTCTAATCATTTTTATATCATTCACGTAAATAATTACCAGAGCCAATAATATAATGAGCATAGATAAAATCGGGGTATCTACAAAGCTGTGAAGTTAATCGGTGCTGACGTCACACACACAGTGAATACATTAGATATTTTTAAAATACAATTATAAATATAAAACATTTCATTATACGATTCTAATTGATTATTTTTTTTTCTAACTAAAAATATATAAATACAAAAGTGTTTAAATATTTTATTGGTTACTCATGCTTAAATGGCTGAAAAGTTTACCCTGAAAGTTGGTACAAATTTAGTAAGATATAGTGTACCTGTTATCCTGAAGAATTGCATGGTTTCTTTAGTACAAAGCTAAGCCTTAAGTACTTAAGTAACATTGATTCACTGAACACGTCAAAACGTTTAACTCTGTTTTTAAAGATATATCGTGATAATTTTTTTACTACTGCATCAAAAGATTAATCACAAACAGGTCAACCAAAACTGAGATCAGCCAATTCGGCTCGAGACAATTCACCAAAAACCACTGGATAAAAACAAAATGGGACTACGTACTAAAAAAAGCCAACGTTAAAGGCCGGCTCTCACATCAGTAATGATGCACTGTAACAACATTTCATTAATTTGTATTTTTTTTGGAGGAAGTTGCAAATCGCCGAAAATATCTCTATTGGAAGTGACATACTTCTGTTGGCAGAAAATATTGATCTTACAACTATAAAATAAATAAAAACATTTCATTGTAATAAAATTTATTTTTCAATGTTTGTTATTCTGAATAAAGGAGACGTAAGAACAAATTAGTATAAGTGCTTTCGTACATCCTATACGTAGTCTTTATGATCACAGATGTTTAATCTTCTTTCTTCTTCTGCGTGACAAAACATTTTACATATCACTGCGGTTGACACTTGGTTCCTGCGATTAAGTTCTTGACGGTGCCTCTGAAAAAATTAAAGAAGGAAATTATAATTTTCAAGATATTATATTAACATTTAACAATTAGCATGTGCATGGTTTGTGAATATTTCAATTTTCAGTAGGGAGGTTCTGTTGTCACAATTTTGAAGCATTGTTTGCGCTTCATGTATTTTAGCAATTCCATGAGTTTTAGTTGGATGTGTGCGCCAATAGTAGGTGGTCTCAATCATTTTTGGTTATAAGCGATGTGACAAGTTTGTCTTTCTCCGAGCGATTGCCTCTTTTTTTAAACCTCGATCGTCTTTTTTCTTCACTTGTATTGATGTCAAAAACACACTTAAAAATTACCCAAGTAAGGTAAAAAACACAAATTCAAGGAACCAACTGCTAAATATGTGATAACAGATCTTTAATAAAGCACCACAACATAACGCATCTGACTCAGGCAAGTGCTTTTTTGCCACTTTTTTTGCAATTATTATTAAAATTTTATTTTATTATATTGGAAAAAATTTATTTAAAATATTATACATACACATATATATATAGACATATATTTATAAATATATATTTTTTATTTATCTGCGACAGTTTTATAATTCTCAATTTAATATTTTTCAAAAGAAAATTTGTATCATAAGTTTTGTTAAAATTTTGAAATTTTTAATTAAATTTAGTTTATCCCAATTAATTAATTTTATAACTGACTAAGATATAAAGGTTTAAACTTAACATATAGACAAGGACGGCAATACTGAATTGTGATGTCATTTTCATTAATGTTCATTTTATTCTATGGGAGTAAATGAGACAGAGAAACATCCTTGTTTTATTCCTACCATTAAATGTAAAAGCTAATTCATTTGTTAATTTTTTAATGAATTATTAAAATTTTAATTAATTTTTTAATTAATTATACAATTTCTTCTTTAAATTAAACTATTTTCTATGTTATATATCTACAGAGTATGATTACTTAGACAAAAAAGTACGTTCAAATTGGGATACAAATCTGACACCAGCTGTGTGCCGCTTTAACCATGCAAAATATCATCTGTTTAAAATTTTTTAATACATTGACTAGAACTGAGTGTGACATGCTACCGCTTAACCACATAATCAATTAATTGTAGATGGAAATTACTAAATACGACTAGCTAAGGAAATTCTAAATGCGGTTGACGAAATCGACTGAATACTGCGCCTATAAACCTGCAAATATTTACGCCTTTAAATATGTCCCATCACAACGTAAAAGTTGATTGCAAACTAAACATTTCAAATTTTTACTTTAATTTGATTACTTGTTAGAAAGTTAGAAGTTTAGAAGTTTTTTCCATACGAGCGTCCATTTTGTGATTTTTCAATAAGTCTATTTTTGTTTTAAATGACAAAGTTTGGTTGTTTGACCACAAGAAAAATATTTAATTTGCAGAGCGGAATAAAAATTTCACAACACATTTTA
Organism: Druceiella hillmani; assembly: GCA_039881145.1. Taxonomy (NCBI): domain Eukaryota; kingdom Metazoa; phylum Arthropoda; class Insecta; order Lepidoptera; family Hepialidae; genus Druceiella; species Druceiella hillmani. The sequence goes on along the minus strand of JAYKKI010000019.1, from coordinate 18,156,133 downwards.
AGACATGTCTCTACGTACCTGAAAATCCTAAAGTTCACCTCGTTAACGTCTAGTGTGGAGTATATGAATCGTGGCATTCTGTTCGTCATGACCCACACGTTGCCGTCTTGATCTAAATGGAGATCTGTAAAAAAAATTTGTATGATAATAAATTGGTTAACATAAGTATCATCTGCTAAGGTTTTTAATACGTTAACTAGAATCGAACATGACACTATGAGTTCCATCATCGTCATTCTTCATAGATCGCAGAATCGAGGATTGATGGCAGATTAAAGGTTTGAAGTCATTTTATTGTGTCAATATTTGTAACTTCATGGCACTCTGTGTTTTGTTTGATTTTAAGTTCAAATATTTTGTCATTCAAGTATAGCAAATACACAATTGCACTTAATGGCACTATTAAGTGATTTTTTTAGAATTAATTAAAATGTGTCGATACAGTAATAACCCAACTTTGTAACTTCGACTCATCCTCACCGACTCGTCACACACCGATTTTGTTTTATGGACAAACGCATTATGCAAGTCAATCTTTGTAAATTTCATAAAACTTGCCTTCTATTTCATTCACTAACCGGCTTTTTATCTTCAACTAGGAGGTTGGCAGAGAACATGCTAATAAGCTCTCCGAATCACGCAATGAAAAGTTTACAATCGACAACTAAATTAAAATATAACTAATGTAAATTTTGAGCGGATACCACCATAAAAACTTATGTCAACTGCAAGAATGGAATTGGGATTTTAGCTTAAAAGAAATAGATTCTAAAAAAAATTCCTAATGATTACAGCTCAAAACATACAATGGTTCATTGCTTTCTATATGGAAACCTTATGCGAGAAAAAAAAATCTTGGAACTTGGACTTCAAATAAATAACTTAGTTCAAGTTTATATATTGTATTTGTTTGTTTGACAATAAAATAATACATATTTTATTATCAGATTTGTTGGTTTAAAAGTTTTTAATTACAAATATTAAGTACTTCTGTAATTTTGTTATTTTTAGCGCTCCATACCTCAAACATACAAAACAGAAACCTTATAAGATCACTTACTTCTTTGTCTGTCTGTCATAGTCGGTTTCTCAGAAACTGTTTAATCTAGAAATTTGAAATATGGCCCAGTAATACCTACACATATCTCACCAGCTAACATTCAAAAACATTTATATAGAAATTTTAGGCGGAGACAAATTATGTGCTAGAAAATTTTTTTATTTCGTATATAGTGTGGGATATCATTTCAAAGAGCTAGTTATAAGGGTCTTAAAAATGTTTTCTTCATAACTTTAAGTGGTATATCGATAGATATATCAGAGCAAAGGCCTTTGCTAATAGCCCACCTGAAGATGTTGTAATACAACAAAACCTAGGTCATGGTAAAGAACTTAAAGAAAGTAGAAATAATACATCACGTAGTTTCGTTTAATTGTCTATAGGTTTTTTGATCTGCTCAAATTTTATTGCTATATTTAAAGAAGTGAAGATGTCCACCAGTAAAATTTTTCTTGGGCTGTAGTTGGCTGACACTTTTTATCACTGTAAATCTTTTTTTTTTGCATTTTCTGGAAGTACACACTTTTAAGAACATGTTCTCCAGAAATTATGTCAAAATTTTCAGAAATAACAAATTTGTAATATTTGCAGTAGAAGCAGATTTGTAGCATTTGAAGTGAATGGCCTGATTGTTACTGGCGGCAAACGGCATGTGCCTATTTTTAAGGGCCTATTTATTTGTCGAACCCTTTTTGTGTAGTGCTACAAGAAACCGTTGAATGTTCAGTTGGATTGGTAATCAGCATTCACAAAGCACACATTTTTGCTTAGCTCCAAAGTTACAATGTGTATTTGTGCACTCTTTTATGTTTTTAGGTTTTTCTAAAAATTACTTTTTTTGAACTGGCAGGAAGATAAAGATAATTCAGACCCTGATAGTCTAATCAAAATTTTTTTTTATCGAAACATTCGCAGCAGCGTTAACGTACTAATGAAATTTTTTTATCGGAATTATCAAAATTATTGTGGCTAATATAGCATGGTTCAAGCATATACATTTATTACACTGAAATTATAATTTTCTGAGCTAACCTCAATTATGGAAAAATTCGATAAAACTGTTTTATAAAACATTTCAAAGTTTTGGAAAAAATTCAAAATTTTGTAAAAAATACGTTTAACAATAACTAAATTTTCCATTTTGAAACAAATATTCGATTTGTGTTCTCAGATAAACCAAAACTAAAAAAATGTTAAAAACCTGTCCACATTATCCCTAAATATTTAGTGTCTGATATCATCCTTCCATATGAACCTGATACTTCTTTCCTCTTTACCACGCTTCCTCACACTTCCTAATATTTCCACATAAAACAGCATATGAGCATGCAAGAGACTAAAGCCACTCCATTTCATACCTGCCGGATACACCATGGTATCATTATTCTGTGCCAGAGTAACCATGTTATCGGGATTGAGAGGTTTGCCTACGTTCCAGCAGGATATGGCATTGCGTCCCACTTCTGCGTAGAACATTGCCCCTGTCCCTTGGTGCAGGCCGTGCATAGTCGACTGAGTGTTGGGACCTCTCTCACCTACCAGCTGTAGGAAGAAAAAAAATGGTTTAGAGTATAGCATGACGGAGCTGAACAAGCAAATCCTTTTAAAGAAAGTTTATTAATACTGGATCCCGTTCCCCAGTCTACTCCTACGTGTTCCTACAGCCTTCCGCTGCCCACCATCATTACACGTGACAGAGATTTTGTTACATTTTCTACTTAGTTTTTATTCATCATATCTTTGGGACCATTTGAAATAAAAGTGTATTGGTCCCAGGATTATTATCTCTAACCTGTATTAAATGATAATAACTTTAGTAAATTTCGAGTTAAATCAATTCATACAGACTGACTGACAGACACACAAACAAAATTGTTTTTAACACTTTAATAGAAAAGGCGTTTTTTAATTATCTGTATGATTTGGTGTTATCCTTAAATGTTTTTGTTTATGGTAATAAAACGCTAACTTCAGTTTTAAAGTTTTTTTGAACTTTTTGTGATTTTGTGAAACTTTTTGTGAACAGTAGAATAAATAGCTTACTTTAAAGTCTTCCCCATGGAAGTCCCTGGTAGCCAAAGCCTTATCGCGCAGAATCCTAGTACTAATCTGGAACTCCTGATTAGACACCATGGGATGGAAGTATGCAGTACGGAAACCATCCTGGTCGATACGCGACAGCTGGATGCTGAATATACCATCGCTCCACTGGAACTGATGGCCTGCAGAAAATAAGTTAAGAATGAACTTGTGTTTTAAATTAAGAATGGTTATTAATAAGCTAAGATAACACAGGTTATGTTTGACAGATGCTGGAACTGCTCTTGAGGCAGTGATTTTTCAAGGATAAATTATAACTGACACTTCTCGTTGTTTCTCATCTCTTTACAGATGTCACTGTTAGCCTCTCTATCATCCACACTCTATCTCTCCGTTCACTCCATTCTGATTGCTTCACTAACTCTCTGCTTCTCTCCAATCCTCCCTCCTGTTCCCCCATCCATCTCTTCCCTCCTTCATTTTCTTCTGCTACATCTTACTCTTTATCTCTCTCTTTTCTCACATTCTCCTACAATCCAACTCTGTCCATCACTTGCTCCCAATAAAAATGTGTTTCACTTTTTCGTTACCATCTCATTTATCAACGTATGAACTTACACTGACGTTGGCAAAACAAGTTTACACTTCAAGAAAAGACGTATGAGGAACGTACAAAAATAATTTCAATCACATAATTCTGTATAATGAATTATCTGAAGTGCAGCCATAGACAATTGGACAGCTCCTCTTCTTGTGATGTCTAGCAGAGGGCTAAAGTTAACTTTTTTTAATTATCTTAAAGTAGACATTTTAAAAGTATTTAGCAGACCAAATTGTCTATGAAAAAAATGTTGTTTTTCTTAAATTAAAAAATTTAAAACAGCACACCATAAGTTCTTTGATTAGTAGTGATTATGGTATGAATGATTATTGTAGGCCATCTGCCTGTTATGTTTAACTATGCGGCTGCAGGAGATATCTAAATAGATTTCTCAAAAGGGAACCCGGTGAACAGCAATAACTGGGTCACGCTCATGCATATTACGTACCAATGGACAACATTGAAAATGCAGATATTAAGACTATAAAAACATGTTTTAAACCATAAACATATTAATGACGCCATCGAGTGTGAAATAAAAATAATATTTAACAACAAAATCACAGCGTACGAGTGCAAAAGGAATATTGGTTTTAACATAGCATTAACTGACAGACGTGTTAATGGTATGTTAAAAATCACAAACCAGATCATCACAACCCAGATTTTTGGCCACACCCATAATCGATTACAACTTCCATACATCAACAAACTAATAATAAGATATTCAAAGATAGTTATTACAAAGTATAAAATATTTTTCTTAGGATAAATGTTAATTGTCATATAGCAATACTTGCCCAATATTGTCTGTGGTTTTAATGCACTCGGAGTGCAATTATTGTATAAAATGTAATTTTTTTAAACAATAATTTTTTCAAATATTTTCAGTATCCCGTGGGTTTCAGACATGCCACAAATATTATTATTATTACAATCAAAAAATGAGAACTTTTGGCATTCAAATCAACCCTGTCTGCCTGCTTTGGTATAAAAATTATGCTTATTTTCTTCAGCGTCTTTTATTAAAGAAATATTAAATGAATCGTTTCAGTATGAAACGTCATTGTTTCTTTTATAAAATGGGCTATGCAGTAACATATCTATTACGTTTATTTTTAACGTTATTTTTACGTTTATTTTTTAAATAATTGGTTGGAATACGTCAAAAACTTGTTACTATCTACAATAGGGTATTTGGCAATTTTTGAAAAATGTTTAAAATTATTACAAATGTATCTGAATAACCTATAATTATAATATATTCCACAAAGAACTTCGTACTTTTATTGTTCCGAGTGTCAAAACACTAATGCCCGTATGCACCACACATGGCCAGGACCCTCAGTCAGACTTGCTGACAGTTAAAAACCTATTTGATATGGATACCTTAGCGATTAGACTGTGCAATAGGGTGCGTTCGCTAAAGTAGACTTTTGTTTCAACTCGGCTGACATTTAATGAGAAACAGAATTAAGTTTTTAACTGTTGGTAAGTTTGACTGACAGTAATGACCGTGTGTGGTGCATATGGGCGGCATATGATGTGTAAATTCCTTTATGTCACAAAGTCTCAGTAGAGGTGCTACCATATACATGTTGCAAATAACCTTTTGTGTCTCCTCGATGCTGTGAAGCCAAAGACTTTATATCTTATTTGTTTAATTCAATTTTGCAAGAATTGGCAGATTTGCATACAGAACAAATTCAAACAAACATATTACCATATCGACTCACCTGCAATGCGTAGGTTACCGGCCACCGGGCTGAAAGAGAAGAAGTTATGTGACACACGCCACGAGTCGTTATCTGCAAAACTATAGACTATGAGGCCATACGTTGCGAGATCGGGGATGTAAGCAAAAGCATTATTGCAGTCTCCGGGTTTCATGTCCACGGTTACGCTCGCAAGACCTGCGTGGAGATGAAACAGTTTTTTTTAATGGTATAATCTGGTCAGTTTGGCATAAAAGAAAATATCATTTGTAGAAATTTAGAGTAAAAGTTACAAGTAATCCTGTGATTCGCAGAAAATCTTTAGATTTCAAGTTGCACATCAGTAAAAATAAGAAGACATAACCATCGTTTCCCATTTATTTGTTTCTGTAAAAGTTGCACAAGTTGCACATCAGTAAAAATAAGAAGACATAACCATCGTTTCCTATTTATTTGTTTCTGTAAAAGTTGCACATCAGTAAAAATAAGAAGACATAACCATCGTTTCCTATTTATTTGTTTCTGTAAAAGTTGCACATCAGTAAAAATAAGAAGACATAACCAAAGTTGCACATCAGTAAAAATAAGAAGACATAACCATCGCACAAGTTGCACATCAGTAAAAATAAGAAGACATAACCATCGTTTCCTATTTATTTGTTTCTGTAAAAGTTGCACATCAGTAAAAATAAGAAGACATAACCATCGCACAAGTTGCACATCAGTAAAAATAAGAAGACATAACCATCGTTTCCTATTTATTTGTTTCTGTAAAATTTTTTTTCATTTTGAAAAGCATTTTGGTTCTTTAAAAATACGAGGGGGTGTTTTTAAGTTCGCGGAATGGAGAATAAGGACTGAGAATAAAAATACAAAATTATTTTTCTTTTCAATATATTCACCTGCTGCCCTAATACATTGTTCAGATCTTTCAATTAGCTTATGTATACCGTCAAAAAAAATGCTATATAACAACGTAAGGAACTTTATAACGGCGCGGTACTCAATTTTTTTCATAGATCAGTGTTCTTCCAGATTGAGTTGTTTATTCGACGATAGTTCAAAGACTAATGATCAGATTATGATAAAACTTGGTATTTATACTAATAATGAGTTACTTAACTAGCTATCATTCCGTTAATCACCTTTACTAATGGCCTACCTTTCCATTCCGCGAACTTAAAAACGCCCCCTCATAGTAATGAACTAAAACTATAAATGAAAAGTGAGAATGTTTTATTCGCTTTCATGTTTTTCAACTGTTCAACCGATCTCCATGAAGTTTTGCATACATATAGATATATTATGGAGTTTCGTCTGTACAAATATTAATTTCTATTAAATTTGTTATAACCTATAATTTCATATGGAAGCAATTGCTGAATACTTACTGAAGCTGATTAAAATTATTTATTAATTCTGAAATAATAAATACTGAAAAAATAAAAAGTAACAGAAGAAATATTTAGAAATTGTTACAATAATAAACTATGTAACTAATATATTCAAAGAGATGTAACAAAGATTAAACCTTGTCGGATCAGATGGCTGCGCAGGATAAGGCACGACATTTTTTGTAAGATTCGTCATTAATTTGTATAAAACTCTTGTCTAGTTAATTGCAAATTAACTGTTCTATGTCTCTTAATCCAGGTTTTAAATCAAACTGATACATTTTTCTCTCTATGAGGAATTCATTTCATTAGCTAACTTCAATTCTAACTTTATTCATCAGGAATCAGGAGAATATTCAGGAAATTACGAAGCAAGGACGAAATCATAATAAAGATCATGATCCCAAAGTATTTCGTAAAACATCTCTGTAGCAGTAATTTGTGGAATATTGAGCCTTCATTAAATGTTGTATTATAAATTATATTTTATTAAGAAGTGGAAAAACGTGACATCAACACAATAACCAAGATTGTGAAGACCTGAAGTCGTCACAATATGGATACAACCTATATTTATCTTTCATCTTAGGCATCATCGGCCATAATCCTTTCTTTGTCAAGTGGGATTTGCTCTTAATCAATTATTTTATTAATTTACTTAGTAATAATACAAATGAACAATCTGTATTGAGTTTTCTTTTTTATGAATCCGTATTGAAATATAGAATCCTTGTGATTCTGTCATGTCTATCCATTGGTCACGACTCCACATTTAATACGGTTTTAGATCATATACAAGGAATTTCGTAAACAGATGCTTTAGACAAAGATGTTAATTTTCATGCCTATATGGAATGATTATAATCCCGTTAAAAATTATTTTTAAATTAAATGAAACTACGTGACGTAGTATTATATCTACTTTCTTTAATTTCTTTACCACGACCTAGGTTTCTTTGTATTACAACATCTTCAGGTGGGCTATTAGCAAAGATTGGCAGATTTGCATACAGAACAGTATGAAACAAACATATTACTATATCGACTCACCTGCAATTCGTAGATTACCAGCCACCGGACTGAAAGAGAACAGAGATCTTTGCTAATATCCCACCTGAAGATGTAATACAATGAAACCTAAGTCGTGATAAAGAACTTAAAGAAAGTAGAAATAATACTACATCACGTAGTTTCATTTAATTGTGTTGAGAAATTATTGCTAAAATCACCGATGACTGGAATTGCTCTAGTGTGTTATAGTAGGTGACAAAACATGGTGACAATTGCTCTAATGTGTTATAGTATGAAATATATAAATTATTATAATCCCGTTAAAAAATTACTTTTAAATTAATTATAATCATTAGAATAAATAGGCCGGATATCATGAATTTCAAAATGTTATTATTCCGAAAGCAAACATGAAAAAAAACATTGTTTAAAACCATCACGAATAATTTCACTTATTCAAATCATCTGGTACAAACGTAAGTACTTAAGCGTAGAGACATAAAACCTGCGAACAGGTTGGAACTTATTTCTCCATCATCACAATATATGTGTATACAAGTGTGTATTTAAATTATACACAGAATATAGATTTTTTCTAAAAATATTAATTTATTCATGAATGTCCGTTCACTTTTCATCAAAGTTTCCTATTGGACATAATACATCTATGACAGCGTTTTTTTCAGTATTATAAATTTCTGGAATGCACTCTTTGGTATAAGTTCACTCAACAATTTCATATCATTCTTTCTATAATAACAAAGTATTGCTCTTCCATTGTTCACTTCAGCTTCGGAAAAAGGAAAGTTGTCAGGATTCATGTGCAGTTAATACAGGGGCGGAGGCATCACTACTGCATTGTTTTCTGACAAATACACACAAATCAAGAGTGAGGTTTGAGAGGTGTGTTGTCGTTATACTGTGAATTTATTGTTTTTCCTTTTTGAGATAATTTTACACAAATTAAATAAAATTTCCCAGTTAAAACGCTACATTTAATGTACAACCTGGTTTTATAGTTGTATATACCATTATTAATCAAAAAATACAGTTAGATGTACGTTAATATTTAAATTAATTTGAAGGGATTTTTTGGTTCGAAACAAAGGCCAAAACCTATGTTTCGATGTCATAATTATTTTTCGTCATAGTCCATGCATGTTTTGTCACCTACTATAACACATTAGAGCAATTCTAAATCGTCAGTGATTTTAGCAATAATTTCTCAACTCAATTAAATAAAACTATGTGATGTAGTGTTATTTCTACTTTCTTTAAGGTCTTTACCACGACCTAGTATTCATTGTATTACAACGTCTCTCCTAATAGCCCATCTGAAGATGGTGTAATACAACGAAACCTACGTCGCAGTAAAGAACTTAAAGAAAGTAGAAATAATATTACATTACGTAGCTTCATTTCATTCTGAATAATGAATTTCTACACAATATTCAAAATTTCTCGGCAATTTGTTTGCAACGTTGTTTTTTTGAAAATTTTAACGATTCTGTCTATAATCCTATTCACATCCCAATATTATTTAAACTAGCTACATAGGAGTCGTATGTAACACCAACTTATTCCGCTGTCTGTCACAGCGATTTGGCGATTATTTATTACATTTTTCTTAGTTTTATTCACATTTACTTCGGTAATTGATGTGCTGAGTTCTCTAACTCTCATAGCATTTTCGTCATCTTCCCAGCTCTTTTTTAAAGCATTTGTACCACTCATAGATACTTCGTTTTCTTACTAAAAGTCCTCACATAGACTCGTTTAATATTTCTAATATGTCTTAATTTTTTTTTTTTATCATAAAATTCAATACAATATGTCTTACTTGCCTGTCAGAAACAAAAGATGTGTCCAATATGGCTGAAAATTTATATGTATATCATAGAAAGCATCTACCGTGAGATAAAAAGATAAACACAATTGAAAACAAATGGGATGCAAAATTAAAAAATTTTAAGAACTTTTTATCATATATATATATATATATATATATATATATATATATATATATATATATGCTTTGTAGATTATAAGTAGGAAGAATTTATTATAGCCAATTATATTCTAGTGTTCTAAATATTATTAAGGTATACCGAGGCTCATTTCATAGTAACGATGTTATGGAATACCTTCAATGGTAAATTTTTTTTTCTATACAACATAAAAATATATTCAAAATAATTAGAGTAACTAGTTTCATCTGGCATTTGTATGGTTTTTCTCCGATTTGAACCACATTTTCATTGGCTGCTTCATTCCATTTGATGATAATGTGGGGCTAAGTTACTTAAAGACATATTAGGCTATGTTAGATCGCATCATTCAAAACTTTGACAGAACACATTTGAACATTGACAGTTTCAAATTTATTTCAAAATCCATATATGGTATGATTCATCTTTCATTCATTAAATTTTTCCGAGAGTGACTTGTAACAGCTTTCTGAGAATAGGTAACGTAGATATGCAAAATCATCCATAAAATTGGATAATACTCAAGTCCAATTTGGATTCAGGTGTAATATGTATAAAGTGGGCCAAAAAAATGGTTCTTTCCTAAATATGATGGAAGTATGCCCATATAAGTTTGTTTTAATTGGAGGTGGACTATTTCCCGAATTATACATTATTTTCTAGGAAAATCTAAAAAAGATTTATGTATACTTTGAATCTTACCAGCAGGTGTACGCTCGCTAACGAGATCAGAAGCTTTAAGTTCGTACCTCCTGATCTCAACATCGGTCTTCAAATCGATGATGATAATCGCTGGAGGCTGCAACTGCTGTCTCTCATCTGCAAGTACATGATCATAATAATAATAACTCCAGCTCTATCTTATTTATTTATTATTTTATCCCATTATGACCACAGCATGGCTAGAAAAGCCATGGACCTACAGTTGCTTATATCACACCTGGTACTCTTGATGGAAATAGGAGCAATGTGCAAAATGTTCCGTTAAACTGGGTTACAATAAGCAATGAAAACATTTTATAACTGTAAAGTTTTACAAATTACGCTTGCTTCAACTAGACAATTTTTTTGTGCTGAATGTTCTTTATATATCAATGATTTACGTTGCATTTGCGTAATGTCTGAGGCAGTGTTCGGGCTGCTGCTGTCTAAAGAGGAATAAACAATTTTAATATAATATTAAAAACACTAAAGCAATACAGTAGCAACACTGCTGCGACTTCCAATGTGGAACTACGCTACTGTCGCATCCCTATTGATAATATTAACCAAATAGAAGTAGAAGAGTTTTAATTTATTACGAGTCTTTTTCATTTTTGTAACAGAATATAGTGGAAACAATATTAAATAGGTGGCTTTAGCTTCTTACGACTCAGCTGTTTTTTCTACAGGAGAAATATATGAAACAAAATCACGTGAAATTTAACAAAACTTTGTAATACTGCTGTATAGAAGAATTGAAAACAATAAATTAGAATATATAGTGTTAACCAAAGATTTGAGTATGTGGTTATAGTCCACCCGTTATTTCTATAATTAAAGCAGGACATGGCATTTTAATTACCCAAATTATTCTAAAAAATTACCTGTTTTTATTTTATCCGAATCTACAATAATTTTTTAATATATCACCAATATCAATATGGATAAATAAATATTTAAACACATTTTTTTACTCACTGGGTACTTCCAACATTCCCGTATCTACCATCCAGAGACGATCGCAGGAGTCCACACGGGTTCTGTAGGTGGAAACCAGAGGCCTACTGAGTTGCCCCGATGACGGTGGATATGGGGTCAGTGCTGGACTTTTGTCATTTCTCACAGAAGATAGACTTATGTAGTTAAGGGTTGATGGGATGCCTGGGGGTGAGAGATGAACATTTTCATTAAAATAATTAATTATATAAATTTACTATTTAGAGACGTCCGAATACCAGAAATTCTTTTTTGAATTGTTGGCACTCTATTTCTCAAGTTGTTCCAATATCTCGCAAATACTAGTGAAAATTTATTATTTTTACAGATCCAATATGCAGAAAATGGAGATTGGTGGCTAAAAATCAATACAAAGGACTGAATATCGGGATATGAAAAAACATATTTCTCAATGATTAAATGAATATATTAATTTGCGTCTTACAATTAGCGTACCATAATACTCAATACAATCGTACTCGTCTATGCTTAAATTATATTCAATACCCGACAATCTTTAATTAATAATCAATCAGGTAAGTATTTAAGCACTGTAGCATACTTATTACATACATTAGCATACATTACCTACACTGGCATTACATATTATAGCACTGTAGCATACTTAATACATACTTTAATCCACAAAATGTTTAAATATACGAATATTACTTTGATCTCTGTAATCAACAGTTAATGGTATTTTAACTGTTTTAGTGCCATGGTTTTTTACTCATATATACCTAAAAATGCCAAAGAAATCTTTTGTTTTTGATGTCATTTACCCTTGTCTCGTAAAAAAACTGTATCTCTTCCAAAAATTATCCAATTTTAATAATTATTTGCGTGTTTTCATAATAAAAACTTGTACAAGGATAATAAAATACAAAGAAAATTATGGAAATATATATTGTGAACTAAACTTATAACAAAAACTGAAATCAAGGTCACATCGTATTTTCACAATCCGGTACATCCTGCATATCAGCAAAATAATTGTTATCGTCACTATTATCACTATCACTCAAAATTTGCATTACGCCAAATTGTGAGCGCACCACAATGTCACTCCCACTATCACTTTCTTCACGACTTGAAAAACGATCATTTTCACTCGAATTATTTTCGTATTAAAACATTATGGGTTAAAAATTTTCTTTTCCTGGATCCTTTTTATATTGTAATGACTAATAATATTATAATTTGAACTTTATGTAACACGTAGAAAGATAAAAAATTAGCGATGCGTGTGAGCGACCTCCCCTACTGTGCGCTAAACAGCAACTGATTTCACGAGCGCCACCGCGCTCGTGGCACATTTAGTTAGTACGTGCACGAGTGCGATGGCGCTCGTCGGCACTAACTTAAGTAACTTAAAAGGACATTAACTTTCCATCTAAATCTAAGTCTTATCATTTAAGAACTTATGTAATATTAGAGTATCTTCAGTATTAATTTTATTCGCTCTGTTATTAATGTTTATTTTTATATACAAAAGATTTGGTCGCTGCTGCCATAGTGTTTAGAAACTCGCTTCAGGGGTATTCATACACTCGACTTGCCATATGTTGTTGTGTTAAAAAAATCAGTAAATTTTTGATTGTAAATGGACTATCAAAAAATGGGAACATTTGACAACACTACCTAAGGTTCAACTTAGAAATAGAGTGACCCTAATTGACATAGAGTCATTTCACTATGTCAGTTGGGAGTAGAGAAGTTGAATAAATTCCTGTATGCTGTTGATGGGGTAAAGGTCATTCGCATCACCACGCTGACTGATTCAAGGCATTTTGCTTCATTCCAATTATTGCCGATGCTTTTTATTGTTGCCAAGAAAGGTACTCTTGTCTCGAAGGTTTAACTTTACACCTGTATAGGAATATGGACAAGTTTTTGATGCTTATAATCATTTTCCATTTATGACATTTTTATTTTGTACACGATCGGAGCTTCCTTGCTTCATTCTAATAAGACTTCATAAGATATTCATTTAGGCCAGAATAATTAGTGAACATATGTAAGATAGTGACTAACAAAGAATTGTAGTCAGTTTATCATCTTCTAGGTAGCACATCGTAAAGCAACGCTGTTTTGATGATGGAATATTTTGAGTATCACTCTCCGGGCCAATTTCCATGACTGACGTAACATAGGACAGAGTTGTACAAAGGAAATTTAAAACGAAATATGTTGTAAATTGAAAAAAAATATTTAATGAGACGTGCTCCATAAAAGCATTTATATCATTACCCAGAAATGAAAATGTATTTCTAACAAAATTTTTTTGTCGATTATTTCTGACAATATAAAACTTGTTTTCTGTAATTATCAGTTGAGTACGAAAATGGTTTTTCAAAATCAAATTTATCAACAAGTTTGAAATGGAATATTTTTAACATCGTTCCCTAATTATGAAACTATATGGAGAAATGAAATTCCCTAAGAATATATCAATAAAAAATTTAATTAGTTTTACATTCACAACACGTGTGGCTTGCCATAAAAACTTATTTTTCATATAATCCCCATTGTGTGTCTTTAATTTATGGACACAAGTTTTTCTCTGATTTACGACACGTTTTTGCTTATTTCTTGGAACTTTTCCTTAGACATAGACTATAGAAAAAAGTAAACACTTATAAAAGTTGGTTGTAATTCTCAGAAAAATATATTAACGGAAGTAGATGTAGAGATACTTTTTTATATATTGTGTAGTTAATACGTCTTATACTCACCATATCGCCTGCGTGGCATCGTAACGAACAGCTTGTCCTTCCATCTATCCACCCCCATCGGCACATTGTTATACTGAATAAAGAGTTTGTCCTTATCCGGGATAGTGCTTGCTGATTCTGATGAAATTAAAGTTTATATTATGATTTTAATTTCATTATAAACAACGTCGTGTATCTTAGCGAGTTGATTCAACGTGTTAACTCAACTAAATTATATCACAGCTTGCGAGTTCATTTCACAGGCCTGGCTCTACTCTTCTTCTTCCCTCCCCCATGGATGAAATAGGGTATATTTCAGAATCCCTCACACTCTGCTCTACTACCTGTTTTCACCACACACCACTTACTCTCCCCAAACACTCACTCCTTACCCCGTCTTCCCATCTGCATATACCCTCTCAATCCTCTTACCTACACCCCATTCCTTCTCCCCTATTCCCTCCTATCAACTTTACCTCATCTCCTTTCCTTCTCTCTTAAATTCTCGACCACTTCCTCCCTTCCGCCATCTTCTTTTCATGACTTTTCCTCAATGGTCCGTAGAATCATACCTCTTTGCCACACTTCTTTCCCCATACTCCAACTTTACTCATCACCCGCTTATATGTTGAGAAAGACTTTGATCACCCCTTTTATATCCCTACTGTTAAAAGGTTAATCTCAACACACCAACTGATCCTATTGTCATAAAAGAAATTTTCACTTCAAATTAACTGAATAGCTACAAAATAAAAACATTATTCTCGAAGAAGAAATTTGGAAAAAATGTTCTTTCTTCACTTTTTCTAAAAGAAGATGCTTTCAAAAGCATGTTTCGCGAAAACTTTTATAAAATCAACGAGACTATAGCAAGTTCCAGATTATTTCTGATGGACAACTCGGTTATAAGTTTTATTTAATGGCCTCTATATGATTCTGGATTAGCTGAATGATATTATAAAAACAGGAAGTTGAATCTTTCTTAAAATAACACAGAAACTTTAAAACTCGTTTAATAGCCCAAAAATTTTATTTAGTACAGTTAAATCAAACGATTAAGTTCTTTTTATGTTTCTTATATATGCGACATAAAAAAGAAAATGCAAAATCATGTCCCCATTCCCTTACCTCAATGTAGATTTTTTCAACATAACTCAGGCAATAAAAACATTTAAATTGATTTGGAAACTCTGAATTCATGTTTCAGATTAACTTCAATGCGCAACATTTTCAATAGTTTTAACGGAAAAATTTTATTGTAAATTAATGAAATATAAATAAAAATGTGTAAAAAGATATAATGGTACCAAGTTACATATTTAAAAAAAAACATTTTAAAACATCCATTAAAGTTTTCTGTCGAGACACGATTGTATTCTAAATATGTGCATTTCTTTAGGCAGTGTGATAAAAAATAAAATTGAAATGTTCAGACACTTACCATCCTCTAAAGTGACTTCCTCCTCAGCCGATCCACTGGGAAATACGACGCTGCTACCACCGCTCGCGTGCTGAGGTGCGTACCGATCAACAATCACTATAAAAAATATGATCGTCTTAACTTGTGTACTTATCCCAATAATATATATTGAAAGAGACATTTCATTTTCGGAAAAATTATTTTTAAGTTCCATTGAGACTAATTTAAGATACAGAGTTTTCCTAACAAATTTTAAGTTGAAGTCCAATGATCGATACAAGTTATTTAATATAAATTGATTTGGTATGTAGACATACTTTGTTCTCCGACATGAATTGTAACAACTTAAAAGATTGATAATGCAATCAATTTTACGAAGATTACAGTAAATACTTAATACAACTACAAAATATTAATTTATTTGGATATCAAAATTTACTGTAAGCTTCGAAAATTAATTTTACAATAGTGGACTTATTGCTACAAGAACAATCTCTTACAGCTAACAACAACTAATTAAGTGAGATAACTAAGTACTGTAAGTGATTTGTTAACTAATAATATTTACAAAATAGAATTGATAATAATAAATTTATTTATTTATCTACTTTAATGTATCGAATTGATGCATATGTTGGACTTATTGCTACGAGAACAATCTCTTACAACCAAACATAACACCAGTCCAGCCACGTTCGACGAACAGTTGGGAATCGAACCCGACTCCCCGCAGTATGCCGCATCGTCAAAGGCCGTATGCCTTGTGATAAACCCAACACACCACGGCGACGACATTGTAAATTTACCCGGTATAAATATGAAACATACCGAATTCATATAAGAATGAGAATATAAGAATACATGTATTGTTTTGTTTTTGTAATACAAAAACAAAACAATACGTTGGGATAGGGAAGGTATAAAGATTGGTTATAGAAGGGATTTCGATTTGACGATTATGATAGTTGACATATTTTCAGATGGCTTTTAAACACAGACAATGAGGGCGAACTTTGTATATTTATGTTCTGTTAATTCTATAATCTATACTCCATTCTATTCCAAGAGAGAATAAAAGAACTTAAAAAAATGCGAATACATGTAACAACATATAAAGAGAATACAAGAAAAACGTATAGAGGGAAACGGTGATAGTAAAAGTTTCAGCTATTTCGCTCCAGTCTTCATAAAGTAAATTATGTGTACCGAATAGCATATATGGAAATAGATTTCGTACGCGTCGGGATATCAAATATTTTTTCGAAATGTTTTGTACCTCTGAGTTTTGTATGATCGACAGCAAGGGTTGTCACTTTTTCTCCTCTAAATTTCACAATTCATATTAGTAAAATAACGGTGTAATATTAATATTTATAACATTATTTAGCGTAACAGTTTCTTAAGGTAAAATGGCGAAGTTACTTATTTGAAACATTATAAATGAAATACAATGAGTTTTGTGAATAGTCATCGACTGATTGGATATATATTTGTGCCAACCATATTTTAACTGTCAAATTGGTTTGTTTACAAACATTCTCTCTTGGAATGGAATGGAATATTGTAGCATATACTGTAAAGGATTCTTCATAGAATGAGGTTCTATACAGATGAATATGTTACAAACATTGAATGCAATTTTCACTTTGGTAGCTAGTTTGCGTGAAAATTGTTTTGAACAAATGTAGTTTCGTTATTTTACCATATAATATTAATTGATAGAAAATAATTAAATCATGATACTGGCGATGTAATTACATTTTTTTTAAATTAACTCGTATTTTTAAACCGTGATGAATGTTATTTAGAGTTCTGTAGCCATCTTGATAAATGTAGAACATTTATGTCCTCATGCAGTTTGGAATGGTTGTAACGTGTGCTGGTCCAAAACTATTAAAATTTTAATCAAAATTTTTTTTCAGGATTTAACAGTCGTTTAAATCTTACCAGTATATTTACTATAACCAATTTAATTTTTTAAATCAACTCTCCAATTAAATTGTTGAATATTTAAAAAAAACTTTTGTGATAGTTTAATTATTTGAAGGATTATATGGAGTCACCACAATGTTAATATGATCATGGTTTTACTGGATTTGACCCTGTTTCGGTAAAAACATTAGAAAACATTCAGAGTTTCCATTACCTTTAGTACACTCAGCAGATACAGTTAAAGATGGTTACGAATCGATGAGTAACAGGATGTCAGTACATTCATAATATTAGAATCACAAATGTTTATTGTATCTACGTTTATTCAGAAGACGATTATATAACAAAACTACTCACATGTATTCCGAGTAATATTGTACGTGATTTGTTTCCACGCGAAGACTTCTTGAAATTTTTCTCGGTTGTTTTGCCCCATTTGACGCATTTTGCCGCCATACGACTGAGGAGAAGCATGTGCCATGATGGCCAGCGTCACTACCAGCAATACGGAAAAACCCATCTTGCTCGTTTTGCTCTGGAATGAAATTTGATTTTATGTAATTAAAATTATGAATATTTTATTAAATTAAATTTTATTAAACGCTTCTGTAGATTTTGTGATGTGATGCAATTAATTTTGAAGATAAGTTTTCTTTTAAAAACAAAATTTGAAGATGATTAATGTGTGATAAAATATTGCGCATATATAATGAGTGTTTCGCATATATAATACATACAAATTTTTTGCTTCAAATACAAAGTTATCACTTCAATTTTCTTTTTGTGATGTTGACACATGTGTCGCGGTAACATATAATAAGTTCGAGCGGGATCTATCAGTAATTTGTTTTATAAGACGCTTTAAAACAGAAATGTTTTGTTGAAATGGATAAACTGGTATATCAAGCCAACACAAAATTCTTTGTTTTATCGTCAATGGAAATTCATTCCAAGTTGGTAAAGGTTTATATGGAGCCTACTCCTTCATTTTCAATAGTAACGAAATGGGTGTCTGGTATTGAATAGGTGGTATTGGGTGATTGATTATTAAAACTTATATAATAGTTTATATATGTACACAGCCTTAGTGGTGTCAGTAGAAGCAGAGAGCCTTGAGAAGAAAAGGCGAGCTTTAAGTATGAGAAAACCTCGTGTAAAATGGCTGCAAGCTAATTTACTCTTTTTTCCTTAAAAAAAACTTTTAAATATTTTAATTTATAATAATATAACTATTACCAGTGTTTCGCTCGTGTCTAAGCAGAAATATTTTATATTAAAATAAAAACTATTACGCAACTTTAAAATTTTTCTTTTTTCTTCATATTTGGTTAATACTGTTGGACATATCGGATTTGAGGAAGCCTCTGCAACTGTTAGACATCGAAAAAAAACTAAATAATATAGTAATAAATATTTAGACACATTGCAACACCGTCTATCAAGCAGGAAACAATTATGTTTGATCATTTCACTGAACAAGCACCCCAGGGCCGATATTAGGTATGCATCCAAATTTACGCAGATTGCTCGAGGGCCCGAAATTCATGCAAAACCTAGACTAAGGTGACACTAATTTTACCCCAAGCATTGGAGGGGTGAACAAACTACATTATTTTTAACATTACCGAGGATAAATAAATTTAATTTTAGCTGTTCTTTGTAATTTTCAAATTTCTTTTTGAAGTGAATTCTTCTCCACATAACCGGTAAATCAGTTCAAGCAACATAAAAAAAGTGTCTGATGAAAGCAATGCTATTGGAATGCGGACTGCGTGCTAGCTACAGTTGAGCATTAAAAATTGCGACTATTCTGAATTTATCTGTATTGTTTTCATGTTTATACTGTCGAAGCAAATGACGTTAATAACACTTGCAAATCCTCACCTAGTTTGTTCAGAAAAGTTTTTAGATATTAAGTTGTGATAGTATGCAGATCTGATGACAGAGACATGTATGATACATACAAGACACGTAACAGGTGTCTGTGGGCATAATGACCATTGATGTGTTATAAGATAGTTCAATGCAATAAACCAATATAAACGAGGAAAGTTTTAAGCATTAGTAAATAAAAAACAATACTGATCCGAATGAAGTCAGAAAGAGCCGACGATACAGAGAGCTGACTGAATGGAACGGCCCATTGTACCATCAGAATGTTTTAACTCCCATCCAAATGCACCATTAGATGTTTCACATCAAAAAAATTTCATATTGATGACATACAATTTTAATGATTACTTTTTTTAGTTTTATATATTGTATTGGGTATCGTTTGAAAGGGCTACTTATAAGGAACTTAAAAATAAAACTTTAAGTAACATACCATAGAGACATGCACCAAAATGTGCAAAAACTCTCAGAAAGTGGTGAAACAAAAATCATAAAAAAAAGATTGGTCGAATTTGACTAGAAGATTACAGAAAAACTATAGCAATTATCTTAAGTCATAGAGATTTTAATATTTATAAATAACTTAATAGAAATACTATGTATATTTGAATTTTTATAATAATATATAAGTATGCATGGCATATAGTAATACGAATTCTATTCCAATTAAACAACTTTTTTGTTACATAATTTTGTTTTTTTTCCAATCAGAATTTATTTTATTAAATTATAAAGTCAAATCTAAAACCTATATGAACAAATTTAAATATTTGGGTAAAATAAAAAAGAATACAATAATATAGCACTTAAAAAGGGACATTTTTAATAAAAAAAGCATTTATTTATATTCAGACCATATATATAGTACATACACTTTTATAATTTGGTGACGTCTAATTAGACAATACCGTAAAATAATGCTATTAACGATATTAACCTGCTTTTAAATCAATTCTAATATTTAAATAATATACAATAAAAATAAAACTAGTTATGTTTGACGTAAATAATTAATTTAATTTTCCGTTATATGGTAGGTACTTAACATTCTTAGATAATCTATCTAAAATGTCAAAGTTGACAAATATTCAAAGCTTGTTTGGCCTACCGTCAAAATGACGTCAAAAATAATTAAGGAACAGATCTTAAGCCAATAGATATGACAATTAATAAGTACCGGAAAAAATAACATTTAACTCATGTGGTTTGCGCAACTTTATTGTTTCATATAACTATCTTAATTAAATTATATTTTTTCATATTAATTACATAAAATAAGTTTTTTTATATGGCCATAACGAGAACTGTGCGAGCGACTCCTCTTTTTAGCTTTAGTATATGATCTGTGTTTTTAGCGCGCAAATGATCATTGAAAGAATAGAACCGGGCACAATAAATAAATGTGGCACCGGACGTAAATTGAGCAAGTGAGGGCATTTATTTTCAATATCTAAATGGTTGTGACCAGGATTCCCAACTTAGGGGATTTCCCCTTAAATTTAGGGGGAAAAAAAGTGGGATGGGATTTTTTAGGGGTGTTATATTTTTAGAGGTATTTTTAGGGTTTTTTATAACCCCAATATTTATTTTTTTCAAATGCATAATTAAACAAAATAAAGGTGTGCAATAGCCGTTCTATAAACTTACACAGGTTGTCTTTTTTGCTCTTGTTAAAGGTTCATCAGAAAATAGAGACAGAACTACTGTAACTGTATAGAGCGTTTACTGTATAGTGTAGGCCCTGGGATAATCCAATCTAGCCAATCATATTTAATTTTTGATACCGCCTAAGCGACATCTAGTCAGTAAGAAGTAGTGGTTGTCAGTAAGAGTTGTCGGTGAGAGTGCTAAGTTAAATAAAACGTGAATTGCAACGTGTGTTGTCAGAAAAATTATTAATTATTTTAACCGTTTATTAATTTTAACGTTCATCAAGTCAAGCATTAAAATGCCTAAGGCTAAAGAAAAGAAAAAATATTGTCAAAAATACACCAAGACGTGGGAAACTGATCCAGACTTGAAAAGTGAAGTAATTCTATTGTATTTACGAGTGTGAATCTAAATGACAAAATACATTTTTTATTATTAAAAAGAATATGAATAAAGTTATTTTGAAAAAATAAAAAATGCACTTTGAAATTTTAAAATTTTTCACACTTGCATTTTTTTTATTTTTTCCAAATTATTATTTTTTTATTTGTTTTGTAAAAATTTATTTTGTTTTATAAATTGACACTACTTTATATTTTTGTAATTTATAGATAGGGCGAGGTGGTTCGCAATTATTTATGATTTTTCTATGTTTAACCTAAAATGTGAACAGAAAAATCACATGATAACCTCTTGGCCCTGTTAATAGCAACCACAATAAAAAGTATTAATCTTAATATTTAAAATCCATTACTATAGAATTACCAGTGTCGTGAAATTGCAGTCACGTCTATTCTTCAATAAAATTCAAAAGAGGTATTGTTTATTTTTTATTTAATTTAGGTAAAGAATTTAAGAGTTTACTACTACTGTTATGATCACATGCACGTCGGTTGGAGTAAATTAATTGGACAGTACAAGATATTGGTGATGTTTTATATTTGCAGGTTTTAAATGACGAATGCATTGGTTTTGTCACGATTTGAACTTTTCTTTATATGAATGCTATATTTGCATAATTACTCAAGTATCGGGTGTCGTTATTTACAATTTATTTTTTATTGCAGGTTGGCTTGCAGCTGATAGTACAAATGAAAACTTAGCGTATTGTCGTTACTGTCATGTCGGTTTAAAAGCTCATAAGAAGGATCTAATCAGTCACGCCAAAACGGACAAACATAAAAAATCAACCGAGTGGGAAAAATCAGCAAAGGCAACAACACCTATATCTAAAATCTACAAACCAAAGTTAGCGGAAAGTACTAAAATCGCCGAATTAAAAATATCAGCCTTTATCGCTGAACACTGCTCTTTGTTAACAGTCGATCATTTAATCAATATACTCCCTCAATTGGATCCTTCGTCAGATGCATTAAAAAACCTCAAGCTTCATCGTACCAAATGCTCAATGTTAATAAAAAATGTGCTGGGTCCTGTAATGTTAGAAGATTTAATTGAAGAAATAGGAGATTCTCCATTTTCTATAATAATAGACGAAAGTACTGATTTGTCAACACAAAAAGTATTATGCATCATGGTTCGTTTTTTTTCACACAAGACAAAGCAAGTCGTGACAACATTTTATCGAATAATAAAACTTATAGAATGTGATGCGAAAAGTGTTCATGAAGCGATTATCAATCAATTTAAAAAGGATGGTATAAAAATTGAAAATATGATCGGTATCGGCGTGGATGGAGCTAATGTGATGGTCGGAAAACATAATTCTGTGACTGCGATAATAAAAAGAGAACTGCCTCATTTAATTGTTGTAAAATGTGTAAGCCATTCCTTGCATTTATGTGCTGAAAAGGCGGCAGAATTGTTACCACGACAGCTTTAATTTCTCGTTAGGGAAACCCATAATTGGTTTTCATACAGTCCGAAGCGTTTGGATTATTATAAAACGTTATACGAAACCATGAATGATAATAAGGATCCTAAAGAAATTCAAGGACTCAGTGGAACCCGCTGGCTTGCTCGATATCAAGCTATTAGTACAATATTAGAACAGTGGGATGAGTTGAAATTGCTGTTTTCACTTGCTAAAACTGAAGATAAATGCTTTATGGCTGAACAACTTTATGATATTATGCACAGACTACCTTTTAAAGCTTTCCTGATTTTTCTTAGGAATGAATTAAAAAATGTGATACAATTAAATTTACTCTTTCAAAGTGAAAATGTAGAACCGACAAAATTATTTGAGGATCTATTTTTACTCTATAAAAATCTGCTGAAACGGCTTGTTGTTCCTTCACAATTGGAAAGATTAGTGGACGCTGAATTGGTTGAATTCAATTTTAAAGAGCATCTTATGCATACCGCATCAATGTACTTTGGCTTTGATTTCCAAAACATATCATAAGAACTTACATCCAGGGATTTGTCAGATGTCAGGGACAGATGCAAAAACTTGTTATGTTGTTTAGCAGAACAAATTCAAAAAAGGCTTCCAGAAAACTTATCTACATTGAAAATAGTCGCTGACTTACATCCTAAGATTGCGACCTCTCAAGTAAAACCTGACATTAAACCCATATTGAATCATATTCAAAGGGCACATATATACGGTAATAAAAATGACATCGAGTCTGAGTGGCACCAATTAAGCAATAAAAGATGGACGAATACATCAAGTTCTGCTGATTTTTATTTCGAAGTATATACTGATACAGATGCAGCTGGCTGTAAGCGTATTTCTAAATTTGGATTGGCATTTGTTACAGTTCCGAATTCGAACGCCAGTGTGGAGCGTGCCTTCTCAATTTATAATATTATTAAAAACAAATTGCGAAACAGACTCTCTATTGAAATGTTGCAAAGTATGATGATGGTCCGTTTTACGCTATTAAGAAATGGTGGATCATGTAAAACGTTTAATCCATCTACTAAAATGTTAAATTTATTTAATGTTAATATGTATGAGTTTAAAAGCAGTTCTGAATCCGATGATAATGACATTTTACTTGAAGCATTAAATAATTTTTGAATAAAAAAAATATTAAAAATTATCGATATTTATTATTTAATAAATAATATTAATTCATTTGTTATTCAAAAATATATATTTATTTATTGATTACTTTTATTTATTTATTAATAATTATATAAAATATTAATTATAATATTTTTTTAGGGGAATTTCTAAGTAATTACGGGAATTTTAGGGGTTTTTGATTTCAGCTTTAGGGAGAAAAATTTTCGAGAGTTGGGAACACTGGTTGTGACTTCTAACGTGCAGCGATGGCGATTTGACATTGATTAATCAGTGAATCGATATTTTGAGGTAAAAATATCGTTTTTTTTAGATAAATTTGAAACATTAAATCGATTCGATGAATGGATCGATTTTTTCAAAACGAATCGCATCCCTACTTATCTGTCCTATGTCAGGTAGGACGTGTCTAGACAGAACAAGTGAAAGCGTACCCACAACTCATATACTAAAAGCGTACCGTTTGTGAAATGTAGATGGACTTACTTTTATATTTGAATCTTTATACTGCAACAGTTGAGAAAGGGTTGCCATTTTGTTTTCGTCTATGAGGTCTATAAGTAGGGTTTCCATATGTAAAATCGCTTTTTTGGGAACATTTCTACTGCTGGGAGCATTCATGAAATTTTAGGCAAAGTTAAAAATAAAATATCATTCTAGTGACTTCATTTATTTCTTTTTGTTTACTTATTATTGTACTGTAAAAATATACTAAAATTACTAATAGTTTAAGAAAAAAATTAGTTTAACTAAGCAAAAGTTTTTTTTAATCCAACATAATATTCGAATAAATAAAAATAAATAAAAGTTATCTTCTATTGCCAAAATATAAAGTAAACTTAACAAAGTTTATTGACTGATAATTTAAATGATTTAAAACAAAAACAGTCGTTAAGTTAATCACATTTATTCTCATTACTGAAGGCTAATACTAATATTTGACAAAAAGGAGTTTGTTAAATTTAATTCTCTTCCAATAATTAATCTTGTCTAATTGTAATTAAGAGTTTAACTTTCGAAGTTCGACAATGACAATAACATTTACATTATTGTGTTAACGTTTTGATTTAGTTATTTGAATCAATTTATTACGTTCGCGATTATTTAACAGCGACTGTTAAATTTTAGAGCAAGACTCTTCGCAATTTATTCGCATTTGAAATTATACCTTGGTTAGATTCCTTAATCATCCGATTCCCGTCATTCCTTTGGTCAAGTTAAAAAAACTGCAGCCATGGCATATAAAGGATCGCGAAAAAGCCAATAAACATTTTACATGTCCGTGACAAACTAATCACATTTCTGGACAAGGGACAATATTACATACTTATACCGGGACAATCTTGGACATCTGGCAACTCTATTTATGAAGATGCAGAATAACGCTCTTTAACAGGAAAAAATTCGACTACAAACAAATTGTATCACCTGACATGATTCCTTAATTTAGATCTGTATATTTTATAGGGATATTTTTGAATTTGTTTTCTAAAACTTTTTCCCTAAAACTCTTTAAGGATTCAGATAAATAATTTAATTTCAAGTTTGTTATTGCTGTTCAATATTTTCATGCAAGACACACATGTGTGAGTATACATATATATTTGAAATAGTTTTTCTAAGCCATTTTCATTCGTGTATTGAGAGTGTAAGAGAATATTTTTCATTTTTTCCAGATTTTTTGCGAAGTACTAACTAACATTTTAAGGTTGAAGACCAAAATTTTTATTCGAAAAAAGGAATACAATATTTCATTATTATTTAACAAAAATTTAAACAGTGATTCGCTTATTTTACGTTATGTAAATTATACTGGCGGCAGCTTTGCTTCGCTCAATCATTACTGATGGATGAACCCTTTCGCATCGTTTTGTGCTTAAACCAATTCTAGAAACGCGGACAGCTATTGTCTCAGCGGGATACTTCAAATATGGCTAAAAATACGAGACATACTGAGGAATGTGGAACGCCAGGCAACGCCAGCCGAGACATTTAGTAAAATTTTAAATACATTTCGAATATCTTTGTTATCCTACAGTTTAAAAAAGTTAACATAGTTAACAAAAATAAAAATGCTACCTGTAACTTATATAGCTTTGATCAGTAGCTTTGACGAGGGGGTCTATGTTTAAAAGTACTTTATTGCTCCCAAAATCTAAATATATTATTTCTAAATGGTGTTTTTTGGTCGAGCGGCTCGATCTCTTTAACTACTGCACCAAAAAAAATTTAAAAAATACCCACTTAAAGCGTATGTTTTCTACTTTGGGCGAAAAATATAAAAAAATTCGAAAAAAATCTTTTTGTTAATAAAAAAATTAATTTTTATAACAATTGGCATGAGCGCCATCTGTGGGCGACACATCAAATATCTTAGCCAAATTGTATACTTGGAACACGCTAGATGGCGATATAGTGCGAAGACTTCGCACGGGTCAGCTAGTTTGAAATAAATTTCGAATATCTGTTATGTTCTACATACAAGTCATAAACACCTTTTTTATTTTTATTATCGTCGCTCGATTAAATAAGTCGAAACACACTTTCTGTTTTCATGGAAGACTCGTATAGTATTATGACTCTTACGATACAGGCATAACAATTATTTTACTGTTTGCCTGTAAATAAGAAATAAAATAACTCTATGCAAAAATTTCGATGTAGTAACGTATATTGGCCTAGCGAATTCTTGGTGAAAATACATCATGTCTGGAACTGCACTAAACTACTGAACTAAACTACTTGTAACTAAACTACTGAATCTTGTTAATTGGTTTTTGGTGTACGGGTTAGAAACACCATCCAGTATATGAGGATTAATTTAATGTCGAACTGTCAAATCCATATTGTATAAAATCAAAGACACAAATAAGGACTGTGTCCGAATAACGCTTGTACTCACAAATATGTAATTAAAATTATGCTACGATAAGGATACTACGCATATATACACGGTTTAGCAAAATGAGAGTTGTTGGATAAGCGAGCGTTCCGTTTCCACTGCCTGACCTTCAAGGGTAGTACGTTCTCAGAAGAAGGTGGTGGTTTGTGTGACTATACGAGATGCATTTTCCAGAGCTGATACCTCTTATCATTCTGAACATAAAACATTTTTAGTAAAAGTGGAAAAACCAACCTTTACCTTCAAAATTCGATATTTAAAAAAAATCCGTTTTTACCACGAAATGCATTCAAAACGTTTATTACGAGAAATTTTCCTACCGCCAGGAAAGTAAAAGCACCAATTGTTGACGTGGCGTTTTTTTTTTCAATCACTGTCATTACAGATGTGTTTTGTACATTATTCGCAACAATAAAAAATAAAAAATAAACTTATAAAAAAAAATTTAGAAAATACTTCATTTTTCTTTTCTTTTTCAGGCATTTGTTTATTTATTTCAAACTATAAAGTACACAAAGCGGTCCAATTCACACAGACTATTTTACACCTACTAATAACTGCTTTAGCTAGCTCATAAATAGCTGACCGAGCGTTGCACAGTATACTCAGGAACAAACAATCATAATAATTTTGTAAAATTTGTAGATGTCAAAATAATACATAAATGCAGTTTAGCGCCAATGACATTTCGACATTTTTTTTTATATGACACGAAAGAATATATTTATATTTAAAACGACATATTAAAAAAAAGCCGCTCGCGATTATTTATAATAATACAAAAATTTTTTCGAAAATTGTTACGCGCGGATAATTTTATTTACGCGGGAATATGTTTTAATCTTTTCACTTAATTCAAGTTTTCTTTCGTTACTACGCATTTATTATACAATTACAAAACAATTTATTAAGTATTTATCATAAAAACGTAATTAAATGCAATTATCAAACATTAACTCTTTCTTTAAAGCCTCAATTGTTATAGATACAAACATTTATTTAAATGGTAGTAACGTCCAAAAAATAATAAAGTCTATTTATCTATGGTTTATATCACAAACAATATTACCCATTTACACTTATTCTGTACTTACATATGTGTGTGTATGTGTGTGTGTGCTATGAAAGAATGCTCTAAATTGGTACTCAAAACATAAAATGTATAACCTCTCTTTATAGGACCTTTTTCGTTCATTCAATTTATGGATCGTTTAGGCTTTTTTGACATGGAAATGTCTGTTCGCTTATTAAGTATATGATAATTAGTCAAACTTTCTTGTATTACAAAATATATACAGATTTCAATCTCTAATAACTACGAGACTAATAATGCGTTAACAATGTTTGAACCTACACTCTTTTGCATAAAAAACAGCGGTTTTGATTGATTTGACATATTATTAACAAAATATTATATATTAAGAGATTTTATTAATTGTAGTTGTTACTGGCAGGTATAGTGTATTCTGGCACATAAAAACGAACGTTCTAAATTTGAAATTTATTCTTTTTGAATGAAAATTCTCTTTCACTGACAAAAACGTATTTTTTGGCGGTAAATAAAAGCCAACTCTTATTAAGTTCTTTTTCATTTGTTACATTTTTTATTTTAACGAATAAATTTTAATTAAATGTCTGCTGTTTGCTGCATTAGTTCACTTCTGTTTGCTGTTCTCAGTAAGGTTGAAAAAACCACTACTTGTAAAATTATTGCGCTGCTTAAAGAAGACTGTAGCCAATGTTATGTGTCTCAGCAGTACAATGTGAGCCATTCAACTATACCAAGAAACGGGCTCCGTCAGTAGAAGGCCTGATTCTGGAAGAAAACGGTGCACTGAGCCACAGGACGACCGCTTCATAGTCAGTCAAGCGCTACGAAATCATCAAGTTACGTACGTAGATCTCAAACAGAACCTCGAGGACGTCAGAGGTACACGAGTAAGCCTATGGACAGTCAGAAAGAGACTTTAGGCCGTCAATATACCGTAGCTATCGCCCAGCTCGGGGCCCTACATTGCTCCGTGAGTTTCGAGTTGCCAGATTGAGATTCGCTCAAAATTTTTCGTCATGGACTCAACAAGACTGGAATAGTGTTTTATTCACCGATGAAGCTCGTATATCGGTTAGTGGTGAGGATCGACGTCGGCAAATCTTAGGAACACCTGGAGAACGCTTCGCAGAAGTGTGCTTTGAGGAAATCACCCCTTACGGTGAAGGCTCCGTAATGTTTTGGGCTGGTATTAACTCAGATGACCGTACCGAGTTAGTTTTTATTGAAAATGGCACACTTAATGCGCAAAGGTACATAACAGAGGTTCTTATTCCTCATGCCCAACCCGCATTAACAGCAGTTGGTGGCGAGTCCATTTTTATGGACGACAACGCTCGCACCCACCGCTCTAGAGACGTTGATGCGTATATGCAGGAGGCCGGAATTCGTCGGTTAGACTGGTCAGATAGAAGTCCCGACCTCATGTTATTTTTTTAGGCTTTAAAAGTATCTTATACAGATTGTATTAAAAATAATTAATAATTATTAAAAATCTATTGTTAATTCATTTTTATATATCAATTTGTGTTTTTTATATCAAATTGAGATTTTTTAGGTTTATATATATATATATATATATATATATATATATATATATATATATATATATATATATACATATATATATATATATATATATATATATATATACATATATATATATATATATATATATATATATATATATATATATATATATATATATATATATATATACATATATATAGTAATTGAGTGGAGTAAATATAACAAAAAATTCCAAGGAAAAATATACTTTGTATGCGAATTCTTATTCAGATGACGTCCAGAAATTATTGTTATTAAATAGATCGTTTCTAATACATATTTTTACCCATTTAATGCCCATTAAATAATGAACTCATTTTCTACAAAACCAATTACAATAAAAATATTACTTTTATATTAAAAAAATTATTGGTTTACATTTGTATTTCATGAATAATTTTAAAATTAAAAAAACTAAAATAAAAATAAAATTTTACTATGAAAACTAAAAAAACCCGCTTTTGAAGCAATATGACATAAAAAATGAAAAGTAATCGTTAAATATAAAGATCTTGTTTAATAAAATGTCTTTAAATATAAAGATCTTGTTTAATAAAATGTCTTTAAATATAAAGATCTTGTTTAATAAAATGTCTTTAAATATAAAGATCTTGTTTAATAAAATGTCTTTAAATATAAAGATCTTGTTTAATAAAATGTCTTTAAATATAAAGATCTTGTTTAATAAAATGTCTTTAAATATAAAGATCTTGTTTAATAAAATGTCTTTAAATAGAAAGATCTTGTTTAATAAAATGTCTTTAAATATAAAGATCTTGTTTAATAAAATGTCTTTAAATATAAAGATTTTGTTTAATAAGATGACTTTAAATATACAAATTTTGGTCACGAGTGAAAGGATGCCTCTGAAGACAAAAAAATGAACTTTCTTGTAAAAAAGCGTGGAGTGCTTTAAAGTTACCTTTATAAATAATTACTGACAAACAATTTACGACAACTGATATATACTTGATACACTTTTTTACATTTAAGTTAATTTCTGACTGCATTTGTTCCCAAAATAATTATTTTAACATTTTGCACTTTACTCAAAATACTAATGTTATTATCATCGCATAGAATAGTTCACAATATTATGCGATCACACTATTACTAGTATTTTAAGTAAACTGAAAGCTTCTTAACTCTAAAGTCAAGAGAAAAATATTAAAATGGTTTGACAACATTTAGACAGGGATATACTGACATAACAATATATACACAGAAAAATAGAATAAAAAAGTATATGTGTAAAGCCAAAAAATATTTATGTATACTAAATGGAAAAATTTCTAAAAATTAATAAGGCAGAAACAAAAAATCGATTACGAATTAAAATCGCAAACAAGTGCCAGCACTAAAAAAATCTAGGAGATTCCACATAGGTATCACATTCTTATTAATTTACCAAGGTTAGAGCCAATATAAAGATGGGTTCTCTTTATCATTCGGTTTAAACGTCAAGGTTGTTTATGCAGATAATGTTATCGAAAAAAATTTAATTATCATTGAATTTATAAACGTGTTCCATAAACAAATGACTGAGACAGCTTGTTTATATCAAATATCGTGAAATGCTTTTAAAGTTATTTAATTATCATAAAAAACTTTAAATTTATATTGTAAAATAATCAAGTGGGGATAATTAATAATTCGTTAGATATACGCATGTTTATTTCTATTAACGACACGAAAATAAATCTTAGATTTAGGGCAATTCAAGATGAAATCGCCAGTCCGATAAGGTGGCCAATCGAAATATTATAGTGCTCTTTCCCAATATACATCTCTATAGTCAAACGACTGCTACTAGTGTACACCAGCTGCCGCAAACATGTTTTTTTTTAAATAACCAAATAAATATTCATTAACTCAAAAATTTGAACTAATTTCAATTTTTTTTAATTATTCCTAATAATCAGGTTGAATTATTTTTAGTTTCTAGAATTATGATAGTTTTCCTTTCTTTTCATTAAGTTTAATCACCTGCCGGTAATGTAATCTGAAAATGTGTAGCAAATTAATAAGTGACGCCAGATTTAAACATGTGGCCATATCATCAGGAAGTTTTGATTAAATGGCTAACTTTTTATTAGGATTATATATATATATATATATATATATATATATATGTGTGTGTATATATATATATATATATGTATTCAAGTGTTCTATGCTTATATTTATATAAACATTATAAATTAATATGATTCCACTTTACGGTATGAAAACATGACCGTTCATTATGCCTCCCACACTTTTTGTGTATGTTGGAAAAAATATATCAGCTCACAAAGCAGCTTATTAAAAAGTTATGCAAAAAAATAAAGGACATATACGCGAAATCACATTATACAAAAAGTAAAAACATTTAAAAACAAACATAACACTTTTACGGCTTCTGATTTTCTTCTTCTGATTTTGTGAAGAATGCGATATCGTCTCAATAGATTTCCATGGCTTCATGTTTAACTTCTTTTTAGCTAAACATTAAAATATTTTTTTTAAAATAAATTATTTAAGAAAGGTTTAGTGATGAGTGTGTGAAGCAAAAAATAATTTACAGGTATTATTTCACTTTGACTGTATCTATTACGGTCTCAAAGTAAATACTCAGCCTTATGGTATTATAGCATTCAACTATGTTAATCAACAATATTTTACTCGCTCCTTGGGTGAAAAAATTTGTGCTAATCGTTTATTACATATTTTTAAATTTTTCTTCCTCCCAGGTCCACCCAGTAGCGTATTCTAAATAATAACTAATATATAAATATAGAGGCTTTATTTAAACTGAAACTTTTAATAAGTAGAATAGAGTCATCTACTGGGAAGTTACAAAATAACATATTTACGATGGTGGCTTTTAAAATAAACAGATGTCGCTCGCAATAAATTAAGAAGTACAATTCAGTGACAAGCTAATTTCTGCTGCACGGAAAGTGAAATAAAGGCTAAATCTGGAAAGCTAAAAATTTGCACAAAACTTTGTTACGAAATCCTAAAGATAGGCTGAAAAGTCTCATAAGATACCGTGTCCACTAGCCAAGATGTGAAAGGTCGTGATACTCGGTCTTTTGGAGATATCTCGCTTCTTATACCTCGCATGTCTTTAGAGCCTTAATAAAACAGATAGAACACGAAATTCTCTACAAGTTTAGTTATTCAATTTTTTTTTGTATGGCTGACTGTTTTCCAGATACAGGGCGGAGAATGGGCAACGCGCCGTCATTAATGGGATATCTACCTACAGTTGACCCGCGGTAATCCAGTCTCTGTCTAATCCGGCACCTCCTATAATTCGACATACCTATGGCAGTACATACAAAGCAATTTGTCGGATTAAAAGGTACTCATTTTCAAAAAGTTCCGGACAACAAGGTGTCGGTGGCACTTCTCTATTATCCGACAAATTCGATAATCCGACACCGTCTTCCAAAACGTTTGTCAGATTACCGCGGGTCAATTGTATAAACTGCTAAGTCAAATGCATAGTGCACTTTGCAAAGTTAATTATATGATGAAATATAGTTATTATTATTAAAGTCAAAAATTTAATTATCTATACTATATAAATTTAATATTAAAAATGCATGAAGACTGTCGTGTAATAAAACCTCTACAATTGCTAATAATATATTTAAATTTTTAATTTCAATTCACGATTTATGTAATTTCACTGTATTTTTTATTTTTGGTAATTTTTCATAAATACATTCTTTAATTTTAATTTTCATCTTTCATTCTTTCACTCTAAGGTTTAAGCCATAAGACCGCAATGCACATATCCGTAGCTTACACATACCAATCACACACGATTTGATTTTTTTCCAAGCAGTGTACATAGTGTGCCAACCGGCACGTCTGGACGCATCAGGCCTACTAAGTCAGCTATCTTGTCAACTAGACAAGATACCGGGATCGTTTTTAATTTATTCTATTAACAATTTCGTTTTTAATATTCATTATAATAGTAAACTCACTAATTGTTTTTAATTGTGTTTTCTTTACCGTTTGTTGCATAACACATTGCCTGCCATTTTAATTACATGTGTATCATCAGTGAGCAAGCTACTAACACATACCATTTTGTTGCATGCTAGCTACTGACTTATTTTGATGGCATGTCTATTTTGGCTTTTAATTTGACTGTACTAAGGCCTTTAACTTGACTGCACTAATTTAAAATTTACTAACAATTTCGTTTTTAATATTCTTTATAATAGTATACTCGCTAATTGTTTTTAATTTGTTGTTGTTTGGATTTTGTTTACTATTCGCTTACCATTTTAATTAAGGTACTTGATACAAATAAGGCCTATTTAAAATTTAGGCCTTATTTGTATCAAGTACCTTATTTTCGAAGTTGGGTTTATTTTTCTTAAGTTTAGGCCTTATTAGAGCATAGACCTTATTTGTATCAAGTACGCTACATGTGTATCGTCAGTGCGCCAGCTACTGACATATGCCATTTTGTAGTATGTTAGCTACTGACTCATTTTGAAGACATCTACCGACTTTTGATTTGACTGCACTAATTGAAGAGGACCCTTTGATTCATAAGGTCCTTTTTGAGCACCCTGCCCAATTTGTTACGCACAACGCAAGACGGCCGACAATAATCAGAGGAAATAGAATAAGTGATATTTAATACTTTAACGCACACGTCCGACAAAAGCCGGAGTAACTCTGGCCGAATCTTGGCTATCCGAACGTTACGAGTTAAAATGTGCTAACGGAGAAAAGGATAAAACATGCGACATAATACGTGCTGATTGAGACGGGTGACATTTAGTCGGCAGTGTGCGCATTTTGACGTATATCAAAAGTTGGCAATTGACCTCCGAAAGAAGTCGACCATTATCGGCCGCCAACTTTACAAAAATCGTTCGTTTACGTTGCGCGTAGAGATTTTTTTCTTTTAAATCACTGTCGTTAGCGGCTAGTTCATCTAATTATTGATTGATAATAAAACTGAGTAATATCGAATCGGATAACATGTGATGGGATTACAACGTGGAGACATTGCGTAACGTGAAAAATATCATTTGCAGTGTTTAAAAACTACACAAACTTAAAAATTTATTTTTTATGGTTCCGTAGTTGAATATCAAAAATGGAACCCTTGCGATTTCGCATTGAGTGTAATGTCATTAAACTCTCCTTCGTGATGTGTCACCGAAGTGTACCTGTGCCAAGAGTGTATACACATAATTAAGTACGGAACGTATACAGGTACCGCTACTGTTAAGTACATAAGACGAATTCTTTTACACTAACCTTAACGGTACCATTGCTCTTTGCTTTTTTTAACCTTAACGGTACCTTTGCTCTTTGCTTTTTTTAACCTTAACGGTACCTTTGCTCTTTGCTTTCTTTGCTTGTAAATAATACTAATACCACATCTATAGATATTTGCTACTCAATCACGCCTAAATTTATATTAAAATTGTAATTCGATGATTCTTAGCAAAGAGGCTAATTTTTAACCCGAAAAACAGCATAATTCTTGTGAAATAAAACTCAATGTTTTTATATAATTTTGACAATGTTATAATATGTCAATATATGACGAAAAAGTTTATATAAATAGAAACAATTTATATTAAACTTATTATCCAAATATCTACAGAACCCAAAACTTGTATAAACCTAAATCCTGTCATCTTCATGGAAAATCCACGCAAACAAAAGCTATTTGCAAATAAATATAATCTGATTGATTTAAATGCACAGCGTCAACCACAGGCGTTAGTAATACGAAAGAATGGTGTATTCTTGTTTTGTAATGTAGGTACCCCCTAAGAAAAGGTTCTAAAAATTCCATCCCTTAAAGGGCCACCTCTTTAGGGGTAGGCGTTTTGAGAAAGCGTAAAATTAATAAAAAAAGAAATTTCTTTCTGACTACTATTAAAAATTAGTCGAAATAACTTTTTAACTCTCTGTTCAAATTAAATTTTTTTGGCCAGTAACTAGGCACATCCTGTTACATTTTTTTTAAAATTACAATGTAATCTGATACCATGTACAATTGTCTCTAAATTTACTTTGTTCTCTCGAATGAAATCGATCTGCGACGCCGAGTTAATAAACTGATTCTACTACGAAGAGTCTTCTCATTCAGAAAATTGTGTTTGATCTGCCACGTCACCAGTTCCGAACTAGCGGCACACTTCTAGATGGCCAATAAAACTATCTTCATTTCGCGCGCACTTTTACAACTTGGAGACCGGTGTATGATATAAGAGTTTAATGGCGAGTTTGACGTTTGAGCGGCCATTACGCCTGTATGTACGTTTTTTGTTATTTATAAATTTTACTAAAGTCAATTGAAAAGCTCTTATTGTTATTAATTTTGCGTTGGGAAGCAATAACCATCTATAACAAATAAGTTAATACCCTTTCTATAGGTTTAACAACAATGTCAAACATTGATAACTGAATGTAAACTAAGAAAAAAGTATAAAAATTGATATTGCATTGAACCCGAAACTCCTCAAAAAAGGGGGAAATGCGATTATCTAAATTTCACAATTATTTTTACCAGGATTATTTAGAAAATGAGAAATAAAAATGTTTAAAATAAAATACTTTTTATTTATTCCTACTGGTAACACTAGTTCTTTTATACTACTCCCACAATATTAGCTTTATGCTTTTGATTTATTTGAGCATAAGACCCATGCAGTGTGAATATACGTAACCTTAATTAGATTTTCACTAACCTCCTTGCCAAATCATAAACAGTTATAACTAATATAACAAATGAGAATTAAAGTTTGTTTGTCTCGCTATCACGCCTCAATTTCTCAACCGATATTCGTGAAATTTTTCATGCAATCTGACAATAAACAGCCACTTTTTATTCCGGAAGGGATTTCAGTAAAAAAATATTTCGTTGGGGGTAATAGGGTGAATATAAGTTTGCATATACGTAGTAAGCGAATAATATAATTTAATATTAAAAATAATTATCTTCGGCTGCATACTACGGGCCGCTTTCTTTTCTCGCCATTTCATCGATTTTGCGTATATCAAATCACTTAGCTATTACCAATGATATATAATATAGAGATATATAGATCATATACATCATTAATTAACCAAGAATTTTATTTTTAAATAATATTATCTTGTTTCTCTTTTACACTCTAGCGGGTCAAAGTTAATTGAACTTAAATATATGTCTCCTGAGGTGGAGATAACAAACACACACACACAGATAGCAAGCTAACGCTGATTTGTTATATATATATATATATATATATATATATATATATATATATATATAATACTGAGATAATTTATGTAGGTGCATATATGATACGTAGAGAAATAAATAATAATTTTATTCAAAAACGTATGTTAGACCCATCGCATCTAACAGATATTTCTTAATTGGAATAGATAGCTTTTTCGTTAGATTTATTAGTTTTTTAAGATAATTGAGAAGAAATAAATACGTCGTCTACAAAATATCATGGAACGTGAAGCTGGTGGAGGTTATAGTTTACTTGAATAATATCTTTTCGGTCATATTTAAAATCCCTTCCCGAAAATGTCGCGTGTAATAAAGAGCTAATGCGGTTATTTGGAAATTATGAAATTATTTTTATTAACCGTTTTAGTGCCATGGTTTTTTACTAATATATACTTAAAAATGCCAAAGAAATCTTTTGTTTTTGATGTCATTTACCCTTGTTTCGAAAAAAAACTGTATCTTCCAAAAGTTATCCAAGTTTAATAATTTTTTCAGTGTTTTCTTAATAAAAACTTGTACAAGGATAATAAAATATAAAGAAAATTATGGAAATATGTATTGTGAATAAAAATTATAACAAAAACTGAAATCTAGGTCACATCGTATTTTCGCAGTCCGGTACATCCTCCGTATCAGCAAAATAATTGTTATCGTCACTATTATCACTATCACTCAAAATTTGCATTACACCAAATTGAAAATGAAAAATTGTCTTTTCCTGGATAATGTGACCTTTATGTAACACGTAGAAAGATAAAAAATTAGCTATGCGTGCAAGCGACCTCCCCTACCGCGCCCTAAACAGAAACTGATTTCGCGAGCGCCATCGCGCCCATGGCAAATTTAGTTAGTACGCGCACGAGCGCGATGGCGCTCGTCGACACTCTAACGGTTAATATAAACACGAAAATTTGAATAAATTAATTGTGAAGTTATTAAATTGTGTTTCTTAATGTAAACACAAAAACTCGACTAAATACTGTAATTACATTTTAGAGAGAATCAAGCATTTTTTCTTTATGTGAAAAATTAGACAAATTTATTTTTCTAAAATGTAAGAATTTCATAGATTAGATCGTTGATATGGATAATGAAATGTACACATGTATACTGCTACAACTATGCTTGCTTCGCTTATACGCTATGCTTGCTTCGCTTATACGCTATGCTTGATTTACTTCACTTATACAACATCTATGCTTGCTTCTAAAAGGAAAATAAAAAAAATAAAATGCAAAGACACCATTATTATAAGGAAGTCCTGTTCATTACGAAGGTTAAGAACATTGAATATGTTTTCTAAGAATGTGCAACGCTGTTATTATCAAAGCTTGTTATTAAGATTTATATGTCTTGTCAATAGTTGCGTTTCCTGTCTTTTGTATTTGGAAACTAACTATGTTGTTGCTATCCATAAATTGCTTGTGGCTCACTGATAGCCGTACGCCACCACTACATTAAACCGGGCGGTGCTGATTCATGTGCGCAAGTATCGTGTGTATGAAAAAAATTAGAAATAATTATGAATATTATTTTCAATTTTCTGGAAAAAATCATCTTTTAAATTTTATTCTGACGACAATCAACTATTTTTCAGTCTACGAATAACGTCTATATATAAAAAAAAATGTATATATATATGTGTATATGTATATATATATATATATATATATATATATATATATATATATATATATGTATATGTATATATATATATATGTAAATATATATATATATATATATATATATATATATATATATATATATATATATATATATATTAGCGATGGTGGTGCTTCAGGACTATCTTCTATATTTACCTCATTCATCATTATAAGTTTCAAGACTGAACACAGTTAATTATATTACTTATAACACGATAACCTTATTATAATGATATTAACTATTTAGCACGGTATATAGCGAAGCGTGTACAGTTCCAGATAGTATTGATATATATTGCTCGCTCGATGGATTCTTCGTAGTGAACTCGCTCGGCCGATGCTGAAGGGAGCCGAGTTTCCCGAACAATGTACTCGTTTGGCCTGATGCCGAAAGGAGCCGAATTTACCCGAACAGTGAACTCACTTGGCCAATACCCAAGGGAACAGGGTTTACCCGATTTAGCGTTACCGAGCTAGACTAATGCCAAAGGAAGCCGAGTTAGTCCGATTCCGAGTCACCGACCAGAGCGTGGCGGCTCAGTTTCGTTCACTGCTCAGAAAAGGTGCACATGGTGCGCCTAAAGAAGATTTCTCTTGAAAAGTTAACGTGGTATGCTCAGTGGGTCACATGACATGAGTAATGTGCTATGATATTCTTATTTCGATTCTTCAAACTTAATAAAATAAGATCTGCGTGATCGTTGTTACAGTACCATCTTCACATTCGTATAGTCGAGTTTATCGATTAAAATTAAATTAAACTGTAATAACAAAAGACTGTGTCTGTTTTTTTAAGTGAAAAGTCTATAACTTCGCCTTGGTAGCCAGGTCAAAATTTTCGATACAACGAAATTATAACGAATTTCATGACGCGATAACTCTTTAAACAACGAATTGACAGGAAATTATTGCGAAATTTGCGAAA
The DNA here is from genome assembly GCA_039881145.1 of Druceiella hillmani. NCBI lineage: Eukaryota > Metazoa > Arthropoda > Insecta > Lepidoptera > Hepialidae > Druceiella > Druceiella hillmani. The sequence goes on along the minus strand of JAYKKI010000019.1, from coordinate 18,116,647 downwards.
AGTATACTCTTCCAAGATTCCAACTAGTCGAGTTATTTCAACAATTGAAGTAATCTAAGAGCATAACAGCCGAGAGCGAAAGAGACAGAAATATAGAAGTATGCATATATTACAGGTGGTCTACCTCATGAACGCGTGGAGCGATGACGCCGGTCCAAGTATCCATGGAAAGCCCTTAAGTAGATCTAATAATACCTCAAGATATAAAGACTTTAATAAATACATTTATAAAATTTTGAGACTTTACAAAGTTGAAAAACTATACTTTTTCAGAAATATCCGCTTATATGAGACGAAAATGTGACTAGACGCGAAAGATACGACAGTCTGAGGAAAGAGCCAAACGAGGAGAACTAGAAAAGCGCCCAAATGAAGAAGTTGACAAATCGGTCTATACGAGTTTACATGTATATTTTTAAGTTTATTTCAATGTTATTGCAAAATGTAATAATGATCAACGTTCGTGATATTGATAAAGACATTTATTTAAATAAAAGACTATTTCTTTACTTAAATTCTTACAGAGATGTAAAAAACCGGTGATCATGACGTTATCACGCAAAATCCTGCGACTTGTATATGGCCGAGTCCGTTTTGTTTTCTTTTTTAATATTATTGTTAGTACTTAAATAAAACGAGCAATAGATGGCGCCAAGATGACTTTATATGCCAATGAAACGCTACAGTATTATTACCACTCAGTGTTTCATCTGTTAATACAAAAGAAATTTGGATTCCAAAATGTTCTTAAAAAGCTTTTTATAAATATAATAAAAACATAAACAAAATAAAAAATTAAAGTTAATAACTTAAAATTCTGTTTTTCGTGCATAGAAACCGTGCAAGAAACATGAGGCCGTTTGAAAACGATCACAGTGCCACCAAACAAGGCCTTTTGACTAAACATTTGTAAATATCATTACAGAATTTTTGTTTTTTAAAATATGGATAAAATATAGTTTTCAGTTAATTTATCAGTGAAATAAAGAAACTACTTAAAGTAAGCTGTATTGTAACTACTTAAAGTAAGCTGTATTGTTATTATGACAAACTTTGATTCTCAAATAAAAATTAATATTTCTATCCATAGTCACACCCCCGACACTCCATACTAGCGAACAGATTTAATTGCTTACACTATTACATACGTACTCGCCTATCCGTATCTGTTTGTGTGTGTGCCTAAATTAATGTAGGGCTGTGCAGGTAAAGAATATTCGCTATCACCACATATCGGTCTCGATCGTTGCGGGCAATCGCACCGATCGAGCGAGTTGACGCTACGTCAGCAACATAGCTGTTTCTGTTTCTAATCAATAGCGAATCGATATCGAATGACTGTCTCGATAGCACGTTGGTGCAGTAACTTTGTACTGGGGCGCACGTCTTTATTATTAACGAATTATGAAAATTAAATTATGTACATAAATATTTTATACATACATTTAATTGAGTGTAAATAATTTGATGAAATGTGATACACTGGATTAAGGTCTTCGTTGTATCTTTGACTCTTGATAAACAATATAATAAGCCTATGGCCGACACTACAAGGATACGTTTTCCAACCACATTGCGTTCAAACAAAACAATAACGTTTAAGAATAGTTTGTATTTTAAAACTGCTCAGTGACATGTTTGTAGACACAAAATTATAGGCACTAACCAAATAAGTTGGTGATACAAAACAAAACTATTTACAACAAACAAAAAATGGAGACAAAACAATCTCCTATCCTTAGTGATTTTATTGCTTTCTAAACACTCGTACACAGCGCAATAACGGAGAGTTACATTGAATTATTATAAATATTTATCTATTAAGACTGAATTACACAAGTTAAACTCAACCAAACATCCCAAAATCAAATAAATAACGTGCGCACGCAACAAGTGACAACCTGGGATCGCGTACTCTTGATCGTACCCCTTATATGCGGGTGACGTTACATTGGCGGGGGGAGGTGAGTGTCCCTTCTTTACGCAGTAACAGTTAATATTCTTTGACATACTCGCTAATGTCCAAAGATTAACACTCTGCTAAAACAAAATCCCGAAACAAAGACAATATTGATTATAAAAATTACAAAACAAATGTTAATTAATTAAAATTAAAAGAGGTTTTATTCCAATACAAATGTGACATATGTGTGCAACATAAAATAGTAAACGTCATTGAATGAAAAGAGGTTATGTTACAAGTGAAAATTAAATTCGATTTTTGAAAAAAACTAAACACTATTTTTCTTTTTTATAAATTATTATAATGCTTTTATACAACGCATTACATCATGTTTAGGCACTATAAATAATTTTGATTTAATACAATACGTACGCTCTACGGGCTATTCAATTGAAATTATGGCTTTATAACCAATAGTATCTAAATAAGAAATTAATTTTATTAAGCATGGAAATCTATACAAATTTTAGAAAGAGATAAATATAAAACGCACACACGTTCTGTCACGCTAGCAAATTGTCATTCTTCGCGCCATGTTTAAAAAAAATTTCTAAATGTCGGTAGTCTAGACATTTATTTAATACGGTAGTAACTAAATAGGATAATTATGAAACATTATTAAAAAAAAAGAACTAGATTGCGTACCAAATTTAAAAAAAAGATATATATTTTTTACCGATATTTTAAAAATTACTTTAAGCAATGATTTATTCCGTTTAAGACGTTTTTTAAGTTGATCAAAAAAATAAATTTATTTATAATTTGTTATAATAACTATCGATCAATGTTTTTTCATCTTCTCTATTGAGTAGATCATGTTTACATCTATACCGGCCCTAAATTAAAAGAATGTAAATTGGTTTTGAATAGTTAATAGGCGCGCTCTTGTAACGGTCGTCCACATTTACACTCCATTCCGAAAACAGGTTTTTTAATGATGAAGACGGCCAAAAATGTTGGTTGGAGAACATTGTTGGACACCGTGCAAATAATTATCTGCTTGTAAACTATTTTTAGGAGTTTGCGATATTTTAAAAAGATCCTGCCCGCATACGAAACATGGCAATAATTTATTTGTGTTTAAATTTAGAGTATTCGAGATATAATGTACGAAGCGAACATTTTGTTCGTTTGCTTTGTTTTTCTGTTCGGGCTAATCTCTGGAATCACATACCCGCCTACAATTGTTTTTTGTTTTGCTCGGATTAGATACTTAATGAAAGATTATATGCAATATATTTCTATCACTACACTCATAGGGAGAGATCAGTAATAAAAAAATGTGACAGAAGTTGAGAAACACTGTTTAAACGTTGCAAACTAGAGAGAGAACGTCTTATTCATTGTGTGATCATCCCGAATATTTCCATCGATATTGGACGGGTGTAAACCACAGAGTGGGGGTAACGAAATCGACCGCAGCGCTCGCTGTGGTAGAAATGGAAATTTCTAAAGGCTCTTGTTAAATATTGTCGTAGACAATATAATTTACTTATGTTTATTGACATGTTTACTTTCGGACCCAGTGCAGTTTAACCGAAATGCGAATTTCAATGATATCTTAATGAAGAATATACATAAAAAACGATGTATTTAGAAAAAAATAGGGCTCGGTAGTCATTATTTTATTGTGAAAAATTAATTGGATAAAAAAATTACTATGATTATTACAATGCAAATTTTTTTTGACTATATTATCTAACAAATATATAAATATGAATGGTGACAATAAGAGAAAAAGTTAAATACGAGATTAATAACAATTTACAAAATTTTAAAAAGATGACGTCTATCTCACTTTTAATATTAACAAAACATTTAATTCTACCAATGTTAAAAATTTATGATTAAATCTGTGGTTTCTGATTTTTTTAGTTATAAATTAATAATGGGGACCAAATGCATTTTAGCGACAATGAGAATTTCATTGTTTATCAGCCCAAAAAAAATAAATTTAAAGTAAGAGGATCCATTAAAATATAATTTAAAAAACTTGTTTTCCATAAACTAAATATTTAAAGGTCATAATTATTTACCTTTTAAATACTTTGTAAATAGTTATTATTAACATTTCTATTTAGATGTTTGTTGATAGTGTAGTATATATTTATAAATTTAAAGTTAAAATAGTGAAAAATACTTCAGAAATAACAAAATAAAGATATTTATTTTAAGTAATTATTTTAAAACCAATTTTTGCAATATTGAGTCGTACTTTTTAAATATGTCTTTTTTGTGTATATCCTTTTACTAAAAAAAATCACTAAAATTAGTATGTTTGCTGTACCGGACTCGTACCTAATTTTTTATGCTTTAAAAGCAAAATTTTCTAAATATGTCTCGATAGTTATTATAGTAATTTTGTATTAAATTGTAAAAATACTTCAAGAAAGAAGAAATTCTAATATGACAGATTTCCAATATTGAATTGGAACTGAGATAAAAAAACTAAATAGATAGCTGGTATTAAACACATTCCGTCTGACATTGTTTGTGGTTAAAATGTTACGATATGGGAAAAATGTTTATTATTTCACTCTTTTTGTTGAGCTTGAAACAAATGGATATTGTATATTCTGGGTACGGACAACTAAAATCTTGTTATTATTCGTTAATAAAAGCATTTATTTAGACATTTTCCGTTATTTTTATATTATACACGTAAACATTTACCAGAGCCATTAATTTGAAGTATACTAATAAAATTGACGCGCCTTTAAAGTTGCAGACGATAGGCGGCGCTGATGTCACGCACCCAGCCAATACCCTTGACTCTGTCGATTCGATCGGAGGCGTTTAGTGGCCACGAGGGGAGAGGGGCATGAGAAGTTCACATATATAGCCTGCGATGGAGTTTGCTTTTTAAAGAATTTCAGAATATCAGATTTGAAATAAACTAAACAGCTGGTTATAAAAAAAACCGCAAAAGCACTTTAAAACAAGCAATAATTTTGTTTTTTAGTCAAAAATAAAACGAAATTAATAAGAAAAACCTTTTAAGTACGAATCAAACTTGCAATATGAAAATTTTCTATATACCAATGTTTAAACGTTCAAGAGCACACGGCATTTCTTTTAAAATATTTACAAATATCAATAATAATTAGTGAATTTCGCGCGGGAGAAGTCGGGGCACAGTTAGTCTCATAATTCGATTTATATATCCTAAAATATTTTTGTAGATTTCACTACCGTATACATTTATTTTAAACATTGGTTTGCTGTAGCTATAACCGGTTTAATTTCTTTAACTCAAAAATACTTCTGTAATCCGATTGTAAAACAGAAAACGGCTTATAATAGATGATCTATAATAATAAAACACATATGTATATTCCAAAATCTTTTTGTAGATTTCACTCTCGTATACATTTATTTTAAACATTGGTTTGCTATAGCTATAAGCGGTTTAGTTTGTTTAACTCAAAAATACTTCTGTGATCCGATTGTAAAACAAAAAAAACGGCTAACAATAGACAATCTATAATAATTAAACACATATATCCTTAAAAATTTTTGTTCATTTCACTGTCCTATACAATTATTTTAAATATTGCTTTACTGTAACTATAACCGGTTTAATTTGTTTAACTCAAAAATATTCCTGTGATCCCATTGTAAATAGAAAACGACTCATAATAGGTAATCTATAAGAATTACACACATACATCCTAAAACCTTTTTGTACTTTTCACTGTCGTATACAATTATTTTAAACATTGTTTTGCTGTAGCTATAACCAATTTAATTTGTTTAACACAAAAATACTGCTGTGATCCGACTGTACAACAGAAAACGGCTCATGACATGTAATCTATAATGATTAGCAATAGTTGTACACTGTTAACCTTTTTTGCACATTTTCATGTGGTCTACAATATCGTCATGTATTATTTTACCATAGCTATAAGAGTTTATAGCTATGTCCATTAAGTTTATAATGCAGCTATAAAAGTATCTTGTCCTCAGACGGTCTGGCGACTTCGAAACCATGCCATAAGAACTAAGCGATGCTTCTGGGCCGGTTGGTTTAGAAATTGACTAGAACAAATCCGATATTATGACTAACTGTTCAAATAGAACCGTGAGCATTGAGATAAACCAAATAGAAAGAATACAGAGATACGCACATTGTGGTCAAGAGGTTGTTATGGGGATAGAAAAGCAAATCAATGTAACTGGCCAGCGGATAAGACTAGCGTGGGCAGTCTACTCCAAACTTCAATTCAATTTCAAAACGTAAATTAAGACTGAACAGAAAGTTTGTGTACATTATCAGTGTTTCCTAGCAGTACCAACATACATATGGAGCTGAAGTGTTTACAAAAGAAATCCTCACTAAACTCAGAATGTCTCAAAGAGCAATTGAAATTGGAAGAGCACATGCTGAGAGACCGAAAGGGGAACGAGTAGCTCAAATAGAAGAGCTGGGTTGCGAACGCCATCAAACGTTTTGCAAACCTTACGCGGCAATGCCCATGTCGTCAGAAAGTAAGACTCGGAGTATAAAGTGGTCGTTGAATAGAGACCGTAGGATGTAAAGTGCCCATAAGGAAGTCCAAATATGAGTTGTTACGATGACCTTAAAAGAACAGCTGGATTGAAATGTTTGGAAAAAGTACAAATTCGAGTAGATGGGTATAGAATGGAGGAGGCCTAAACCTTTGCCGTGGAACATGACTAAAGAAGAAGACGTTTTAAAAGTTTAATTAAAAATGTATTGGCGCACTTTGATTATTTTCACTTAAGTTATTACTGCTCCTTATCCACATAATATAAAAATATATTATATACTCTATGTTCATCATATATTATATAAATTAAAAATTTCACATTTACATATTATCATTATATTAACCACGATCTTGGGAAACGTATAGAAAATTTCAAAATGCGAGCCTACAGACGCATGATGTCAACATCTTGGGGTCAGAAAGCCACCAATGAGGAGGTTCTGTGATGGAAACGGAAGCTTCTGCGAACCATCAAACAACTTAAAGTAGCATACCTGGGGTATACGATCAGACACGACAGATCTCTTGCAACTAATGCTGATGGCAAGAGTTGCTGGAAGAAGAAAAGCTTGTCATAGAAGAAAGTCATGTTTGCGTAACATCCTAGAATGAAGTGAGATTACGAGTACTGTCGAACTCTTCCGCTTTACGAAGGATAAAATCAAATACGCAGAGCTGATTGCCAACCTTCACTAGTTGGAGGGGCACCCTTAGAAGAAAATTATATTATACTATGATAATTTGGTAAAAGTGTGGCGACAGTCGGATAAGACGTTTTTGTGCCAAACGCTAAAAAACTTGTCCAGCACTACGAGGGTTCCGTACACACTTAAAGGGTTGAATAGATTCTTCCGTAAACAGTTTAGGGTGCATATCATTTCTATTAAACTATTTACTGTGTTATTTTGTTGTTTTTGTCCTGTACATATCTTTCACAGGCGAAAAAAATCGCAAATATCTCAAAGGCCATGAGATTTAAAATGACCGCTATAATTTCCCAGTAAACTTTAAGTAAGCCTGAGTAGTTTCGGAGAATGTGTGACATATTTTTTTGAATATTTTCAGTAATATTTCTAAAATTATCGATTTTTTTTATAATTCCATTTTTCATTCCCATATACGACACATGAATTTAAATACGTATCTTTTATTATTTTGTCCTTATATTATTCGATATAAATATTTTTGAATGTTAATTATAAAGATATACAAGTGTTAATATTCTTTATCAATATACTAAATTTCAAGTTTCGTGTCTAATGGCTTTTGAGAAAAACGACTGTGACAGACAGACGGACGAACATCCGTGTAGTCTTATAAGGATTACGTTTATTCGTTTCGAGGTACTGAACATTCAAAACAAAGAAACAAAACTTTTCCTTTTATAATATTAACATATTTGCACTATATTATCCATAACAAAAATACCAAAAAAGAAAATTTCAAAACGTTCATTGAAATGTGTTCTGCGGTTTTGAATGGGTCGTTTTAATAAGTCTAAAAAACTAAATTCTTGATATTTTAATAGAAATGTCTATGGTCAATACGGACATCATATAATATATTTATAAAATATTTTTGCAGAATTATTGTAAATATTTTGTAATTTTGATGTCTTTTTTGCAATATAACAGAATAATCTGCCTTGAACTTATGAAAAAAAGATAACCGACCTTTGCAAATATCCCCAACACCAGTTTTATAAAAAATGAACACAATTTTAGCTACGAAAAAACCAACAATTATGTCATTGTGTAAACTAATTGTGAACATACGATGTGTAAAGTAACCCCGACAAGTGATTGTCAAACAAAAAAATAGTTTGATAAAAAAAACATTAATACTTATGATACGGCACTATACGCAAAAGCAATAAAAAAGTCTTTCGACTTACCTTCGCGCCAAAACTCGTGGGTCAATGTCAAATGTGACAGCCTCACCGTTTTATTCGTTTATTTAACTAAATTATTATTTAGAACAAAATTTTATAGAAACACGTTACGCGGTCAACACCGCACGGCCGACTGACCACTTCATGGAGATCAGCAATTAAATGTCAATATAAGAGATGTTTACCCTTCTGTGTTATCTTTTATGAATGTGATGTCAGAGTGCCTGATTCTGTAATATCGGCCGCCGTTGTTGTGTCGTATCCGTTATATAATTACAATTTATTTATTTATGATAGACATATTGTCTTAAAAATGTGGGAATGTATGTTTACTAATAACAGTTCGGGAATATGATATTGAAATAATCTTTCTCAATGGCATTCTGATAATAATAAAAAAAATAAACAGGTAAAAATAAATTTTACTTCTTTAAATCTAACAACGAGTCTGTGATAAGATTAGACAGTCTTTCGAAAAGAAGGAATACTGCTCTGCTGTATTTTTAGATGTCCAGGCAGCTTCCGATAAGGTATGGCATAAGGGCTTACTCTATAAAATAAAAACGTCTTTACCGCATAGTTACTACTTGTCGATGGAGTCATACCTCACGAACAGAATCTTCCAGGTGAGAGAGGACGGAGAACTGTCAATTATCCAAGATGTAATGGCGGGAGTTCCACAGGGATCTGTCCTTGGTCCTGTCTTGTATACCATCTACACCTCAGACCTCCCAGAAACAAAAGAGGTAACTACTGCTACTTTTGCTGACGACACTGTCATTCTCGCGAGCAACAAAGATCCGATTGTAGCATCTGCCGTCTTGCAGAAAAGCCTCGATAGGATCAACGAGTGGATCCAGAAATGGAGAATCAAAGCCAGCACAACCAAATCCGTACAAATTATTTTTACGCTGAGGAAAGGAAGCTGTGCTCCAGTAATACTGGGAAAAAATGTTCTGCCACAGACTGATTCTGTTCGATATCTCGAAGGTTGACCTGGAAGAAGCACATCAAATCAAAACGAGATGAGCTGAACATGCAGTTCAGAAACATCTACTGGTTGATGGCACGCAACTCTAAATTGTCAATCGACAATAAATTGCTGATATACAAAATGATCCTGAAACCAATATGGGCATATGGTGCACAACTGTGGGGAAGTGCTTGCGACCCCAATTTAAATATAATGCAAATGCTGCAAAATGGTATGCTAAGAACCATTTCCAATGCACCATGGTTCATCACCAATACAGAGATCCACGAAGCTCTGAAAATAACAACAATTAAGGAGGAGATAAAATTAATAGGGCATAAATATAAAACACGGCTGGAAAACCACTCAAATGAATTAGCTACTGCGTTAGCAACCATCTCCTACAATAAACGACTGAAACACCATGATATAATTGGTGACAGATGGTGAAGGATGAGGTGTCTGCTGAGGAGCTCCTTGGAAATGATAAAACGACATAGAACAAATCTGCTTATAGTTTGGAACTGATTGCAAATAAACACAAAAAAAAAATCTAACAATACTCACAAAAAAAAATCAAAGTATTGAGCAGTTACAAAAATTTACTATGGATTAATTTAGTTAAAAATTGTTTTATAAAATGCTTTTGCTACAGACAAACAAATCAAACTTTTGCTTTTATATTTCAAGTGTTTGCTGGGCATTTTTTTCTTTTCTACATTTTCATGGGTGTTTGTGTTTAACCTTGTACTACTTGCATTTTTATTGATATACTAGCTGTGCCATCAACTCCGTGCACGCCCTCTGACCACGTCCATTTCGCAAACATACGTCCGGCGGAAAATTTAATAGCAAGATTTAAAGTACACGTAGCGCCATCTATTGATGTTTTAAGTAGTCTGTAATACTGTTTTATTTAAGGAATGAAAATTATTTTTTGAAAAAATTAAACTCCCGTCTCTTCTGATAGAATAACTCAATAAAGCAATTAAAGCTAAATGTTACTTCAAGTTAACCCCATTCTAAAACTTTATCCGAATTGATTTAATAGTCTTTACGTAATGCGTCCACAAACCTACACACAAACAAAAATTCTAAATAAAACATTAATGCATTCAACCAGTTAATCTCTTATATAAAAAATGTTACACGCAAAGCCAACGAACGACTTATGCAAATGGTGAGTGGGCGGCTGGCAATTATAGCACAATATCGGTGACCGACTTTGTTCTGACTTACCACATAAGTCAAGATACTTGTACCGGCGACTCAATATCTGCTATCTCCGTTAGCGTGTATTCAGTAGTATGTTCTATCCTTTTCTCCACAAGCACCTTTTAACTCATAACGTTCAGATCGAGTAAGGTCGACCAGAATCTATTCCTTCTCAGTACTAGGAAATAGTTGTTATTTTTTCACACAGTCAAAGAAGAAACTCACCTTTAAGTTTTAAATATGATGCTTTCTGTTTTTTCCGATCAGTCTCGGTAGTCTGCGTTGCAGATTCATAAGTATTTTACAGTAAAATTATTGTAGTTTCGTAAAATAATCAGTTTAAAAAACAATTCAATATTTTTTGACGAATTTCTATCTGTGATTCCTGTTTGTTTTCAGTGCCTATATAAGGGTAATTTGAGCAGTGCCATTGCAATAGCTTTTCCATGCTGCCACAATGTAATAGATATTGAAAACGGAAATGGTGATGGCAGCCCCGACGGATTTTCTTGGCTTTGTAATTATATTAACAGGTTCTTACTTTCTTTTAGTCGGGGAGTTTAAAAAAAAATATTTAATCGTTTTTCAATTACAACGACTACATCCGTCGTGGGTTTTTTTAAAAATTTTTAATTTTGATTTTTTATCGTAAACTTACGTAGTAAAGAATGTCTCTGTGCATGAAACTGCTCAGAATATGTAAAGGAAAAATATGATATTTCTCAACCGTTTCGGAAAAATCACGATCAAAGCTGCGATTGGAACGAAAAAAAGGACGTTTTGAAGTGAAAACGTCGTTACAATTAATGTCAGTTGTGGGGAAATAGTCGCGCCTAAATGAACGATAGTTTCTGTTGGAGTAATTTCCAACTTCAATAACTCGGCTAAAAATTTACATAGCGCCACCACTTGGTCTCGTTTTAAAAATAAATGATAAGTTTAAGAGTTTTTGCCAGTATCGCTCTAAAGTCCGTGGCGGTCGGATTTTACACAAACGAAAAGTGAATAATGATTTTTGACCGAGAGATTTAAAATTTGCTAGAGTACTTAAATAATTTCAAAAGCGTATAAATCTTATTTCTCATACCAATAATCTGTCTTCCATAACTGTACGTCGCAAATAAGTTAAACGATTCAAGACAAAAAAATCATTTATTTTCAATGCATATAGTGCATTGATCGATTGACGTTTTTACGAAAAGAACCGCGGCAGTGTTCGACAATTTTTTTTATTAAAACACGTTTTAAATATACAAGATTGATATACAGAATCACCTAAATGAATAATAGACATGTGCTTAATTACACCTGTGTGCATAATATTAATTAATAATAGTTATAAACAAATAATACGCAATAAAATATTTCACATTAAACGCATGTGTTTGCACGTTTGTTTGTCTATTTTTTTATTTTTCTGAAGACCCGTATGAATCTATACCTAATCACCTATTTAACATATTTTGACTCACCAAATAGACATCAAACACTGAAAAGTCGCTCGCACGACATTCGTTGCATCGGATCGTTCTGCAGAATAGCGCCGATAAAAAAATTAACTTGCAAACAATGTCAAACTCGTTTTGTGTATACGATTTGACTCGTCGTTGTGGGAAGTCGTGACACGCTAACCTCGTACATACGGGGAAAACTTAAAGATAATCCTGATAACGAGATTGTGCAGTAAAATAGTAAACTTTTTAATCAGTTTTACCCGGATAAAATTATGAATTCCTTCCAATTTTCCGGGACTGAACGGGAAATGTTTATGTTGGCCTGGATTCATTGGTACTGGTTTGAAAAGGGCGAGGATATTGTGTCTATTTAAAGTAATTAAAATTAAATGTTTGAGGATTTCCAAATAAAATAGTCGGTTAAGTACGAGTAGAGCTCATACTACGAGGATACGGAACACACTTACGTAAACATTTAAGGATATATGTGGTATTCCCATTAAACTATTCACAAACATTAATAATATTTTTACCGTCTCTTTCGTTGGGGCAAAGCCGTTTAGAATACTAATCCATCATTTGGAGTAAACACCAAGTCAAGCACAGCTTGATGATTGAACGTGTCCAAAAAAAGTTTCTACGATATCTGTATCTATGTGAGATGGCGTGGTTCTTTCCTTTTCTATTTCCTAACCATTTATTTCTGGGTACTTTACTGTTAAAAGGAAAAATCTTATGCCATGTATTGTGGAGTAAACTTTCATTCTTCATACCAAATAGTTTCATACGCTCAAGCAATCATTACCTTTTTGCTATACCACCATCTATAACCGAATTATATCGAAACTCTCCAGTTTCCCACGTTATTCAACTGCCTTACCTTCTGATTGCACCAGAGTGTGATTTACTTGTGACGAGTGAATGTGAATTTATGAAAATGTATAGTAATTTTTTAGAATGTTTTTATCATTATGTGATCAAACCTATCTATAAATTAAAACTTTGTTAGGCCATTCTTTCTTTAGCGTTACGAATAGGTTATTTGTAATGTATTGACAAATATTGGGATAAATAAAAAAAAATAATAACGTATCTTCAAATGAGTACAAATATGGTGAAAAGAAATTAAAAAAACTGATTTGTGCACCGTCAAAATATAATTTAGTCTCTTTAACTTATAGTTGGATATTCGGGAAATATGAAATTCTCAAAAGAATTACAACACAGTTCTATCTATATACTTACGAGTAATTAACAGCTAGGGCGCGTTAGCGATGTACCATTGCTAAATGCGCCCTAGCTATTACTCATAAGTATGATAGTCACGACTCCCAAGAACTTTTACTTTACAAATATCAAGTCTTTCAGAAATACAGCCGATAAAGTAACTATTGTTAAAATCGTGACTCCTAAGTAACTAGTCATGACTCCCAAGAATTTTTACTTTACAAATATCAAGTCTTTCAGAAATACAGTCGATAAAGTAACTATTGTTAAAGTCATGACTCCTAAGAACTTTTACATCACAAATATCAAGTCTTTCAGAAATACAGTCGATAAAGTAACTATTGTTAAAGTCATGACTCCTAAGAACTTTTACATCACAAATATCAAGTCTTTCAGAAATACAGTCGATAAAGTAACTATTGTTAAAGTCATGACTCCTAAGAACTTTTACATCACAAATATCAAGTCTTTCAGAAATACAGTCGATAAAGTAACTATTGTTAAAGTTATGACTCCTAAGAACTTTTACATCACAAATATCAAGTCTTTCAGAAATACAGTCGATAAAGTAACTGTATTACACATGAAGACTTCGTGTAAAAGCAACTAGGAGACTAAGTTTGTGTAGCAATAATCCTGCGCAAGATAGCCAAGTTATTGTTTTGTGAATTTTTTTCCTTTATTTGGTACCTTCAGCCCATATTTGAGCCAAATTTAGAGATTCTCGGTCTATGAGATTTTGATAAATAACTAAGTCGACCTTAAAATAAGCTATTCTCGGCTAGCTCTAGCTCTCAAGCGGTTTCCGATTAAAGTAATTTCGACATTTACGTAAATTGTTTATTCAAGAATTTTGCTTAAAAATGGTTTAATATAGTTTCTATAAATGTGATAGCGTTTCACACAGAAAATTGTCAGGTATTACTTACATTACAAAGGTATGTAACCTATGACGACGCTGATTATTTAAGTTTAAAATTTTCTAAAGATTTATTGAGAAACACGTGTTGTAATTGTTTAAGAATTTGAAGTTTAAAACTTTATCTAATTTTTATATATTCACAAGTCGCAAATATATTTTTGACTTACTTTTTTATTGTAATAAGGTATTAATCATTTAAATATAATCGGAGATGTGGAGTGAATTTTATCATAAAAATAAAATTGTTTATTTTATACGTTTGCTTGCAATATCGCATGAATTATAATATACATTGTGAGCAAAAAAATTGGTCTAAAAATTTCCCGAATATCCAACTGTCATATCTTTGCTTGCAATATGACATGATTTGAGAATACTCGGCCTTTAGTTGTATTGAAAAAAAATTGTATAAGTTAGGGAATGATGAATGGCAAATAAGAATAAACAAATCTCTATTGGAAATGGGACATGAACTATACATTTTATGATAGATTAGGATTTTAAGATAGTTTCGATTGTATCACAATTCAGGATTTTCATCTTTACAGTTACCTACTTGCGTAATATTAGCTAAATAGTTTCTATTTTAAGGCCTCTTCCATGTCACCTTATGGTACCCAATTTAAAGTGTTTTTTTATTCGCAGACGTATTCAGCTAACTATTTAGGCACAAGGAGATATATATTTATGATTCAAGATTTATTATTGAGAAATATTAAATAAAGCTTTACATTTATTATATACTATTAATATATTATTTTTATGGCAGATCTTATTGAAGATCTAAGCATCTATTTGTTTTAATAACAACGTTTGATAAGAAAACGTTACAGTGATTTTAAATAAGTATAAATTAGCTAAACCTGGGCAATCAATAAAGCAGAAGAGAATAGGCTACTCATCTTTGAAAGAAACATCCTTCGATCAATTTTTGAAGTGGTCAAAGGAATTAATATCTGGAGAAGGTTATATAACAATGAAATTTATACTAAATATGGGGAAGCTAACATTTTGAGAGTAATCAAGTCCTACAGAATCAGATGGTTGGGACACGTTTTTTGACGGGATGATCTGGATACAGTTAAAAAATTAACCTTCATGAAGATTGGAAAGAGAAAGACCACCTACAAGGTGGTAGGACAGTCTAGACAGAAAGACTTTAAAATTTTGGGAGTCAACAGGTGGAGAAACCTTGCATCAAGTCGAACAGCCTTGAGGAAGCAGATTGGAAAAACCTTGGCCTACATCAGGCTGTAGTGCTGACAAAGAAGAAGATAAATTAATAAAGATGATATATAGCATACAAAACATACTTTCAATTTTAAATGTCACTTCTTCTTTCCACAAAAGCTTTCCAGCTCGACTGTCTGAAACAAGTATTAAGATTGTAAGTTAAACAAGTTGCGTATAGTTTTGGAATATTTGAATTATAATCGTGTATGAATTTATTTACAGGACATCAAAGAACAAGATATCACATTTAAAATTTAACAAAAAATATTAGTTGTGTAAAAAAAGTATCAGTACTGATATCGCGAATGGAATATGATAACTGTCAACGATTCTCGTTATCGTGTGGTCACGGTGTTTAATTTGGACTCAGTTTCAGTTAAAATGAAGGTTTCGATAAGTTTAAGAAATTTTTACGGTTAAATAAATTATACATTAATATTTACTCATATACGTGTCGCCATTGCATTAAGCCACACCCCTAAATATTGGACTCCGCCCTTTGGTTACGATTGTCGTGCAGTTATGTGCGATCTGCTTCTAGTATTATAAGACTTTAATAAGTACACATTAAAATTTTTACAAAAAAAAAATATATTTTCTGAAACTGTGTTGTCACATGACAAGAATTATAACCAAAATTTGAAAAATAATGCTGAAATATGCATTTTCTCATAAACTATTTTTTAGCCAATTATTGAATGATTGAATAATTATTAGCACTCGATATTTCTTTAGCGCAAGTAAAAAAAATATCTAAAGAAGTGAGAAGTCGATAAAAACTTTTTATTTTGTTTTAGTTTTGGGGATGTTCTAGGCGAAAATGAATGTCACGTCATATATAAATTATATACTCTTTTCCAAAAAAATGGGCACTTGTAGGAATAAACCATATCAGAGTTATTTTATTATCATTTGTTGCGTTTTATATGGCGATATGATGAGAATATTGTTATTTATTATTGAGACACCGTTTTTACCTAATTCAGTCATTAAAAATGCGAATAAATAAAAAAAACAATGTTAAGTCCACAGACGAGCGTTTTCATACCGGTATATTAAGAATGGCTAAAGTTTATTTTTGAATATTTTTTATTAATTTATACTAAAATTTAAAAATTTAATAACGAGTATGGCCTCCTCTAGCTAAAATCAATGCGCTCAATCTGCTAGGCATGCTAGGTAATGCATTTTCAATAAAAACTAACTCGGTACGGTCATCTGAGTTAATACCAGCCCAAAACATTACGGAGCCTTCACCGTAAGGGGTGATTTCCTCAAAGCACACTTCTGCGAAGCGTTCTCCAGGTCTTCCCAAGACTCGCCGACGTCGATCCTCACCACTAACCGATATACGAGCTTCATCGGAGAATAAAACACTAGTCCAGTCTTATTGAGTACATGACGAAAAATTTTGAGCGAATCTCAATCTGGCAACTCGACGCTCACGGAGCAATGTAGGGCCCCGAGCTGGGCTATAGCTACGTATATTGACAGCCTGAAGTCTCCTTCTGACTGTCCATAGGCTTACTCGTGTACCTCTGACGTCCTCGAGGTTTTGTTTGATATCCACGTACGTAACTTGACGATTTCGTGGCGCTTGACTGATTATGAAGCGGTCGTCCCGTGGCTCAGTGCACCATTTTCTTCCAGAACCGGGCCTTCTACTTACGGAGCCCGTTTCTTGGTATCGTTGCCAGGTACTTTAGACGGTGGAACGGCTCACATTATACTGCTGAGACACATAACATTGGCTACAGCCTTCTTCAAGCAGCGCAATAATTTTACTAGCTCTCATCGTTTTTTCAACCATACTGAGAACAGCAAACAGAAGTGAACTAATGCAGCAAACAACTGAAATTTAATTAAAATATATTCGTTAAAATAAAAAACGTAACAAATGAAAAGGAAGTTAATAAGAGTTGGCTTTCATTTACCGCCAAAAAACACGTTTTTATCAGTGAAAGAGTTCATTCAAAAAGAATAAATTTCAAATTTATAACGTTCGTGTTTATGCACCAGAATACACTATACCTGCCAGTAACAATTACAATTAATACAACCTCTTAATAAATAATATTTTGTTAATAATATGACAAAATCAAAACCGCCCGATTTTTATGCAAAAGAGTGTATGTGCGAAAATCGGGGAACGCTGTTTTATAAGATACTTTCTACTAGCGTTAAAATTAATAATAAAACTTCATTCAGTATTGTTAATTAGTCAACCTAAGTTAATATAATCTATTGGATGCAAATTTGAATAGTTTTTTTGCAGATAATTCTTGCCTGCTTTTTGTGTATCTTTTAAGACTGATTGTTATATAATAACCGACACTTCTAAAGAACAGCTAAAAACATTCGATTTTTATTTTTAAATTGAAACTTTAGAGTAAGCAGGTCGTACGCATTGCTACCATTTAGGAAGCAAAGTAGTAAATTTAAGAAGCCAAACGATATAGGAAGCATACTAGTCGAAATAAAAATTGAATAATATAATTGAGGATATATGCACCATCTATACTGAACAGAAATATACTTTCGTTTATTCCCTAAGAAACTTTTAGATTTTTCCGAATGGAATTGTTCATCATTTCGCAAAAATATTAAACGTTTTGCAACAGTGAATTATAGAAACCATTATAAATAACCTTATCTACAGGAACTTCCACATGAATCCAAATATGGACAGATAAAATCACATACCGCAGTAAGTTTTGTCATGTTATTAATATTCATTGCAGTGTTACCGAATTGCGAATATAGACTTTGTAAAATGTTAAGTTCATATAATTAGGGTAATGCAATTCATTTGTGTGAAATCTACATAGCATATATATATATATATATATATATATATATATATATATATATATATATTTTATATATATATATATATATATATATATTTTATATATATATATATATATATATATATATATATATATATATATATATATATATATATATATATTGCAATTGGTCATAAATACTGATAATGCATAAATATAACGTGTGAAATTTGTACATAGCATATACTACACAGCATACGTATTGCAATTGGTCAAAAATACTGATAATGCATAAATATAACGTGTAAAATTGGTACATAGCATATACTACACAGCATATGTATTGCAATCAGTCAAAAATACTGATAATGCATAAATATAACGTGTAAAATTGGTACATAACATATATATTGCAATTGGTCAAAAATACTGATAATGCATAAATATAACGTGTGAAATTGATACATAGCATATACTACATAGCATGTGTATTGCAATTAGTCAAAAATACTGATAATGCATAAATAAAACGTGTGAAATTGGTACACAGCATATATATTGCAATTACTCAAAAATACTGATAATGCATAAATATAACGTGTAAAATTGGTACATAGCATATATATTGCAATTGGTCAAAAATACTGATAATGCATAAATATAACGTGTAAAATTGGTACATAGCATATGTATTGCAATTAGTCAAAAATACTGTTAATGCATAAGTGTAACGTGTAAAATTGGTACATAGCATGTATATTGCAATTAGTCAAAAATACTGATAATGCATAAATATAACGTGTAAAATTGGTACATAGCATATATATTGCAATTGGTCAAAAATACTGATAATGCATGAATAAAACGTGTGAAATTGGTACATAGCATATGTATTGCAATTAGTCAAAAATACTGTTAATGCATAAGTGTAACGTGTAAAATTGGTACATAGCATGTATATTGCAATTAGTCAAAAATACTGATAATGCATAAATATAACGTGTAAAATTGGTACATAGCATATATATTGCAATTGGTCAAAAATACTGATAATGCATGAATAAAACGTGTGAAATTGGTACATAGCATATGTATTGCAATTATTCAAAAATACTGATAATGCATAAATATAACGTGTAAAATTGGTACATAGCATATATATTGCAATTGGTCAAAAATACTGATAATGCATAAATATAACGTGTAAAATTGGTACATAGCATATGTATTGCAATTAGTCAAAAATACTGTTAATGCATAAGTGTAACGTGTAAAATTGGTACATAGCATGTATATTGCAATTAGTCAAAAATACTGATAATGCATAAATATAACGTGTAAAATTGGTACATAGCATATATATCGCAATTGGTCAAAAATACTGATAATGCATAAATATAACGTGTAAAATTGGTACATAGCATATGTATTGCAATTATTCAAAAATACTGATAATGCATAAATATAACGTGTAAAATTGGTACATAGCATATATATTGCAATTGGTCAAAAATACTGATAATGCATAAATATAACGTGTAAAATTGGTACATAGCATATGTATTGCAATTAGTCAAAAATACTGATAATGCATAAATATAACGTGTAAAATTGGTACATAGCATATATATTGCAATTGGTCAAAAATACTGATAATGCATAAATATAACGTGTAAAATTGGTACATAGCATATGTATTGCAATTATTCAAAAATACTGATAATGCATAAATATAACGTGTAAAATTGGTACATAGCATATATATTGCAATTGGTCAAAAATACTGATAATGCATAAATATAACGTGTAAAATTGGTACATAGCATATGTATTGCAATTAGTCAAAAATACTGATAATGCATAAATATAACGTGTAAAATTGGTACATAGCATATGTATTGCAATTATTCAAAAATACTGATAATGCATAAATATAACGTGTAAAATTGGTACATAGCATATATATTGCAATTGGTCAAAAATACTGATAATGCATGAATAAAACGTGTGAAATTGGTACATAGCATATGTATTGCAATTATTCAAAAATACTGATAATGCATAAATATAACGTGTAAAATTGGTACATAGCATATATATTGCAATTGGTCAAAAATACTGATAATGCATAAATATAACGTGTAAAATTGGTACATAGCATATGTATTGCAATTAGTCAAAAATACTGATAATGCATAAATATAACGTGTAAAATTGGTACATAGCATATGTATTGCAATTATTCAAAAATACTGATAATGCATAAATATAACGTGTAAAATTGGTACATAGCATATATATTGCAATTGGTCAAAAATACTGATAATGCATAAATATAACGTGTAAAATTGGTTGTGGACAACACTGTTTACTTTTGTATAATACCTAAAGGAACCCAAAAACCAAGATCCACATGTATCTTTCCATAGATTCTCGAATGCGTCATGAGAAGAAGACTAACGAGAATTATGGATCAATGTTTTTATAAAATATTCGTAAATATGTTTTTTTCCTTGAAACATAAAAATAAATGGTTAAAATAATCCATTGTTTAGTTGTTTGACCATTTATCTCATATACTGTAGTTATATAACATCGGTTTCCTAAATTTATTTTTTTCTATTTCAAAGTAAAGTTATTTTCATCAAATTTTAATCAATTAACATTTGGTTTGAAATGTTTTTAATCTTTAAAAGTTTAGTTTCGGCACTTATATAGATAATTTATTTCAACATTAACAAGGCGTTTATTGTTAACATCAACAGCTACTCGTAACGTGTCGGTAAATTTGATCTTTATATAAAAAGATAAGTCGGTCACGTTAATGATATGGTTTGCTTTAAATGTTAGTTATTGAATATATTTGGCGTTAATTTTGTAGAAATTCATTATTCACAATTAAATGAAACTACGTGATGTAGTATTATTTCTACTTTCTTTAATTTCTTTAACCTTCTTTTTGTGGTTAAAGAAATTTAAAGAAAGTAGAAATAATACTACATCACGTAGTTTCATTTGATTGTGTTTAAATGTTAGATCATTTAAGTACGAAATGTCTGATAACTGCAAAGTAGAATTTGATTTTATATACATCTGAAATTTCTCTTTGATATTTTTTGTTTATTTTTTTTTCTAATGTGAAAGTTAATCATTAGCCGTGTAGAGGCATATTTCATTTGATATTATATATCGAAATGTCTTCCGGTTATTACATTTCGTAACCTATCGATCCGTCAAAAAATTTGCCTACTTTTCGAATATGAGTTGCATTGTGGAATAAATGAACCGCAGTTTTTTTCTAATATGAAAGTATATCATTAGCCGCTCATACGTATGTTTTATTTGAGGTTATGTATCGAAATGTCTTTCCGATATTACGTTTCCTAACCTATCGATCAGTCAAAATATTCACTTCATTTTCGAATATGAGTTGCATTGTGGTATAACCAAATGCACCACAGACAACTGGTACTTCGTGGAAATAACGCAGATAGCTGGAATACTTCCAGCAGTCTGCGTTATTTCCACGAAGTGTTTGGCAAGGTTATGTGTAATGAACGTCGAGTACATCGAAAGTTTTCAAAATTCTCGATATGGCGATTTTGATCTTAAAATGAGCTATTTGGGTGACCTGAGAGCAAGGTACATAATGATGAACAGTAACCTGTGGTGGAAGCAGATATATTTCAAGCTATGCGTAAATCAGCAGCAAGATTTGATGTCATTATCCCAACAATATTAAACCATTTAAAAAAAATCGGTATGGCTAAGAATCTGGATAGATTATTATGTGAATTAATAAGTCTCGCTTCGAAGCTTTGTCTTTTTTGCTGCTGTCTTGTAAAGGCGAACCATTTTTAAATCGGATGGTTATGTGTGAAAAAGATCCTTTTAGACGATGGCAAGCGTTCAGCATAACAGTTAGATGAAGACTCGTTCAGCATAACAGTTGGAAAAAGATTTGTTCAGCATAACAGTTGGGTAAAGACTCGTTATCCATAACAGTTGGATAAAGATTCGTTTAGCATAACAATTGGATAAAGATTTTTTCAGCATAGAGTTGGATAAAGATTTGGTCAGCATAACAGTTGGATAAAGATTCGTTCAGCATAACAGTTGGATAAAGATTTTTTCAGCATAGAGTTGGATAAAGATTTGGTCAGCATAACAGTTGGATAAAGATTCATTCAGCATAACAGTTGGATGAAGATTTGTTCAGTATAACAGCTGAATTCGTTCAGCATAACAGTTGGATAAAGCTAAAGCGCCAAAACATACTCCGAAACTGAATATTAAATATTGACACCAATAAAGGTAATGGCGTGTGTTTCGTTGTCCAGCGCAGGTGTTATCCCTCTACAGCTTAATGAAACCTGATTAGTTACTTACAGCGGATGTCTACTGTAACCAATTATATGAAAGATGAGGGAATTTACTATTAAACATGTGTAAAAACTGAATGGAATGAATAAAGACTGGCCAATTCTCTAGCAGTGCAATGTTCGACCACGTGTCATACAAAGAAGGGTGCCCAAACTACAGAAGCCGGGATTGAAAACACTCTTTCACCTTTGTAATCTCTGGGCCCAGCGTCGACTCACTACCATCTACTCCAGACCTTAGACCACATCTCGCAGGAAAAAATACTTGATTCTCAACAAGCCATAGAAAACTCCTTTCTCGATTTTATCACCACTTGTTCTCCATGCTTCTTCGCGCAGGCACCAACAAGCTACTATTAAGATGGCAAAAATGGATCTTTAGTTTAGGGGCATACTTTTATTAATTGTATTGCTTCTTCCTTGAGCTGTAACTATCCAAACTGTTTTAACCAAACAATTTTAAATCGGACGTTTCACAATTAACGACCTAATAGATTCCTTTCCGGCCTGTAGCGTAGAATCGGACGACCAACAGATGGAGAATAGACGAGAACTCCCGGGATAAGCAATGACCTAAAGTCATACTGA
Source organism: Druceiella hillmani (assembly GCA_039881145.1). Classification (NCBI taxonomy): domain Eukaryota; kingdom Metazoa; phylum Arthropoda; class Insecta; order Lepidoptera; family Hepialidae; genus Druceiella; species Druceiella hillmani. The sequence continues at coordinate 18,093,496 of JAYKKI010000019.1, read as the reverse complement.
GGAGAGAATCAGTCCGCCACATGGTTATAGTTGACATATTCCATTTGTAATCTTTGTATTGTAATTATATTGTAATTAATTTTATAATAATTAAATATAGTTTAGTCTTTACAGCGTCACATAACTCATTGCATATGTATATTTAGAAAAAAAATAGTATCCAGTGGAAGCACAGAGGTAGATAATATCAAGGACTATCTGTAATAGCCTCGTGTAAGTTCAATTATTTTTGATAGCTTTTTTAGCCAAACTTATGATAGTTATGATTTTTTTAGCCAAATTTATGATAGTTATGATTTTTTTAGCCAAATTTATGATAGTTATGATTTTTTTAGCCAAACTTATAATAATTATGATTTATGATCTTTTTTAGCCAAACTTATGATAGTTACGATTTATGATTTTTTTAGCCAAAGTTATGATAATTATGATTTATGATCTTTTTTTAGCCAAACTTATGATAGTTATGATTTATATTTTTTTTAGCCAAACTTATGATATTTATTTATTATTTTTTAGCCGAACTTATGATAGTTATGATTTATAATTTTTTTTAGCCAAACTTATGATAGTTATGATTTTTTTAGCCAAATTGATGATAGTTATGATTCTTTTAACCAAACTTATGATAGTTATGATTTATGATTTTTTTCAGCCAAACTTATGATGATTTATGATTTTTTTAGCCAAAGTTATGATAATTACGATTTATGTTCTTTTTTAGTCAAACTTATGATAGTTACGATTTATAATTTTTTTTAGTCAAACTTATGATAGTTATGATTTATGATTTTTTTAGCCAAAGTTAATGATAATTATGATTTATGATCTTTTTTATAGCCAAACTTATGATAGTTATGATGTATAATTTTTTTTAGCTAAACTAATGATATTTGTTATTTATAATTTTTTCAACCAAACTTATTATAGTTACGACTTATAATTTTTTTTAGTCAAACTTATGATAGTTATGATTTATAATTTTTTTAGCCAAACTTATGATTGTTATGATTTATGATATTTTTTTAGCCAGACTTATAACAGTTATTATTATTTTTTAGTCAAACTTATAGATTTAATATAAAATGTTTCTTTGTGATATGAATAATTGAGATAAACACTTGATTTTCTTTATCAACTAGTTGACTAATTGACCTATTCACATAAAAACATTCAATTACGGATGTCTTAACATGGCGTTAAAAATGAACAAAACACGAAATCTACTTCAAAAACTTATTTAATCAGCTTTTTGACTGAGAAACTTAATATTGCTACCTTTATGGAATGATCCTAAAGTTGAGCCGAAGTGTAGTTAAGTGACAAATTATAATTTTGTGTGTAATTACAGAAATTATTAAAACTAAATAAAAATTATTAGAATTATATTTGCTTTGAAAGAGTACATAATTGCCTATTTGACTATTTTTTTTTTATTTCATTAATCACAATTTCAAGGTAGAAGCTGATGAAGAGTGAAAATTTTTTTTAATAATCTTAAAAATTGACCAAGTTATAAAAGTTTAAATTTAACCTTTAGAGAAGGACCGCAATACTGTGTTGTGAGGTCATTTTTAATATTGCACATTATATTTTACAAGAGAAAAAGGGACAGGGATATACCCAACTCTATCCGTATTTTTAAATTTAGAAGTCCACAACTGGCTTATTTTTCAATAAATTTTTGAATTTTTTTCAAGGCTGGTTTTTAATTAACTTATATTTCACAATATTGTATGAAAAATATCAAAATTTAGAATGAGTCAACTACCGGATTATCGGAAATATATTTTCTTTAAAAATGTACATACATTTTTCAAAATCATGACCGTCTTGTTCTATACGAATACGGCATCACCGAACAAATACTCTTTTAAACATCTCATTGGCAACGTATAATTTTTTATTGTTTCTTCGATTTTCTTAGATTACTTCTGAGTTATTCCAAATTGCGATTTTTTTATACGTTTCTAAGTATTTTTAAGACACATCTAAGTGAATTTTTTTAAGCCGAATAGTTCAGTTAATCAACGAGTTGATAAAAAAAATTAAGTTTACATCACAATTATTCAAGTCACGAAGAAATATTTTGTCTTCAATCTATTAATTTGGCTAACAAACTCAAAAAATTTATAACTCAGAAACTTTGAAAAATTTTTGAGCTCAAAACACAGTCTTTAGTTATTTGTTTCAATCGTAAAGCTACTTGAAAATGTGGTATAAAGATATTGTAAATAAAATAAAAATCTATAGAAAAATTACAGAATATATTTGGCTTATGTACATGTTGGCCAATTACCATTCACTCAATGACTGAGACTCATCATGATATCTCCAAAAACCTACAAATTTGAAATTTAGCAAGTAAGTTTCTCTTGGCTTCTATGGAGATTTCAAAATTAAATCCCTAATGCTGTGAAGGGATGGAAGATGTTACTAAAATTTCAAAATAATTAAAGTTTGAGACTTAAAAATTTGTATTTAGATAGATTATTATGCAAAAATGCGAATGATTGCAATAAGCATTGCGTTAATTATTTGAAAACGTTAATTTTTTACGAAAGGACGTCCTTTTTAGTCACTTGCTTACCACGTTCCTTCAATTGCTTTGAAATTGATATGCATAACAAAATTCTGTGTTATTTTTATATTTGATAATATATTTGCGAGAAATGGATCAAAATCCCATTATAACTCGATACATCCCAAACAATTACCTTCATTGAACAATTCATGAGTTTCGTTGTGTCTACGAAATGAAAGGTCTCTCGATGCCAACAAATTTACAACTTTTAATACGTATTATGTTTTCCCAATAGTCTACTTCTCTTGAAATAGCTATTCAGTATCCATAAACAGTTGTACTTAGTGTGGAATGAGCCATCAGAGATTGCTTGTGTGCTGAGCTATTCTCTTACTTCAAAATGCAGTGACCCACCGGGCCTTTACATGTAGCTTGCCCTAAATATCTAACCTATACAAATCACATATTTGTGAAGATTTAAGATATTGAATTTACCGTACTCAAGCAAAGTCCGCAGTTCAGTATATAATATGTGGCCCAAACGCACAAAGCTAACGCTATCAATGCGCATAATTCTATACAAAATATACAAACTTCAAACCTGTCTCACGACTATGAAATTACAAGTTCCCGTTGCAAATGTTTTCTATAAGAAACTAAAATTGATTACGTCACTACGAGCGTCCGTTTGTAGGGAGAATGTAAGCTATCTTTGCATAGCTTATTGCGACTATGTTCAGAGTGAAATAATTACGTGTATTATTTCATCTATTAGCGCATTACACACACTATATAGTTTTCCATTTTATAAATACAGATTACATTTTGTCACCAAAATTAATTATTGCAATACTAGCTTTGTATTTATTTTGTAAAATTATTATTGTAATTGTGCATTTTCATCATGACAGTTCATAACTTTACATTTAATATATACATGCTCCGTAGTCTATAACAATCAGAATAATATAATTCTGAATAGTGGACCGAAGCAAATTTTAAAATAATATGTTTTTAAGAGATATGGTATACGTCATTTTGATATGCGATCAGTATTTGCGGTTAACCGGAAGTTGTATTGTGAATCAAATGTTGTGCTGGCCTTACCGATAATCTCACTTTTTTGTTCCTGTAAATAACAGAATATTCATAAAAAATAATGTATTTAGTAAAAAAAGACCAGTCGTGGTAATTTTAATTAAACAAATGGATTTGAAAAATGCTCTTAGTATGATGAGAGAATCGTCAAACCTCAAATTCATAACATCTTTTTACGCTAATCATTCTTGCTTAATTAAAATTTTTAAATTTTTTTTTTGTTTTTTAAGTAAATTCATTTTTATATTTGCATATTTGGTATTTAGTGTGATTAAGAATGGCAATCATGTCGAAAAAAAATTAACAAACACTTTGTATGATAAATATTTCTCAAATCAGTTTTTTGTACCTACAAAATAATCGCGTGCGAAAATTTATTTGTTTTCATTTATTGACTAACAAACAGTGACATTTTCCTTGGTGTTAAACTGCATTCTAAATAATTTGAAAAAAATCTGATAAAAAACAGTTGATAATATATTAATGCAGAGATCCTCAATGTGCTTGTTTGGTCTGGAATTTAATACCACTTGCAATAATATATGTACTATTGTGGTGTATTTTTCGGCCTTTGTTAAAATTGGCAAGAATTAGACCGGTAAGAGTTTTGATAAGAAGACTTTTGTTATAAATACAATAAAAATATATTTCCCTTAATATGTATATATATATATATATATATATATATATATATATATATATATATATATATATATATGTCTCCTTAGTAGCTTGGCTTATCCAAAAAGTATTACACGCTATTGCTAAAATTAAGTTAATAATATGTTTCCAACCATTACCTCCACTAGCACAGCAGAAGCTTATACTAAAAAGGTTGATTGAACAACGAAAAAAAATAAAAGACAGACTTTTTGAAGGCGAATATAAAAGCCATTTTGAATGCTTTTACGTCCAAAGACTGTCTTATTCAAATTCCTTGTTGTTGATGTATCGTCTACTTCTACATGTATAACTTCTGATTACTTGGGAGAAGTCACAGTATTTATTTTGGAAACAAATGCAATTCCTTATCTAATCAAAAATCATGTATCTTGCACGTAATTACTTCAAGAAAATATCAGCTAGAATCGTGTTATTTAAATTCCTCGTTGTTGAAATACCATCTACTTCTATATACGTAATATCTCAATGCTTGTAAGAAATCACAGTTTTTATTGTTGAAATACCATCTACTTCTATATACGTAACATCCCAATGCTTGTAAGAAGTCACAGTATTTATTTTGGAAACAAATGCAAGTCCTTTTTTAATCAAAATATCATGTATCTTGTATGTAATTACTTCAAGAAAATATCAGCTATAATCGTGTTATTTAAATTCCTCGAAATATCATCTACTTTTACATATGTAACTTCTCAATGCTTATGAGAAGTCACAGTATTTATTTTCTGATATCTAATCATAATATCATGTATCTTATCTATAATTACTTCATGAAAATATCAGCTAACTTGTGTTTAATGTCTTCTGTAATTGAAAATAATTTTGCAGCTGACTGTACCGTCAATGTATGGACTTTTGCCATCGATCACTTTTTAAGGTACTCATAAACTATCCATTGCTCTTTTTTCTGACTTAGAAGGTTTTAAGCTAAAAAGAGGTACTGATATACCCTCAATAGTATGTTGGTTTGACTCGTGGGAACAATTAATTTGCTCACTACTCATTGAAGCTTCTTCTTTCAAAATTATTTTCTTTTGATGTGCAGCTATCACTTGGATATGATCGTTTTGAAATATTTTGCAATTCAATATTTTATTACACTAACAACAATCACAAACACAGGAAACACCCTGATTACAAGGCTGCTAGCGGATAAAGTCGTATTTACTAACGAGTAGAAAGTTAAGACGAATCTGGCCGCCGGCAAATAAACAAAGGGAAATCCCCAAATTGCGAGTTTCTTGTTGTTTTGGGATTAAATGTTTTTGGGGGAATAACCTGAATGCCAGAGAGAGTTATCAGTATGAAATCATGTTATGTTGAACCGACAATACAAATATATTCTCTATCCAGTATATAAAACTTATATGTTAAACTTTTGAAAGGTTTTATTTTAATAACTAGAATGTCGAACACCGGTTAATTAACTGTAGGAGACCCCAGGAACGTGGGCACTTTCCGCATTTCTGTCACAGCCGGAATTTTCCTGCACAGTCGTTTTTCTTAGAAATCGTTCGAAGTAGACATTTTGGAAAACATAGTTATAGAACTAATTAGTCCACATAGTTGGTAACACCAAGAACAAAAAAAATATTTTTCTGCGAAGTTTAGAACATAGAAATTTTGCTACATTTTTTTTGTTTTTTTTTCATCATTAATTAAAAAGACGCGTTATAAAGATTCTGTAATTATGTTTTAAGTTGTAGAATGGTTACTATGATAATAGTATAATATATAATATTATAGCAATGATTCAAAATCTTGTTATATTTTTTTTGTTTTTGCTTTCAATCATTAATTAAAAGTACGTGTTATCAAGATACTGCAATTACGTTTTAAGTTGTAGAATAGTTACTATGATAATAGTATAATATATAATACTATAGCAATGATTCTAAATCTTGTTATATTTTTTTTTGTTTTTGCTTTCAATCATTAATTAAAAGTACGTGTTATCAAGATTCTGCAATTACGTTTTAAGTTGTAGAATAGCTACTATAATAATAGTATAGTATAGAATTCTATAGCAATGTTTCTAAATTTAATAGTTTTCAATAAATCCACAACAAGTAAATAATATTTTAGTCCAAGAATTGATAACGAATTTTGGGTAAGTGTTTTGGGCACTTGGAAATGTTGTACAAAGTTATCTTGATATGTAGTGAAAAATCGAAAGCCTATCTGGGTATTTGCAATATTTTTGCCACTGCTTTTTACACAAAATTTAAAAAAAATCCAAAAAACACATTTTAGGCAAAATTTGAACAGCATGTTTATTAACAGGGTAGGATGGTTTTAAATGATACACAAAGCTAAAAGATAATTTTACGTGGGTGCAAAGTGAAAAGCGTTATGTGTAGGCCCGGGTGTGAGAGTGTTAATTGACAGCTGCCGGAGACTTAGATGCCGTGTCAAATTAAAATTAAATTAAACATAATAATCTTAATTATAATTCATTCTAATAAATTAAATTAAATCAAGAATCCGTCCTTTAGACGTATAGAGATAACACTGTATAATATTTCTATATGCCGAAATATCTAGATTAATAGAAATAATATGTAAGTTTAATTATTAGGTTTATTTTTTGGATAATAGACAGGATAAATCGTAGAATCATCGAACCCCGGTCATTGTTTTATTAACAAACATTCATTCCGCACAGTAATTATACAAAAAGTATACATATTTATAAATTAGACGTGATGCTGGTTCCGTGAGCGAGATGTCGAAGGTCGTCACGTTTCTTCTGAGAACGCCGCATCACAAGTGATTCCTGTTAGACCCAAGGCTAAAGGTATAATGCATTTTTTGTCGGCGGAGCTCTGTTTCTCAGTGGGATCGTATCGGTGTACGCTTACACTGGGTTGGCTTATTTATTTTAGCCACGAGTTTCCAGAAAGTCTGTCGAAAGTTTCAGCATATCTTTTGTACGGTATAAAACGTTGGCAAAACTAAAAATGCAGCATTTTAAAATATTTTTCAATATTTAATAAATAAACAATTGTAAAAAAAATATAAAAATTAATAAAAGTCAAAACAGCAAGAACAGAGAATGGGAGTAAAAAAATACAGAAAACGAAAGATTAAATTGGCCAAAAGAGAGTTTTTGTGGAGATTCGGTTATAAAAATTAAATTATCTAACAAATCATAGTGAAAATTTAAAAGTTTCTAATTTGATAGTTAACCAATTTATAGAAAAAATAATCACCAAGATTTGTCAAGAATTGCGACCTGTAGTGTGCCCTCATACATACATACCTATGTAGGAACATAAGTACGTATGTACATACGTATATACGTATATATGTGAATACGTACATACGAACATATAAACGTGCATACGTACATACTTACGTACACACGTACATACTTACCTAACCACGTATATAATTACGTACACACGTACATACGTATATAAGTACAGAGACACGTGTCATTCTCCAAAGGTGAATTTAGATCATAATATATTTTTAAAGAAATGATAAAATGATATCATTTTTAGAGAAGAATTTGCTCTTTCCATAAAACTATATTGAAAGTTGAGTACTTCGATAATTACGCGAATTGTAATTACTTCTATCGTCAAAAGTCAAGACTGGCACGCTGGTCTAAATGGTAAGTAGCTGTGGGAAATGCTTTTCATTAATGATAGCGTTAAATCTTCAAGTGCATCACATCAAAGTAAAGGATTTAAATTGACATCAAGCAAGGACTCTTTTACATTATGAGTTCCATCTATATCACTATGTGGAGATAACCATCTAGATCACTATATGAGTTCCATCTAGATCGCTATGTGGAGATAACCATCTAGATCACTATAAGAGTTCCATCTAGATCACTATGTGGAGGTAACCATCTAGATCACTATATGAGTTCCATCTAGATCAATATGTGGAGATAACCATCTAGATCACTATATGAGTTCCATCTAGATCACTATGTGAAGATAACCATCTAGATCACTATATGAGTTCCATCTAGATCACTATGTGGAGATAACCATCTATATTACTATATGAGTTCAATCTTGATCACTATGTGGAGATAACTATCTAGATCACTATAAGAGTTCCATCTAGATCACTATACGTGATGCAACGACGATTCAATGGGTGACGAAAATTTGGTTTAGGAAGTTCAAGAACGAGGACTGTGATCTAAAAGACGAACGCCGTTCCGGACAATTTGCTGGATTTGATGTAAAACGATTAGATCAACTCGTTGAGGAGACACGTTTGTATAAATTGGGAAAAGTTCCTTGAGAAACCCCCAAGAAGAAGTCGGTGTTAAAATTTGTTAGTTTACCTAATGTTATGTGAACTTACGTTAATGTTAGAAAACTATGTAGCAGGTTGCTGATTTATTGCTACAATACCATCTTTTTATAGCTCAATACAATGTGATAATTGTAATAGCAAGGACAGTAGTAGACTGTAAATTATGTATTTAAGCTAATCACTGAACAAAAACAAATTGGTCAACAGCGAGTCGAAGCTCGCGTGAAGAGTGTTGGGTAGCAAAGTTTTTAATTGTAATTTTTTTTATGAAATAAGACTATAAGTATTTAATTTTTTCGGAAGTCGGTGGACACACCGGAAATTTACATCATTAGCAATACTAATTTTATACGAGTTAAATATCCAAATACCCGGCATTGCCCGGTTCCTTCCAAATTTTAACCCCCATTAAAACTTGTTAGAACTTGATCATTACATTTTTTCTGCGTATTCACATAATATTTCAATTGAACAATTCAATTTTTTTTTTCAATATTATTAACTATCAAAACTGTTTACAGAATAGCTCACCTTTTTGAGTAACAACAGACACATATTAACTAAATAAATATAACAACTAATAGGTAATTTGATTCAATCGAATGATCACCTTCTTGGGTAAAAAAGATTAGAGAAATACAACGACTAATTGGTAATTCGATCTAATCGAATGATAAACCTTTTTGGATAACAGACACATAGTGACTAAAGAAAAACAACGACTAAAATGTGATTTGATGCGATTAAAAATGTCGTTATTTTTGTGAAAGGAACGTAGACCAGACTTGTTTTTTTCTCTTGCCAATTATTCAATATGTTTGAATGTATCTCGCATTCCGTTACATAACTCTTTAACGAATTCCAAAAAAAGAGCAGGTTCGAAACGTATTCTTTTTTCCATTTTAGATATTATTTGAAGACGCATTGACCAATTTATATTATTCTTTTTTTTTAAAGAAAATTATATCAGAGAGGTTCCATGTAAATATGATCAGAACCTGGGTATCCGGAGATATCCTAAGGAGTCCTTCAACAAATGAGAGTACAATGCCCCTTGGAGAAAATTAAAATCAAGTCTGAACTCATTAGCCATGCCTTTATAAGTGATTAAGTCACAGATGGTGGTTAGAGTTCGATGATGGTACTAGAACATGGTAACAGAACTCAGGAGTGGATTCATCACATTTGCATTCGTTTGATTTTTTTTTCGAGTCTTTTGTAATATTATCAGTTTTTTTACAAATTGATTCACACTTGTAATAGTATTAATCTTTTGCAAATATATTCAAATCGTCTCTTGCAAATTTATTCATATTCGGAAACGATATTTTACCGATAAATTATTCATATTCGGAATTATAATTTATTCATATTCGGAAACGATATTTTACCGATAATTTATTCATATTCGGAAATAATTTATTCATATTCGGAAATAATTTATTCATATTCGGAAATAATTTATTCATATTCGGAGACGATATTTTACCGATAATTTATTCATATTCGGAAACGATATTTTATTCATATTCGGAAACGATATTTTACCGCAGAAGTTCCAATTAATACTGGTATGTTTATTGTTTCATACTATTCCGTGCATTTTTTATTCAATGGTTATTTGAAATGACTTCAATTGTTTTTATTAAAAATAAAGGTAATTCTAGATTTATTATTAAAATGGCGATGTTACTTTTTAAAAAAAAACTATTTAAAATAAACATTTGCAATTGTACAGTGATTTAGCCGTTAATATATCCACATATATTTTAAAAATTAACATTAGAAATAGGAGTATTTGCATAAAAATGTTTTTATATTCAGAAATTAACACTATAAATATTTTCATTGGGTGGGGGAAGTAACAAATGTTTTGTAATTTCCTACGTCGTGTCGCGTCGTATCAACTCAAAATCATAAGAATTCCAAAACTATTTTTTTTTCAGAACTTTAAATAAGATAATTTTGAAGATTCTGTCGATAATGTCCCCCACATGCCACCATTTCAATCTCCGAAGCTGCCAAAGCCAAAATTCTGATTAGAAAAGTAATGTTATAATTTTGATTTTTGGAATATTACATACTATAAATTTTTCACAAGCGCATTTTTAAAAAAAAATTTTTATGTGATATAACTAACTACAAATTAACAATTTCAAATAACAGACATCCTTTACTTGTACTTTGATACCTTGTTTCTTAAATATAGAATATATTTGGCGTTAATTTTGTAGAAATTCATTATTCACAATTAAATGAAACTACGTGATGTAGTATTATTTCTACTTTCTTTAATTTCTTTACCACGACCTAGGTTTCGTTGTATTACAATATCTTCAGGTGGGCTATTAGCAAAGATCTTTATCTTATATTTGCTTATATTCCACCTGAAGATGTTGTAATACAACGAAACCTAGGTCGTGGTAAAGAAATTAAAGATAGTAGAAATAATACTACATCACATAGTTTCATTTAATTGGGACCTTGTTTCTTTCCAAATTTCAAGGTTCTAAGTCAACGGAAAGTACCCTATAGGTTTTGATTTATTTGCGAGTGTCAAAATATGCAGCATAATTGGCCATATTTTTATTGTGTTGACTTGAAGCTTGATTTTTTACAGGTTTAAGGGACTGTAGACCTAATATTCGATATTAATTTAAACTTGATACCTCCACGTGTTCCTGAGAAAAAGGGTCTTCACACACAGATAAATGAAGTGATTTTATAAGGGTTCCTTTTTTCCCTTTAAGATACGGAACCCTAAAAATTGTTTGAAAATACTTTTAACTATCAAAATTGTCGTGAATATGATTGAGGATTAATTGAGAAATCTTTATATTAAGTTCTACATCAGACATGAATGATCTTGTAATGGTTTGGCTTTTTGTTTTTTGAGTTACGGAACCTTAAAAAACCTATTCACGTCAATTAAACAATATTAAACAAAAGGCCAACGAAAACAGATCCACTTTTCACACCAGTGCTGACATAATTGTTTTGTTTAGCAAAAATATACATTTTTGTATCATATTAGTGATATCTGTGGCAGGTCTAACACCCATGGGATATGACGGACGGACGAACGATGGAATATCCCATGGAATATCAAAAATATTCCCTGTATACCTCAAGATTGTCATATGACAAATAACAGTTATATTTACTTGATTTGTAATCGATAAAAAATATTTGCCTCCATATTCACAGTTACTTGAAATACTTTGATTACTTTCATAATAAAATAATAATATTATTTATCTAATAAATAGTATTTATTTTTATACATTAAAATCGCAATTACTTATGCTTATGACCAAAAGTCTGGATGGCAAGACTAGAAAAATATATATAACTGTTACTTAATGATCGATCAGGTAATATTACGTGAAAATAAATGTTCCCTTTGGACTTATACTCTGTGATTTGATTGTTAAATATTATTTTTATTCTATACACAACAGGGTTAGCAATATTTTTATGGTTTAAATGTGTTTTATAGTTTTAATATATGCATTGTCAATGCCTTTGATTCCCTCTCTTGTATACTATTTAACATCGCTTTGGAAAAGGCCATTAGAGACTCTGGATTGAACACAAGTGGCACGATCCTGTAAAGGAGTGTCCATCTCCTCGCTTTTGCTGAGGATATTGATATCATAGGAAGATCAAAACCCTCTGCTTATTGACGCTTTTGTAGCGCTTGAGGGTGCGGCAAAGGAGATGGGACTTGTTATCAATGAAGACAAAACAAAATTGTTAATATAAACAAATAACATTCCTGATCTATCTCCTCTGAAGATACGAAATTACACTTTTGAAACTGTAAAACAATTTAAGTATTTGGGAACTCTGATCTCATGTTGTAATGATCTGAAATTGGAAATAAACAACAGAATCTTCATGGTTAACAGAAGTTTTTATGTCCTTGGAAACCAATTCAAGTCAAAGTTTATTTCTAATAGGAACTTATTCCTAAGGCATGTATAAACCTTTAATCAGGCCGATACTTCTGTATGGAAGTAAATGCTGGACCCACAATAAAGCAGAGGAAAAAAAACTACTCATTTTCGAAAGAAACATTTTGAGAAGGATTTTTCGACCTATTCAAGAGACCAACATGTGTTGAAATCCTTACAACTATACAATTTATAGAAAATATGACAAATACGGTGGAACCGATATCGTGCGAACCATAAAAGCATCACGTATTAGGTGACTTGGCCATCTTTATAGATATGCTGATATTTTTGCTGTCAAAAAAGTGACTTTTTCGAAGATTGAGGGGACTGGGCGAAAAGGGCGACCACCAACACGTTGGCTAGATGACATAGAAAAGGACCTCCAACAAAAAGGAGTCAACCGGCGGAGGGCGATGCATCAGACAGGGTCAGGTGGAGGAGGATCAGGAAGTCAACCTTGGCCTGCAGAGGCTTTTTTGCTTTTGATAATGATGATGATTGTCAATGTTATCCATTGATGATTACGAGTGGACCTGATTAATTATGAGCGTTCGCTTAACTATAACTCTTTAGGAGAAGTTTTCGCGATTTTTTAAATGAAGTCAAAGATAAGAAGTATATATATATATATATATATATATATATATATATATATATATATATATATATATATCTTGGTACGATATCTGAAAGTTAAATAATACAGAAAAAACACCACACAATTAACTATTAAACAACGTCATTAACAACTGAGTACACTAAGTAGAACACGGGAGTGAAGACGCGGGCATATATCTGGTCGTCAGTCAAACTGCGGGAAAAGTTTCAATTTTTTGCGATGACCTTTAATATGTTTGCAGTAAAACTGATCGGTAACGAGATAATCACTAAAAACCCGTTTTGTAATCTTTCACAACGCATGACGTTGTTACTGTCGTTCAGGATTGTCACGCGTGATTCAAATTAAAATTTGTTCAACATTATTTTAGGTAAACATACATTATCTATAACTATAATATTAAAGTGTGTTGTTTCGTTTACTGCAAAACACACACACTACTCTGTTTATTTTTTTTTTTAATATTTTTGCCTTTTAAATCTGTGCAAGTTTTTAATTATTCTGACAGATGGATTTAATAGAACAGGAAGCATTTCAAAAAATAAAATGTAAACTAGTTATTCTTTTTAAAACATTAATTCATGTTGCTAGTTCTGTCACACTAAACACTCCCCCCCCCGTGAACACGATTAGGATATATAGTCTTTTAGATGTGAAAGGAAACAAACAGTTCTTCCACTGTGTGTAGCGGTGGGATGGTTAGTGATTAAAATACCTTTCGGCGGAATTCACGAAAGTGTACGCACGAAACATGGAAGTTTCCAGTGACTGTTTGGCGGGATCATTTATGAAGAAACATGGTTTCAGTGTCTGCATAAAGTGAAATTAACCTGTTTTCAAGAAACATGGTTTCAGTGTCTGCATAAAGTGAGATTAACCTGTTTTCAAGAAACATGGTTTCAGTGTCTGCATAAAGTGAGATTAACCTGTTTTCAAGAAACATGGTTTCAGTGTCTGCATAAAGTGAGATTAACCTGTTTTCAAGAAACATGGTTTCAGTGTCTGCATAAAGTGAGATTAACCTGTTTTCAAGAAACATGGTTTCAGTGTCTGCATAAAGTGAGATTAACCTGTTTTCAAGAAACATGGTTTCAGTGTCTGCATAAAGTGAGATTAACCTGTTTTCAAGAAACATGGTTTCAGTGTCTGCATAAAGTGAGATTAACCTGTTTTCAAGAAACATGGTTTCAGTGACTGCATAAAGTGAGATTAACCTGGTTTCAATACCGTCATATTTATCAGCTTCTGGAGGTTTAAGAATCAAATCCGATACTTGAGATAAAATGTCTGCGTCGACAGAACTAACAACATAATCGTATTTGGTTTGGTCGACAGTAATATTAGCAATTCTAAATTGTGCTTCAAGTTGCAAGAACCAAATTTTAGGGTCTGGTTTCCAAAAAGCGGTACTTTTACGCTTACCCTGGAGACTGTTGCAGATGTAGCATCGCTATTGTTTTCCATTTTGTCGTCCGGCATGTTGAGAACAAAAGCTCCGCGTATCAGGTCGGGGTCACCAATAAGTGTGTTGTTTCGTTTACTGTAAATCACACACACTACTCTGACAGTTTACTGTAAATCACACACATTACTCTGACTCATAACTAACATTATTTTTAGAATTTTAGCCTTTTAGATTTGTGCAAGTTTTTAATTATTCTGACAGGTTTACTGTAAATTACATACACTACTCTGTGTTTACTGTAAATTACACACAGTACTCTGACTGTGTTTACTGTAAATCATACACACTACTTTGACTCCTAACTAATATTATTTTTAGTATTTAAACCTTTTAGATTTGTGCAAGTTTTTAATTATTCTGACAGATGGATTTATTAGAGCAGGAGGCATTAAAAATAAAACGTCAACAAGTTATTCTTTTTAAAACATTAATTCGTGTTGCCAGTTTTATCACACTACAATATATTAGTTATAACAACTACCTATAAGCGAAATACTACCGACGTACTTATCACAAAGTCTCCAGAATTATAAAAATCTACAAACTGGAAGTTTGGAAGATGGTCACGTAGGCATCTGCTAAGAAGAAGGTTAATACAATTCAACCCCTAAGGATGACAAATAAGATATGAAAGTTTGCGCCGGAAGTATGTTTATTTTAAAGTAACAGGTCTGTAAATTCATATTCGGACTTCGCACTATAAACAAACCTTTTCATCCCTCAAGAAGTTGGAAAAGGGTATAATCCACAAAGTGTTTATCCCACCAAATAACACATTAATATTTTTCCTATTAGCCTATAAACATTATTATCGCATTCAAACTCCAAGACATTACGTACATCATCAAAGCGATTATCACATACATTAATCAAGGAAAGACCCTCTTTGACCCCGAATTCCTCTGATCTCTTCAGACTACCACTTTGAGTCCCAGCGTTTGCAATTTCCTGAAAAATATTTGCTACGTCATGACTAAAAATAAGACACAGGAACAGAATTTCGACATCCTCTAATCAAGGAAAAAAAATCAGGGTATAGTACGCAGTGATGTCTTGAAAAATTAATATCTTGAAAACCGAAAAGACAAAAAGTAGCAGTAATATGTTTCTACGCGGACGAAGCCGTGGGTATCAGTTGACATTTTATGAATGCTGTAAACACGCAAAAGTACTTTATTTACACATATTAATAAATTTATGTATTTTTCACCATATTTGAAATTTCGAATCTTCAAAAAAAAATTTAACGACATAAATTACAAAGAAACGTTATAACGTTTCTTTCTCGTAACAATATTCTCGTAACAAAAATCTGACTCCAGGTTGCTGCCTGAATGATAAAGATATAGGGAAATAATAGCGACTTGAACATGTATTATAAAGATATAGAGAGAAATATAGAGTTAAACATGAATTAAAAAGATATAGGGAGAAATAGAGTTAAACATGAATTATAAAGAGATAGGGAGAAATAGAGAGTTAAACATGAATTATAAAGAGATAGGGAGAAATAGAGTTAAACATTAATTATAAAGATATAGGGAGAAATAGAGAGTTAAACATGAATTATAAAGAGATAAGGAGAAATAGAGACTTAAACATTAATTATAAAGATATAGGGAGAAACTGAGAATTAAACATGAATTATAAAGATATAGGGAGAAATAGAGAGTTAAACATGAATTATAAAGATATAGGGAGAAACAGAGAGTTAAACATGAATTATAAAGAGATAGGGAGAAACAGAGAGTTAAACATGAATTATAAAGAGATAAGGAGAAATAGAGACTTAAACATTAATTATAAAGATATAGGGAGAAACAGAGAGTTAAACATGAATTATAAAGAGATAGGGAGAAACAGAGAGTTAAACATGAATTATAAAGAGATAGGGAGAAACAGAGAGTTAAACATGAATTATAAAGAGATAAGGAGAAATAGAGACTTAAACATGAATTAAAAGGATATAGGGAGAAACAGAGAGTTAAACATGAATTATAAAGAGATAGGGAGAAACAGAGAGTTAAACATGAATTATAAAGAGATAGGGAGAAACAGAGAGTTAAACATGAATTATAAAGAGATAAGGAGAAATAGAGACTTAAACATTAATTATAAAGAGATAGGGAGAAATAGAGAGTTAAACATGAATTATAAAGAGATAGGGAGAAATAGAGAGTTAAACATGAATTATAAAGAGATAGGGAGAAACAGAGAGTTAAACATGAATTATAAAGAGATAAGGAGAAATAGAGACTTAAACATTAATTATAAAGATATAGGGAGAAACAGAGAGTTAAACATGAATTATAAAGAGATAGGGAGAAACAGAGAGTTAAACATGAATTATAAAGAGATAGGGAGAAACAGAGAGTTAAACATGAATTATAAAGAGATAAGGAGAAATAGAGACTTAAACATGAATTAAAAGGATATAGGGAGAAACAGAGAGTTAAACATGAATTATAAAGAGATAGGGAGAAACAGAGAGTTAAACATGAATTATAAAGAGATAGGGAGAAACAGAGAGTTAAACATGAATTATAAAGAGATAAGGAGAAATAGAGACTTAAACATTAATTATAAAGAGATAGGGAGAAATAGAGAGTTAAACATGAATTATAAAGAGATAGGGAGAAACAGAGAGTTAAACATGAATTATAAAGAGATAGGGAGAAACAGAGAGTTAAACATGAATTATAAAGAGATAGGGAGAAACAGAGAGTTAAACATGAATTATAAAGAGATAAGGAGAAATAGAGACTTAAACATGAATTAAAAGGATATAGGGAGAAACAGAGAGTTAAACATGAATTATAAAGAGATAGGGAGAAACAGAGAGTTAAACATGAATTATAAAGAGATAGGGAGAAACAGAGAGTTAAACATGAATTATAAAGAGATAAGGAGAAATAGAGACTTAAACATTAATTATAAAGAGATAGGGAGAAATAGAGAGTTAAACATGAATTATAAAGAGATAGGGAGAAATAGAGAGTTAAACATGAATTATAAAGAGATGGGGAGAAATAGGGAATTGTTTTACGTAATAATATGCAAGAACATTAGTAATGAATGATTTGCGTGCAATATTAATTGATCCTGAGTAATTCGAAGACTTAAATACTGCAAAAAATGGCAACTTATTTTCTAAAGCATTCGAAATATTTTAAGTGGTATTAGGTATTTATTTTGTACTGTCGCTACTTCAGAGTTTTTTTTGCTGTAGCACAAAGCTTCTCATAACTTACAGTAATAATGAAATTGTCGGTATACATAAATTGAAAGTAGTATTCGACCAAAAGTTTACGTGACATATATTATATTTTAAAAATAACGAATAACTTCCAAATGATGCACTTTTATATAAACCTGTTTTAATTTAGGTAAATTGAGGATTTGCTTAGGAGGTTCTTTATCCAAAACTTTTGATTGGACCGCTTACAAAGAAACATCTCTATATCAGACATCATACAAAAAACCACAAAAAATGTGAATTAGGCTTTGCTTTTAATTTTTCGTTAATAAACACTGTTAATATAATTAATGCTTTCACCCATCTACCCTTGTCGAACGCTACTTACCACTAATTGAATATGGCGTTGTGTTATCCTAATAAAGAACATTTAAACTAGCTAGAATGCCTTCAAAATTTATGTATGCAAATCTTCAGTCTTAGAAAATCATAGTTCTGGACATTGGTCATGTTTCAAATGCTTGAAGATTCACCATTAACGCCAATTTTACATAGTTACGCTTCTCTGAAATATTTTTAAAAATCCTCAGAGTATATATAGCTCATTGGCAGATTTAAGGACTTATCTATTCATGGCCTTGGTTTACATTCTGGAAGCTTACTCACTCAATATATTCCCTACGTATTTCTACCTCTTAGGAAAAATCCTTTACTGGCCAAGCGTTACTTTAGAATGTAACCTGGATTCTGACACCAGCAAAATATCCTCGATTAATATTTTCAAGGATTACGTGAAAAAGTTCCACCCCTCCTGAATTCTAGTACTTTTGTGCTCTTCTCTTTCCTTCTTCCATCTTAACTCATTTTAATATCGTCTATAAATTCGATTTAGCAGGTAGGCCAAACAACAAAATTTTAGATACAACAAAATTTCGTGAGGTGATAACTCTGTGAATAATGGACCGATAGGAAATTATCAATTTAACTATTTTAAATACGAGCTGGTTAGATTTTTTCCACACGTGAAGTAACCTAAGAGTGGAGAGGCCGTGTGTGACAGAGACAGAAATACAGAAGTAGGCATATTTTACAGGCGGTCTACCTCGTGAACGCCTGAAGCTGGGACGCCGGTCAAGGTGTCCATGGAAAGGCCTTAGTTGTTCTGATAAGTCCTCAAATAATATTGGCTTTAATAACAATTATCCAAATTTCATGACGTGGCAAGGTTGCAACAATGATATCTTTTTCAGAAATATCGACCTATGCAAGACGTTAATATGACCAGAATCGAAGGAAAAGGCCAAAGGAAAGGGCCGATTAAGGAAAACTAAAAAAGCTATGTTGACTGCAAAGTTGAAAAACTATATTTTTCCAGGGATTGCTATCCCTGGAAAAATATGAGAGGAAAATACGACCAGAAACGAAGGAATGTTCTAGGCGTGTATATGTCTTCTACTCTGGTTTACTCTATCCATTCTCGCCCCTCGACACTAGGTAAAGCCTGAACTTGGATTCTTTGGAATATACTTGCTATCTACTAGGTGTCTCTAGAATCCATAGGCCAATCTAATCAGTCTAGAATCATATTCTATACTGTGTGAGTCTAGATTTACGTAGAACACAATCACAGGCATATGATTCACATGCCTATGCTTGCGTTCATATATGTTTATCCCTATATTGTTGTAGGGTGTAACAGTGTCAAACATCCTTGGCATTTAATAAAGACAATACATTTTTTCGAAATAAAAGTCTAGTATTTCTTTTATTAAATTCCTGCAAACTTGCAAAAAATAGGAGAACATGACGTTTTCAAATAAAATCATATCGTTATCACTTTACATATTTAAGAATTTACAAAATAATCAATATTTCTAAACTTTTGTTATGTTTGACTGAAAGAGACTGCTCATATATCAATCGATCCGCCATATGTACTTTACATTAAATTACTACCCCAAAACTTAACTAAAAGCTCATTTGCACTTTTTCACCCTAACAAAAATAGGAACCCTAATTGTCCCAGATCTAGATGAACTTTCGACATTTTGTTTAGAAGTTAAATGTTATCAGTGTTCACACAAATATTCAGCATTCTTGGAATTCGAGATTAGTTTTGTTTTTATCTGGATTTTCCCAGTCGTGATTATAAAATTGATAAACATTTTGTCAAAACGATATGCGATCACGGCATTGGCGCGACGGTCAAGTATGAGACGTGTAAATATAAACTAAAATATATTTTTTCCAGAATGATTATCTCCCAGTCATTTAAGAAGAATGATTTATTGTAAAAGATAAAATAAATGTGTTAATTTTGTTTTCGTGTCAATGTCATTCTTGTATAAACAAGTTGATAAAAATATATGATCACATTGTGAAACACACAAAGGTCTACTGTAATGATGATACGAAAGAAGATTGAAAAGCTTGCAGCCTCGTGCAGATATAATTATAATATTACTAGCGTGACCCGTGCGAAGTCTTCGCATTATTTATTCCATTATGAAGCTCAGATGACAGATCAAACAAATATTTTACTAAAATTGAGATATAGAGGCGCAAGTATCAAAAGCATTGAGCTAAAGCGCCACTTTATTTATACGTAAGTGGATTTGAAATTAAACATAAATTTTTCCGACCGTCAATCATATTGACGTTGAGCCGTTAGATGGCAGCATTGCTGTTTTGTGTATATCATTTTAATAATTAATTAATTTGCAAAAACAATAGCAATAATAAATTTTTTAGTTGTGGATGCCGGTAGAGCAAACAATTATCTATAAAATGCTATATAATTTATGTGGATTAGTTGTGAGGTTTTTTCTAAAAATGGAGAGTAACCTTAACCTTAGCGTATTAATATATATGATGATGATAATTGTGCCATGTTCGACTATACTTCACTTGTCACTATGCAAAGTTTCATTGTTGTTTTGCTTTTAATTATGAATTTATGCTGATTTAATTGATGATAAGAGACGAATTTCTTGGATAACGCGGTTTTATTAGGTGTCTTTTGAGGAAAGGATTAAAACCGAAGTCACGAAGCCCTGAAGTCACGTTAGCAATGTTAGAAGAATCTGATCCGTCCTACACAACTGTGAAGAAGTAGTCAACTGAATTTAATCCGTCGTGAAAAATTAATTCTCTACCCACTATGAATTTAAACATAGTGGGTAGAATTAAAGAAAAAAAGATCTCCTGATCCTCTGATCTTGGGAGACCGCAGATTGAAAATTAGAAAGATACCTGAGATCATAAGCATCTCTTACGAACGAACATAAAAATTTTATTCACAATGTATTGTGATCCCCTCTCATCGAGTCTTCTTTCAGTCGAAACGAAGCGCATCGACTTATGATTTCGCTCAAGAGTTAGGAGTAGTTCAAAGCTGGTATATATGAACTTCAGCATAGATTTGGGGCTGCTGATTTAACTTGGGCCCACTACTATTTTTAGAGTTAATACAATAGTCAAAAGGATGGACAAGACTAGTGTCCTCAGTCCCAAAGGAAGCCAAAGTAATTTTGTCGGCAAATAAAGTAAGGAAATTGATGTCATCCAGTTTTTTGGGAACCTACCAAAAGATATCACCATAAACTCCACTTACAACTTCAATTGTTTACACCTTTTACGTCTGTTGTGTGATAAAATAAAGTAAAAATAGCCAAGAATGTTAACCAAAAAGGAACTTGTTTCATCAGGATAAAGCGCGCGCTTACGCATCTTCAAAAACTTATATTTGTGGATTCTGAAATTCATATTAGTGGGTTAGAATTATTTCTTCATTCATCTGATCCAGCACTGTCAGATTTTTACCTCTTTCCCGATTAAAAAAAACTTTTAGGTGGCCACAAATTTACATCTATTGAAGAAACCGAAACCGCAGTCAATGTTTATTTGAGGGCCTTGAGGATGCATTTTGACGTGAAACATCTATTGGCGGATTTGAATGTCGTGTCTTGCCTTTCGTTCGCGTCTTGTCGGCTCTTTCCGAATTAATTCGGCCAGCTTCGCATCTTGTTGGCTCTCTCCGAGTTAATTCGGCCAGCTTCGCGTCTTGTTGGCTCTTTCCAAGTTAATTCGGCCAGCTTCGCGTCTTGTTGGCTCTCTCCGAGTTAATTCGGCCAGCTTCGCGTCTTGTCGGCTCTTTCCGAGTTAATTTGGCTAGCTTCGCATATTGTTGGCTCTTTCCGAATTAATTCGGCCAGCTTCGTGTCTTGTCGGCTCTTTCCTAGTTAATTTGGCCAGCTTCGCATATTGTTGGCTCTTTCCGAATTAATTCGGCCAGCTTCGCGTCTTGTCGGCTCTTTCCTAGTTAATTCGGCCAGCTTCGCGTCTTGTCGGCTCTTTCCTAGTTAATTTGGTCAGCTTCGCATATTGTTGGCTCTTTCCGAATTAATTCGGCCAGCTTCGCGTCTTGTCGGCTCTTTCCTAGTTAATTTGGTCAGCTTCGCATATTGTTGGCTCTTTCCGAATCAATTCGGCCAGCTCCGCGTCTTGTCGGCTCTTCCCGAGTTAATTCGGCCAGCTTCGCGTCTTGTCGGCTCTCTCCGAGTTAATTCGGCTAGCTTCGAATATTGTTGGCTCTTTCCGAATTAATTCGGCCAGCTTCGTGTCTTGTCGGTTAACAGAAATATTTCTGTGTTAAAATTATTTCATAAAAATAAAATAAAATAATAAAATAAAATTAATGTATTATTATAACTGTCCGAATATTTGTTTTTTTCCTTTTCAGTTCGTTGAAATAAAAATATTTCAATATAAACAATTAGATGTTTCACGTCTGCCAGGTGTCCCACGACGGCTTAAAATTGTTCAAGCATGGTGAAATAACTTTAGATGTCAGATGAAAGAATTGTATCAAGCTACGTTGTCAATATGTCAAGAAATGAAAATAATTTGGTATATATCTGTATTTATTTTAATACCCAGGAACTGATCTTATAAATCTGCTCTAGTACATTATATAAACATGCCACTGACTCTTTAAAAGTGGTCTTCAAAAGTATCCTTTTGGTAATTACACCGCCTTCAACACAGCTGTCTCCCTCATATACGTGCTTTTTGGGACTTTCTTCTTTTTCTCTACGGTCCGTGTGTGAACGCTACCTGAGGCAACTTTTTTAGGGTTACGTAATGGCACATAGGAACTCGTATAATTCCGTCATGTCCGTCTGTCAGAACTTTACAGTTTCTATAGTTTTCAGCCTACTGAGAAAAAATATTTTTTTTACAAATTCCATCAAGAGAAATATCATCGTTAGATAGATATTTTAAAATGAAAATCTAGTTCAATTTACTGTATTTTATTTTTGAGTCCGCTAACGAGGCATTAATCATCAACGTGACGTGAAATACGTCCCCCACTCTATCTAATTTTTTAAGCGCGTGTTTAAAAAAACTCAAAAAGGAATATACTTTAACGGTGGCACTTGATTAAACTATCGTATTTAATTAGTTCTATTAACTTCCATCAATAATTTCAAGAGATGCACGAATTGAAATCTATAGAAATATATTACTATAAGAATACGCGTATATTTAATAAAATTTAATTACATTTATTATAATGTTAATTATTTGCTGCAATTTTTATGGTACTGTCGCAAAGTGGGGACATAGAGAAAATGTTTTTTTTTAAATTTTTTGTGTGTACAGAAACATGAAGTCAAATTTATAAGACAATTTGACTGATCTTGCTTACTCGCTGCCTCAATTTTATGAGTGTTTCTCGACGTCTTGACTCGAACAACTCGTTCCCTTCAGCCTTGTCTGCTATATAGATTGATAAATTGATAGAAATTCTGAATTAAAAAATCTTGTTTACTATTTTTAAAAAAGAAAACTTAATACCACATTCAATTGTATTTTCAAAACTAGCCGATTTCATTCAACTTACTATGATAGGGTACGATATGGATCAATACTTATTTACCCAATTCTGTTTCTGGTACCTTGATTACCCAAATATTATATAATAGTGATTTAAGGTGGTTGTCGTGTGAGAGTAAGATCCAAAAATTAATAATTTTTGGATCATTTTTTATTTAACATTATTTTTTTGAAGTAAAACTTCTTTACGCACGCTTGACTTGGGGAGTAAGCTGGTGAATGCGTGACGAGAGCGTTACGAAAAGTGTGATCGGGCGAGGCGAACGGAAGTTGAGAGGGAGATATAAGTTAGTGAAGACAGAAAGAGAGAGAGTTACGTTTCGTATATTACTGTAGGGACAAGAGAGAGAGGTGCGAGCA
Organism: Druceiella hillmani; assembly: GCA_039881145.1. Taxonomy (NCBI): domain Eukaryota; kingdom Metazoa; phylum Arthropoda; class Insecta; order Lepidoptera; family Hepialidae; genus Druceiella; species Druceiella hillmani. The sequence continues at coordinate 18,069,409 of JAYKKI010000019.1, read as the reverse complement.
CACATTTTCTTTCTCTCTTCCTCTCATAGCCAGTTATGTTTCGTATATCTAAGACACAGTGCAAGCCTATTGTCTGTATCACACTGTAGGAGCAAGAGAGAGCAGTGCGCGCGCACATTTTCTTTCTCTCTTCCTCTCATAGCCAGTGCATGAAATATATATATATATATATATATATATATATATATATACGAGTATATGCGAGTTTGCTATCGTTACGCGAACAGTGATTTTTTTATTATTTTGTAATTTCATTTCGTTCTTGAACAATTTTATAAATTATTATTTTGTTCAATACATTAAATATTCTACGTTTAAAGTGAATAAAATTGTAAATTCATTTTAAAGTTCATAATTTTGTGAATTTGAAGTTTTACTTCAGTCGTGTGGTCTAAAGCACACTGGTTTCTTTGTTCCCTAAACTGTTAATATAATATAAGTTTAACAGTTTGTAAAAAAATAATTTCTGCGTTTTTTATTGATTTTTTAAATAAAATGAAGTATGATGAAATACCTACAGTTTTTTTTACAGTTTTTTAGCGATTTTTACCAAAACTAAACGGTAAATATTTTTTTACAACATCATTTTACATTGATTTAGTTTTTTAGATAAATTGCTCGACGTGTTTTTTTTTTAAATTAAGTGCGGTGAAATAATTAACCTGGTTGAGAATTGGATTTCCAGATTGCTCTTCATTTCAAGCAGCTACGGTGCCCATATGCCAATAATTGTATTTAAACACAAATGGCTTAAAATTACCTTTACAATAAAACCAATACCATAGCCATTATCATGAATTTAATTTTAAAGTTGTATATCTCTAAAAAAAATACCTGTTACTTATCCTCTAACGTCAATTATACCATTTTTGAGAGCCATGTTTACCAAAACTAAATGGTAAATAATTTTTAAATTTCGAAATAGGTCAGATTTATAATTTGAATAATATATAAAAAATTCAGCGAATTTCATTGGCGACGCGTTTTACACAACTGCCTAATAAGAAATCGAATTAATAAAAAATATTTTATTAAAAAGGGCATTTATTATTACTGATTATAATTTTATTATTACTAAATAACCTAAAAAGTTAATTCCCTAAAAAAACTATTTCATTCATTTTTATGTACCTTTATTATTAATTAGGCTTATTGCGAGTACTCAGAATCGTGGGTCAGTGTGTCCGCCCTTTATCTACAATTGTAAAAAAGCCTTGCTCTATGATTGATCAATATATTAATTTGCAACCCCTAAGTGAATGAAATCAGGCGTCGAGTTTCCATAGAATACGTGACCTAAAGCATTTTCAAAATTGTGTACCCTTTAAAACCACGGTTTATTCGTAAAAATGAATTTGCAAATAATTTTGGATTTATTGAAATCGAAACACACGAAGTAATATCACATAACTGTACCTAGCTTGCATCAGAAGCAAGCATTATATTATGCGCACCACGACCAAAGGACAAATACAAAATTTCTGCCATAAAAATAGAGCTAATGGCCAGTGCCAGTCGAAAAGTATATTGTTAAAAAAAACAACCATGAGAAACAGTGTACGAAACAGAAATATCTTGTTATGCGACATTACCCACGTATCTAGCTTAGTCAGCCTACTAACGCCATACAAAAAAGTTAATATCAATAAAGTTATTAGTGAGATTGTCGTTAATGAATACGTTAAAATATTCTTTGAATATGATTTGATATTTTGAAAGTATTGAATTAATTTTCTTGATTTGAAACCTAACCTATACTTTGACATTAAGGACTAGTTCATCTCCACCTTCAAATTCAACCGGCTCAAATACTAGGATATACGTACGTATCCGGTTATGTTTATGTTAGTATTTAGATCGTTACGATTTTAAGCCGATTCAATATTGATTAGTACCCTAAATAACAGAAACCGTAGACCGAACATTAGAAAAGACTTTAAAAAACAAAGTATTTCTTGTATCTCAGTTGGACGCAAACAGGTTTAAATAGTAGGCGAAACAAAAAGTACACACCACGTGTTTTATTACTTTTTATAAACAATCGTAAAAAATGTGATGTGTCGTGGGACACCCGACAGAAGTGAAACTTCTTACGCGTCGCTTATTAAATTAAATGTTTAATAATTAATTAATATAATGTAATATCGATAGACTAATAAATAATATGTATTTTTACGCGTTGGCGTTTTAGAGTTCATGCATGTGGTAGCAAACCAGTATGTTTTCTAATTGGGACAACTAAATACATACACTTACACACACACACACGCGTGTGCGTGCGTGCGTGTGTGTGTGTGTGTTTGTGTATATAAACGTTCGTTAAGAATCAGTGTTAATAATAACTTTACACAACGCTGAATCGCTACAATCACGCGCATGCACCTACACCAGTCCAATGATGTCATAGGCAAAAAAATACTAAACGACAAATACGTATAGACAGGCTCTGTTCGTGGTGGGGTCAACCATTGTTAACGCATTATTAGTCTCGTAGTTATTAGTGATTGAAGTCTGACGGTATTTTGTAACACAACAAAGCTCGACCAGCTATCGGTATACTGAAGGAGCAAATAGACGTGTTCACATAAAAAAAATTAAAAATTGTATACATTTTTAGAGAAAGATTTCACTTTCCACTAATTGAAAGTTGATTATTTCGAAAATTACCTGTATTGTAATTACTTCTAATATCAAAAGTGGAAAATGACGCCCTTATCTAGTGACAAGTAGTTCGGGGAAGGGCTTTTAGTTAATGATAATTAGCGTTAAATCTTCAAGTGAATACATCAAACAAAATGGATTTAAACAGAACTCAAGTAACAATTCTTACATAATGAGTTATACCTAGATCGCGATGCGGATACAGCTGGAAATAATATACGACATGCAATGAACGAGTCAATGGGCGGAGACAATTTGGTTCAGGAAGTTCAAGAATGAGGATTATGGCCTAGAAAGCTAACCCCGTTTTCAACGACACGCTGAATTAGATATACAATTACTAGAACATCTTGACCGACTTTAGGAGATACATTTGCATATTTTTTTTAACATTTTTTAAAGAAAAATCTCCTCTTTCTAAAAATATATATTAAAAGTATTTAAATTTTACGTTTTCATATTCTAATAGTTTTAAAATTACCTGAGTTATAATTACTTCTAACGCCAAAGCTCAAGGCTGGAGGGCTAATCAGTGATGAAGCACGCACTTGCGGTTTATGCAACAATTGAAAAGAAAATATTTTTTTATAATTTTTTTAAATATAACTCTTATCGTATTTGGGTTATCTGTCAATCTGCAACAGTTCTGAATTATAAATAGTAGATTAAAAATATTTTGAAAAACCCTTTTTAGGGTTTTGCACCCAAAGGGCGCCAACGGGGCCCTATTACTAAGTCTCCGCTGTCTATCTGTTCGTCCGACTATCTGTCTATCACAAGACTGTATCTTTTCACAGAAAAATTGTTACTGTGGGTTTTCCTCGCTACAAAAATGAAAAAGTCAGTAAGTCAGATCCCAATTTCCCATACAAGAAATCTCGAATAAATGCATTTTTTTCGACGTTTTTGTTCTTGTCCCACGCACAGATATCAAACTTGGACTTATTGTACACTCTTACTAGTGCGTAATCTATAGTAAAACAACAAATAATAAAATATAAGTACACAATTAAATGAAACTACGTGATGTAGTATTATTTCTGCTTTCTTTAAGTTCTTTACCACGACCTAAGTTTCGTTGTATTACAACATCTTCAGGTGGGATATAAGCAAAGATAGTAGAATGTAGAAACAATACTACATCACGTAGTTTCATTTAATTGTGAATAATGAATTTCTACAAAATTAACGCCAAATATATTCAATATTCAAAATATAAGTAATTAAGTTATGTGTGGCAAATATAATCAGTCAAGTTATTTTACAGATTTTTACGAATCGCGTGTAACTATGGCATCTATCTGATATTTACTAAAGAATTAGTGTTAATATTGTGCGGTGGTATTGAATCCTCCGTGTGCGAATCTGACTTGCACTTGGCCGCTTTTTACTTACAAAAATACTGGTCGATATCAAACCGATATATGCATTTTTTTCGAAATGTCCAATCAAAATATCGCTATATGTATCAAATATATCAAATGATATGTATCAAATATATCGATATATATGGATATTTTTTTTCTAAGGCCGACGTCAAAATTCAACTACCCACGCTGCATAACAAAATATTAATAAGTTTCAGCGCAAACAAACAAGTTATATTATAGTTAATGAATTTAAATATTTAAGATTATAAATTACTCAAAAAAAAATGAAATAAATACAACAAAGCACTATAAAACTTACTGAAATTCACCCAAGTCAATGATAAATTAATGTTTTTTTTTATTTTGATTATAATATTGGATTTTGTGGATATATTATTTGACCCGTTGCATTTTACGGATCGGAAGCATTAAAATTTAAACATGTTGAATTGTGTTGCATTAAAGATTTTGGAAAGGAAAATATAGGAGGAAATCTTAAAAAACCACGTGATTTATTGATCCATCAGTGGACTAGGGACGTACGTAATAATATTACGTAATGAAATCTATACATATAATAAATTGTAGAATAGAGACGTACGAGGTGTGTAAATTAAGTTATGAGAAAACTGGAGACGCAATACATGGAGGGTAAGGCACGTAAACCAGTGTTGCCAATTTAGCGACTTTGTCGTTAGAAATGACGACTTTTGCTTAAGTCTTAGCGACAAAAAAAAGTTTTGAAGACAAAAATAATTTAGTGACTTATCTGACGACTTGTGGAGTGATTACCATGCAAAAAAATGTTTGGAATAATTATTAAAATATTGTAAAAGTTAATTAGTTTTATTACTTAATTCATAGAGCAAATCGAGGGCAATTTTTTAAACCAAAAATGTATAAAATGTAAATATTTTTCGATTTATAGAAAAATTACTTTTTGATAATAAATATTATTATTAATTATAATTAATTATTAATTAAGTAATAATTATATTTTTATTTAAAAAAATATTTGCCGCTCACTTAAAATAAAAAAAAACAATTTTTATACTCAGTTTTGTATTTCGCATAAAAACTATTTTTAAACTGATATATATATATATATATATATATATATATATATATAGATATATATAGATATATATATATATATATATATATATATATATATATATATATATATATATATATATATATATATATGACTCGCCCCCTGGTAAAAAATGGGTAGAATTCGTTTTAGCTACTTTCTAGTGACTTTTAATATTGAGTGACTTGGGTTTATTGGAGTTGGCAACACTGACGTAAATATCTGACACAAGTCCAGTGCTAGTTTGAACACGCTAGAGTTGTGACGCTGTCCGTAGTGATATTTTTTGGGAGAAAGGTTTTTTTAGCGCGTTTTAAACGTTTTACCAGGTGTTTGTTTGTGTTCCATTTATTTTCTATCATTAATTCGTTTGCAAAAGGAAGGGAATCTATTGAAAATGAGCGGAGGGCCTTCATCTCAAGAACCAATGAAAATGTGAATAGAATCCTCGATCTCGTGCGTTCAGGTCGTTTGACAGTTCGAGTGATCGGCGAAGAGTTGAATTAGACTCACACCACCGTTCATCAAATTTTGACCAATGTATTGGGGATGAGAAAAAATTGTGTCCGAAAAATCTTTTTCGGAACGATTTCCATTAATAAGTATTTGGCCAGTAAAAATATTCCTGTGACTTCTCAGCCTCCTTATTCACCCGACTTGAGTCCATGTGATGTTTTTTGTTCCCAAAATTGAAAACTCAACTCAAGGGATGTCATTTTGGGACATTGGAGAATATTCAAACATCCAACTAGTCTATTCCAGTATCCGGGTTCCAGTACTGCTATGACGAATGGAAGAATCATCTCCAGCGCTGTGTGGCCTCCCAAGGTAGCTACTTTGAAGGGAACAATGTTGAATTGTAATTTTATTTGAATAAAAAAAGAGGAAACATCTGTCTAATCAATTAATTTACACACCTCGTATGTACATTGAAAATATTTCGGAATAATGATATACGAGAACTTAATAAAAGTAATGTAACATAAAAAAAATATATTTTTAAAATATAGATATAATAACATCAATTAATAGAACAACATCAATTTACTTTATCACCCTCACTAAACTACAGGTATATTGTATAAATCTCGGAAATATAATAAAACCTACACCACTCCCCTACAATAAACTCACTAACATAAGTAGTGGGAAAACCCACACAAACCCGACTTCCGCCATTGTTTTTTAAACATATAAATGCTGTTGGATGTTCCTAAGAGTTAATCTTTGCTAATAGCCCACCTAAAGATGTTGTAATACAACCAAACTTAGGTCGTGGTAAAGAACTTAAAGAAAGTAGAAATAATACTACATCACGTAGCTTCATTTAATTGTGAATAATGAATTTCTACAAAATTTACGGCAAATATATTCAATAGTAATGTAACACAAAAAAATATATTTTTAAAATTTCTACCTGTCTGTTTGCACATCATGCAAGAACCTCTGAAGAAGATCTAAAGGAACTTCAATTGACTGATTCTGTAGCAGTTAAAGTAAAATATATCGGCTTTATTGCAACCCAAAAACAAGGAGATAGAGTCATATTTATTATTACACTGTTATAATGATTATAAATGGTGTTATGTGTATTTTAATCTTCAATTTTGCATTTAAATTGATATTTATTAATATTTATTAAATATTTTCCAAGTGCAAACGAGTTACTGGCATAGCAAGTACGTAATAAAAGTGATAACATAAGTGTAATATATTAAGTAACTGTATGAAGTGTCATTTCGATAACCTTCGATAGTTTAAACCGCGTTTCGACGTCAGGTTCCGGTGTTCGGAGAAACTATTTTATATGTCTGCGATATGCATAAAGAGAAAACGTTCCTGAAATTACTGACGCCAGGAATATATAGACACGGTGTCCGGGAATAAGTGTCGGACAAAGAAAGACGCTATTCGTTGGCTATAAAGGAATAAATACTCGTTGAAATAAAATGTAAAACACGCCCTTTTTCTAATTGAGTTCAAAAAATGTTACACATACCTCTTTTTAACACACCCAATACTTGTCTGGAAAGCAGTGCTTACCCGGGTAGCTAGATGTTCTCGTTGTTTTTTTGCTGATTATTCCCCTGAGTGGTACTGAATAATGCGCGCTAGTAACGTGTGTATGAAAAAGATGACAAATAATTATGATCATTTTTTTCCATTTTCTGAAAAATGTCATCTTTTAAATTTTGTTTTAATGACAATCAACTATTTTCAAGGTCAACGAATCACGTTTTTCTTTGTTCGATACTTATTCACAGCACACACACCATGTGTGTGTGTGTGTGTGTGTTTGTGTATATATATATATATATATATATATGTGTGTGTGTGTGTGTGTGTGTGTATGTGTATGTATATCATCGATGGTGGTGCTTCAGGACTATCTTCTAGGTATATTTATTTCTTTCATCATTGTGAGTTACAACATTGAACACAGTTAATTATATTATTTATAACAAATAATCTTAATATAATCATATTAATTATTTAGCACGATATATAGCCAAGAGTGTACAGTCTCAGGAATATGTATATTACTCGCTCGACGGCTTGCGAATAAATAATGCAACGTCCAGGCTCTGTACTAGCGTGTCTCCACTTTGACGTTTTCCACACGGGCCTCACTTCAGTTGCTAGCCATGTTCCTATAGGCATGTGGATTCACGTCATTCGACATACATATGTACAGCATGGCCCATTCAGAGTGTTCCAAAATTTTTTTTAAGTAGAAAACATCTTGATAAGTCCTTAAAAAAATGTTAGTTGCGCAAAAAGTAATAGTTCAGAAGTTACAATTTATTTTAAAAATCTTTACACCAGTCACATAAATCACTTTTGTTTGAAAACTATTCCACTAAATCACACGAAATTTGTTATGGAAGTAGAGCAGCCGCGTAGCAAGTACGCAATGGACGACTTTCGTGTTTACTCTTAGCTTCTGCTATTGTTTGAAACTTTATAATCATTGTTTTCTGTTTTCAACCATCGCTTGGCTTTTTTAAAGCCAAGCGATGGTTGAAAAATTAGAGAAAGTGATGTACATATTGCACGCACGTCCATTTGAGACTTAATATTTAATAAACCAATTTTAATAACGAAATGTGATAAATAAAACCTAAATTTCATTTTAAAAGTTCTTTCTGAGGATACCCTATACAAAGAGGTATACTACAATGGTTTCCTCATCCTGAAAGTAAGAAATATATTATTACATATCGATTGAGATCCTAACCTTACTGCTAAATTTTGTGCATGTAGATCTAAAATTATAAAAAATGAGGCTGTGACAGATGGATGGACACACATACACCAATCTTTACTAAGGTCTCTTAAAATAGTAAACGAATTATCTATTTCATTAAAACCATTCAAAATTCGAGAGTTTTCTAAATCCAACCCTCGAATTCACTTTACCTTATTAGCTTTAGCAGATTATCATACAAAATGTCAATTTTAGAACATAAACAGTTTCATAACGGTTAATAAAATGTATATTATTTATTTAAACAAGAAAGTGTAAACCATATTAAAAAGAAAAACGACAATATAATAGCAACAATTTTCGGTTGTTTACCGATTTAATAAGCTAGAACATAGCTTCAAAACGGACCCATTGTGATAAATCAAACTACCCCAAAACTTGTTGGTTTACTGTTAGCCATTGTGGAGATAAGATTATTCAAGACAACCTCCCTCCTCCATTACCAGATTCTCCCGGTTACAACGTGCAAACAAAGAACTCATTGAGCCAAGTCAGACGAGACCGTACTCGATGAATTTACTGTTGGCCATCGAGAAGTTCCTAGGACCACCTACTCCATCATCACATCAGCTCGATGGTACCATATTACTATATTGTCAACAGAAATGCATAAGGTTACAAAGTTTCAAATCGATACGATAATTAGAAGTATACACAATGAAGTTAATAACAGCGTGTTAAAAATATAGTAGTGAAAACAAACCCCAAAGGTGAACGCGACGTCAACAAGATAATTGCACGAGCGACATGTAGCCACTTTGGTATCAGCATATCGTCTCATTCTAATCGAGTGCGAAGTATTAAACTAACAAATATTCTGTAAATGTGCTTTCAGTCTTCGGGAGCTTATGACATACACGGACCTATTTGCGACAGGTACCTCCACACTCCTGGAAAAGTTCAATGATTATTGCCTTTTTCTTCATTGCCGTATACTACAGTTGTATGTCTGCAAGCTATTAGAGGGATCTAGTCCATTACAATTTGTTCACCCACTTTGTAATAAAGATTTCTGACATCCCCACGATACTAAATTTTGGCACTTTGCACAAAAATACTACCAGGTAGCAATTCATTTTTGTAACATCCATCTTGTGAATTAGATATGCGAGGTGTGTTCGTTAAATGTTAAAATTTGATAAATGACACCTCGATTTACATATATTAGAAATTTCATACGTATTCCCTTCAATGTACTCCTATTTGCACTAATTCATTGTCGCAATCTTGTTTTTCATTGGTAAAATGCATGGGGGGAATTAATTTCTGTCAGCTATTATGACGTATCTGCCGTTTTCTTCTTTACAGTATCTACTGACCCAAACTTTGGTTCTCTAAGCTCTGAGTTGGCTTTTGAGAAATGATAAAAACCGAGAGAATACGGAGGCTGTTCAAGTATAGCGATTTGCTTGTCGAGCACACGCTGCAGGCGTATTGTCCCGGTGAAGAATGAATCATTTTTTCATAGTTATGACGGTCTGTTTCTGATTTTTTCTCTCGACGTCATCAGAACTTCCTGGTAATAATGTTGATTAGCTGTTGCGTCTTCCATAATCCACCATAGATGTCGAAAACACAATGATCGTGAATTTGCATTTTGACTTGCTATGACGAGCTTTTTTTATTCTAGGTGATGATGGTTTTTACCAGCGCATTGACTGTCTTTTGGTTTCAGAATCACACTGGATGATTCAGATTATGTTACAGATAAGTGACTTGTAAAATAAGTATTTTTTAGGCCCACTATAGAAAACACAACTAAATTAAATGACATTCTCAATCATTTGAACGTCATTGAGTGTTGCAGCAGGTTCACATATGTTCAAAGTCTTCACGCACTTAATTATAACTGGTTCCGATTGCTTTGTTACTTAGACTTTGCAATTATAGTCTCGTTTTTAATAGACCTACCTCATGTGAACCAAACAATTCTAAAAGATCAGCCATATTGCACAAAGAGTCCCCTTTCTCCATCATACAATGACATCATCGATCCACTTTCTGCTTCTAGCTTCTAGACATATAGGCCTCGTGCCATTATGCAATTGACTATGTTTTGCAAGAGTAACATTTCAAATAAACCTCTATAAGCATAACCTGCAGAACGTGGTTTCCATATACCCTTGTGCACAGGTGAAAAGTTGAATATGATAATGTTGGTCATTCTGTTGAATGTCCTTAAGAAAATAGGGATAACTTTTTTGAAGTTCTGGGTAATTTAAAAGTTATTACGGTTCGAAAAATTAAGAAAAATAATATACTTAAGGGTTAATTTCGTAATGATCGACTGAGTTATGAAACAGGCAAAGATATACGTTCCGCTTTCACCGAAAGCGACATTCCCATGTAATATAGATCTTGCGTAAAACGATATTACACGTAATGTGTTTAATTAAACATGGTTAACATGCTTTTCTAAAGCCCTAAAATTATGTGACATATATTTCGTTTATAATATTTTGCAAGCAATTATAGAGAAGCACAAAAGTAAACACACTCCCCCAGCCCAACGAGGCGGCCTTCAGCCATATGGTCTTCCGCCTCGACCGTTCCCAAAAAAATATCTCGCTACAGGTTGTCACGGTTTTTGAAGTAAAACTTCTTTACGCACGCTTGACTTGGGGAGTAAGATGGTGAATGCGTGACGAGAGCGTTACGAAAAGTGTAATCGGGCGAGGCGAACGGAAGTTGAGAGGGAGATATAAATTAGTGAAAACAGAAAGAGAGAGTTACGTTTCGTATATTACTGTAGGGACAAGAGAGAGAGGTGCGAGCACACATTTTCTTTCTCTCTTTCTCTCATAGCCAGTTATGTTTCGCATATTTAAGACGCAGTGCAAGCCTACTATATCACACTCTAGGAGCAAGAGAGAGAGAGCAGTGCGCGCGCACATTTTCTTTCCCTCTTCCTCTCATAGCCAGTGCATGAAATATATATGTATATATATATATATATATATATATATATATATATATATACGAGTATATGCGAGTTTGCTAGCGTTACGCGAACAGTGATTTTTTTATTATTTTGTAATTTCATTTATTTCTTGAACAATTTTATATATTATTATTTTGTTCAATACATTAAATATTCTACGTTTAAAGTGAATAAAATTGTAAATTCATTTTAAAGTTCATATTTTGTGAATTTGAAGTTTTACTTCAGTCGTGTGGTCTAAAGCACACTCGTTTTTTTTCTGATGATATGGCTAAAATATCTGAGGACCTGACGAGTAACTATATAGAGAACAGCCTACCGCGAATGCTGATTTCTTTGACAATGGATTCGTTGGTCCGATGGGCAGTCCAAGGTGGCAACAGCACGCGTCAATTGCACCGCATCTCGAAGGTTTCTCTGCGTTTTTTCTTATCAAAGTTTCAGAACCGTAGTAAAATTTGAAGTATTCCAAAGTTTGAACAAGACGAGTATTGGCTGTCCGCCATATGTCTCTGTTTCTCCAAATCTTAATTTGTTACGATGCAACGTTTTATACAGTTGCAATGCGATCAAGATGACAGGTTTAAAATCTGAAAATCCCCGAAGAAGATATATTTTATTGTTTTTTGATTGTCCGCGCCGCCGCGCACATTGTCCGTCAGAGATTTGATCTCGTAAGCGATTCGCGGAAGACGCACGAACAAATAATAGTGATGACCGCACACGTTTCCATTTCTTGCAGTCCGGTATCGACAAAAACGCTGCACCAGTCGACCTCTGTACTAATTATTCGTGACCACGTTTATTACCGATGTTGCGGAGAAAATCTGATATCGGTTGAAATGAGTAATGCTGCCTGTGTGAAACAAAATATATCTAATTATTTATAATTCACAAGTTAAAGCGAAATTGTTGATGTATATACAAGCGAATTATTTTAGGACTGCTGATGGTTTTTTTTAAATAGAGCAATGTTCGTAATTTTTTCACATTTTTCCTTCATAATTTCATAGAGAACGCTAAGGAACCAACTGTTTTCACAATTTTAGGGTTCCACACATCAAAAGGTAATACGGAATTTTTATAAGATCAATCACGTGTCTGTCATGGTCGTATTTTATGCTAATTTTAGTGGGGAGATTAAGGGGTAAATTAAGCACTTCATTTTTTTTAAATTCCATATATAGAGTGGGGTACGGTTTGAAATCTTAATAATAAGTACCTCAAAAATGTTTTTGTCCTAGTTTTGGATGTATTTGTAATATACAAAAAACATATGTTCTCCGTCTCTTATTTTCGAAATGACACAACCTAAAATTACGAAAAAAATTAGGGTTTACGCAAAGGTTGTAAAAAAATATAGCGATTAAACTAGATCTTATGTTTTTTTTTTTAAATTCACCCAGTGAAAAGTACAGTAGGCAATACAATTACATTGTGGAAAATTTATATTTGTAAATAGTTTACGCTGAAATGCCGAAATACGTCGGAGCTTGCGTAGTGCGTTCTACTCGTGCTTGTCAGGTTTTTGAAGTAAAACTTCTTTACGCACGCTTGACTTGGGGAGTAAGCTGGTGAATGCGTGACGAGAGCGTTACGAATTGTGTGATCGGGCGAGGCGAACGGAAGTTAGAGGGAGATATAAGTTAGTGAAGACAGAAAGAGAGAGAGTTACGTTTCGTATATTACTGTAGGAGCAAGAGAGAGAGGTGCGAGCACACATTTTCTTTCTCGCTTTCTCTCATAGCCAGTTATGTTTCGTATATCTAAGACACAGTGCAAGCCTATTGTCTGTATCACACTGTAGAAGCAAGAGAGAGCAGTGCGCGCGCACATTTTCTTTCTCTCTTCCTCTCATAAACAGTGCATGGAATATATGTATATATATATATATATATATATATATATATATATATATATATATATATATGCGAGTTTGCTAGCGTTACGCGAACGGTGATTTTTTCCTTACTTTGTAATTTCATTTCGTTCTTGAACAATTTTACAAAATTATTATTTTATTCAATACATTAAATATTCTACGTTTAAAGTGAATAAAATTGTAAATTCATTTTAAAGTTTATATTTTGTGAATTTGAAGTTTTACTTCAGTCCTGTGGTCTAAAGCACACTCGTTTTTTGATTTGATGTGAAACATCTAACGACGCATTTTGATGGGAGTTAAAACGTGATGGCACGTCGCGACGTGCTATTTGGCCAGATTCATGTCTTATCGGCTCTTTCCGACTTAATGCTTTCCTCTCTATTACACTACACACGCGCTATTTTACGTGTGTTAGTGTATCAACATTATTTCTCATTTACTAACGTTTACAACTTTACTCGTTTATATCGGTGTATTGCAGTAAACTGTCTTGAAACCTTAAAAGTGTTTATTAATTTAAAATAAGTGTTACAATGATAGTAACAGTAATAGTAAAAGAAAATTAGAGGATTCATATCCGCCAGATGTTGCATGGTGGCCCTTATCTTTTGTTGTTATTTGTCAAGTAACATTGCTCTAAACAGAAAATAAATTATTTTTGTTCAAACCACTTGCCATACTGGATTTCATTGGATACACTGGATATCTTGATAATGATTTTTTTTCAACACTGGTTGAACCCCAACTGATGATTTAAAATCGTTCCAACAGCAAGAAAGTTATGAAACATTTAGAAAAAGTTTTAATTGTATTTATTAATTAATTCATTTAATAATTTTAATCTACAATGTTGTCACTATGTGTACCAGTAACTAGTGACCATCTTAAGGGCAGAAACTGGATAACATCGAACCAAAACTTTGGAGGCTGAGTGTTAAAAACTTTTCAAATTTCGATTCAATATCCTTAAAATCGTGAAACTTTTTTTGGATTTGAACGTTCTTGAGGGCTCGGAACAAATGATAGTCTAATGTCTGGTGAATAAACTGAGCGAGGTAACGAATCCCAGTCAAGCTTCTCCAGTTTACAGCGAGAAACTGAAGTAACGTGCGGCCGACCGTTGTTGTGTAGTTAGTGAACCTCGGTTCTTCTCGGTCGTTTCGAACTTGTTTTTCGTCCATGTTACTCTTTCATCGAACCGTGTGTGCTTGTATAACCTTCATGTAACATGTTTCAGAGCGTTCTACAATTTTCTGGTATTACATAAAACTTAGACGTTTTGGAACGTTTTAATATCGAAATGTTTCATTTGTGACCTGCTTTCTGTAACTTTACAAGTTCTCTCACAGACAACCTGGAAATTCCCGTAGAGCTTATCAGGGTTAAGGGTTCCGTTTTAACAGATATTTAAGGGTACGTAGTGTTTCTTTTAAATTACAAATAATAGTATTATTTTTTACCATATAAATATCTTGCCCAGTACATACCTCACAGGTGTAAGATAAAAATCGTAAAGTTACAGAAATTATTAAATTGAGATTCACGGTTATAGTTTTCAGATACACTTCAGGTGAACTTCACTGTTTTTTTGTTATAATTATAACTTCAATAGTTTAACTAGAGAGAGGGACATGTTTTTTGGGTGTTTTTAGTAATATTCCTAACACTGTCTTACATTAAATTCTGAAAAAAAAACTTAATTTTTGAATCCTTATAAGTCGTAATTCTAATTGTTACTCCACACAAACGAAAGTAAAAATCTTTTCAAGTGAAAACTTCTTTTGGCGAACGGAAATGAGCCATAACGCTGAATCGGGTAAACTCGTCTCCCTTCGACATCACCCAAGTGAACTATTTTTAGGCGCACCATTCGCACTTTTAAAATATTTAGTGAACTACTTTTTTAGACGCACCTTACCCACTTTTAAAATATCAAGTGAACTGTTTGTTTAAACGCATCATACGCACTTAAAATATAAAATGAACTACTTTTTTAGGCGCACCATGCGCACTTTTTTTAGATATGTAATTAAATTTGAATCTAAAGTGTTTAGAACATATTTCAGTTTCCATAAACCTATTGTTTCATTCTTAAAATATGATAGCAATGAAGAAGTTCAATCAGAGCAAAATTCCGCTGAATGATTAATTCACAAATATAATTATATATTTTGTAACTAATGTTACTTCATGACTATTTTAAATTCACAAATATAATTCACAAACATAATTATATATTTTGTAACTAATGTTACTTCATGACTATTTTAAATTCACAAATATAATTCACAAATATAATTATATATTTTGTAACTAATGTTACTTCATGACTATTTTAAATTCACAAATATAATTATATATTTTGTAACTAATGTTACTTCATGACTATTTTAAAATTGTCGCTGGTTCGCCGAAATAATAAACATAGATCATATAATATCAATGGAATTATTATTGTATACATATGTACTTTAAAATGAAGAGTTCTTACTTCTACCGTGTGGTCATTTGGGCACACCAGAATTTTTTATGCTTAACTTTTATTTTCGAAATTTCACATATTTTTAAATTTTACTATTCAGGTATGCACGTCAATAAGCTTCATTACTATGCCACATTTTATCATTTTACATCAAACAGAGCCCTAAAAGAGGGACTGTGACAGGCAGGCCTCAAAAGACCGACTGTGACAAGCAGGCCTCAAAAGACCGATTGCAACAAACGGCCCCTAAAAGGTCAACTGTGACAACAGAAAACTTTTACTGAATGTTTATTGCTCAATAATTTATTCGCGAATACAATTTTAATTATATTTTAATAATTACACAAAAACAGAGGAGCGCCATAAATATCGAGTGAATATATCTTAAAATGGATTATCGACCAATACTAGTTTGAGTCTTGGATAATGGAAATAGATACATTTAGATTTCAAATTAAATATTTTAATATAATCACAAGACCTTTCTGTGCTTTTAATAACATTTATGGTGATAGTTATAGGTTAATACCTAGAGGAAGGCATTTTCCAGCTGAGTAAAGCGCATTAAATGACGGTATTGTGTTTGCCTACCGAACATGTTTGAGATCACTAGTTTTTGTTTCGTAAAAAAGACCATTTAAGGAACAAGAAATGTTTCCGTCCAATGGTTTAATATGAAAATTAATCCATCAAGTTTCGAAGAAGCATTATATTTTTGATTTTATTTTTAAACCGTTAGCATGTTTGAAAACGTTCTACTAGTATATGTATTCTTTAAAACAATAGAATAATACCGTTACAACGGTATTATTCTATTAAGATAGAATAATACCTTTACATACTATTAGTATATGTATTCTTTAAAACAATAGAATAATACCGTTATAAAAATGAAAAAAATATTATGATTTTGTAACAATAAAAAGCCGTGAAAATTCTTATTAAGTACTTGATTTATCTTGGAGAAACAAACCGACTCCAGTAATTATATTATATATAAATAATTATAAAAAAGAAGCCATATGAAACGCATATAATAAGTAAAATGGCATTTAACGATTACGCTATGTTTTTCTTACGGTTAAGAGAGAATCGAGAAAGTAAGAGGGAGACTGCCCCCGGGCTGTCAGCAGCCTTTCTTGCCTTATGCTTGCAAAAGACCATCTATATAAATAGCTTCTGTCCTCTTTAATTCTATGAGTAATTCGTAATGGAAGTTAAGATTATAAATGATTGAAATTAAACTTAAGCATAGTTAAATGAAACTACGTGATGTAGTATTATTTCTACTTTCTTTAAGTTCTTTACCACGACCTAGGTTTCGTTGTATTACAAAGTTGTACATATACAAACACTACAAAGTTGTCATTAGCAAAGATCTTTGCTAATAGCCCACCTGAAGATGTTGTAATACAACGAAACCTAGGTCGTGGTAAAGAAATTAAAGAAAGTAGAAATAATACTACATCACGTAGTTTCATTTAATTGTGAATAATTAATTTCTACAAAATTAACGCCAAATATATTCAATATGAAACTTAAGAATAAAGCCAAGTTTTATGCAAAGGAACGTGTGGAAATTTCGAGAAAAATTATAATAATTTATTTTCTTCCAGGACATTTCGTGAAACTCAGGTGGAAATAAAAAATAAAAATTGATAAATGTATGATTTTATTCTTCGTTAAGATCACTATTATTGGTAAAAAATGTTAAGTCGAAAATAATCTTGTAAAATTTTTCATGAAAATTGATTTTTATTTACAGAGTGGCTACAATCATTAATGTTGGTGATTACTTTACTACAAAAATTACAATTATTAATGTTGGTATTACTACGAAAATTACAATCATTAATGTTGGTATTACTACGAAAATTACAATCATTAATGTTGGTATTACTACGAAAATTACAATCATTAATGTTGGTATTACTACGAAAATTACAATCATTAATGTTGGTATTACTACGAAAATTACAATCATTAATGTTGGTATTACTACAAATATTACAATCATTAATGTTGGTATTACTACGAAAATTACATTCATTAATGTTGGTATTACTACGAAAATTACAATCATTAATGTTGGTATTACTACGAAAATTACAATCATTAATGTTGGTATTACTACGAAAATTACAATCATTAATGTTGGTATTACTACGAAAATTACATTCATTAATGTTGGTATTACTACGAAAAATACAATCATTAATGTTGGTATTACTACGAAAATTACAATCATTAATGTTGGTATTACTACGAAAATTACAACCATTAATGTTGGTATTACTACGAAAATTACAATCATTAATGTTGGTATTACTACGAATATTACAATCATTAATGTTGGTATTACTACGAATATTACAATCATTAATGTTGGTATTACTACGAAAATTACAATCATTAATGTTGGTATTACTACGATTATTACAATCATTAATGTTGGTATTACTACGAATATTACAATCATTAATGTTGGTATTACTACGAATATTACAATCATTAATGTTGGTATTACTACGAATATTACAATCATTAATGTTGGTATTACTACGAAAATTACAATCATTAATGTTGGTATTACTATGAAAATAATATATCAGCAAATGAAATGCACTGGTTGTATTTGAAATCTCCTTTTATAAATTAAAGCACGTGCATACGTAGGAAACACGGAGTGCTCCTGAGTTGTCATCGTGACTACAGAATTATATGTTAATATTAATAGATTTCAATCTTTCAACATAATCTCCTCGAAACACATTGGTCGTCAACGTCAGATATTATCTTCGTTAAGAATTATTTCAGCGCAAAAATTCTCTATTTGATCATCTTGTATTTCAAAACCTTTAGGTTAGTCCTATCAAACATTTAGTTCAATCGTTATCTGAACTCATAAATGTGGTTGTACTCTGCAAGATGTGAGTATGATCCTATAAGGGTTTCCTTGCTTTTTTTCCTTTCTGTAGAACGGAACCCAAAATTGATTCATTCGTCTGATACGCGCTTAATCCATTTCGTGTATATCAACGGTAGCCAAACCACTGAACGCGTTCAACAAGTCAAGTTTTAATAAACATTAGTTCGTTATGTTGCTATAAACGTTACTTATTTACAATGTTTCTAGTGTTTACGATACTGGAGGTCAGATAGCAATTATTGATTGGTGCAGATTTGTTTTTTGCATCGGTTCTTCATTAAAAAAAATAATTAAAATTAAACCGGTCTAGTGCAAGCTGGACTAGATGGTTTCCCAAGGTCAACAACAAAATTAGAATTTATTTTTTGATTTTTTTGGTTTTCTATAAAAGATAGACAAATTCTATAAAAAACATACGAAGCCGAACAATATGAAGCCGCAAACCGCAAGCCGAACCCGCCTTCTAGAAATTTAGCATACTAACGCCTGGTATCCGGTGTCCTCTGGTCAATTTTATATCAGTATTAGCAATTCAAAGTATATATATATATATATATATATATATATATATATATATATATATATATATATATTACATAAATCAAGATCAGTTTTAGAATTTTCGTCTGTTTGTGCACAAAGTTTAAAAAAAATTATTGCTTGTCTGTAAAGTCGGTTTACGGACGATAGTTTTACGTGATAACGTCATAAAGAAACATTGATGAAAAATTGCATACTTTTATGAATTAAATTGAATTATTATGACTGAATTATTATTATTTTGTATAATACAGAGGAGTTAATTGAAAATTACAATTTTTTCGATAAATTAACATTTATTTAAACTCGTTAATTCAAATATTTTTTTACTTAAATTATACAGATTAATTATAAGTAACAATGTACTATTAACAATTTATTTACCACTTATATACATGTGTTATATTTAAGATCTTCCAATCTGCGTTATTCTGTTAAGGATAGGACGATGATAGGAAAAGTACGAAATCAAGGGGAGTGTTTCAAGTGTAATGTGTATTGAAAAAGTCAAATCGATGGTTGTCGAACTGCTAGCTCTGACGTCACGCGAGAAGAGAGATAAATTCCTACGCTTGGGCCGATCGTGCCTCTCTATCACTTGTTCCGCGCTCTCGCTTGCACGTTCAGGCTCAGGCGGAACGTGACACTTTTTCATGCGTGCAGCCGGTGTTAATCGATTTATAAGCCGTTATCACGTCAAAGACATAATGATCAACTTGAAGTAACAGTTACTTTTCAAGTAACATTTAGTTACACCGTATGAAACGATTGCTCGATCTGAAAATATACGAATTTAATATTTTCATAATTAATTTACACTATTTCAGTACAACGACAAGAAAGAAGCACTCGACTACTCGACGTTTAATATTTACACAAAAGTGTAGTTTTTATACAATATACATTATCCAGATGGCCAATAGATGGCGCCACGTGCATTTTAAATGGCGCAACGGAGTTATCCATTCAGACATACGAACATTAGCGAACTTGCGTGACCAGGGATGATGTGTGGAAATATATCCATATACGCGAAACTGATTAAGGAGCGTTTCTAACGAGCCAAACTAAAAATTATGAAAAACGTGTTAAAACAAAAGTATTATTTACATCGTGAGAAATTTTTTTTTTAAATGTTTTTTCTCTGAAACCAATGGTTTAGCAGTTATAAGAAATTAATAATAAAATTTCTTATAATAATTAATCGTTCTAGACTTTTTCGATCTTGCTAGTTTTAATTTAATCTAGACCTGATTTTAATATTCATGATTTTTTCAGATTTTTTCTGAGCTTACTTTTAGTGGTAAGGAAGATTTTTAATCGTTTTCTCGAAAAGTGTTTAAATAAATTCATAAAAAAATACAAAATACGTATTGTTGAATTCGTGCTTCGATAACTTTTCATTTGATACCTGTCACGACAACCTTGATAAAATTGGTTTTTCCCATTTACCGCCCGAAATTGCCTCCAGAATAAAAATTTAACTTTTTGTAACTCGTGTCTACCATCCGGTAGTTGTCTCATTCTATATATTTTTCTTGCAATATTGTGAAATATAAGTTAATTAAAAACCAGTCTTGAACAAAATTCAAAAATTGATTGAAAAATAAGCCAGTTGGAGGCTTCTAAATGTGAAGTTACGGATAGAGTTGGGTATATCCCTGTCTCTTTTCCTCTCGTAGAATATAATGTGCAATATTAAAAATGACCTCACAACACAGTATTGCCGTCATTCTCTAAAGGTTAAATTTAAACTATTATAACTCGGTCAATTTTTAAGATTATTAAAAAAATGTTTCACTCATCATCAGCTTGTACCTTGAAATTATAATTAATGAAATAAAAAAATTTAGTCAAATACCCAATT
Organism: Druceiella hillmani; assembly: GCA_039881145.1. Classification (NCBI taxonomy): domain Eukaryota; kingdom Metazoa; phylum Arthropoda; class Insecta; order Lepidoptera; family Hepialidae; genus Druceiella; species Druceiella hillmani. The sequence goes on along the minus strand of JAYKKI010000019.1, from coordinate 18,048,373 downwards.
GGGTCATATCTGTGCTAAATTTTAAATTTTTACGTCGAATAGTTTTCGATAAAATCTCCTGTGGCAGACGGATGAACCTATAGTGATTCCATTAGTGTTTCGTTTTGGCAATTTTGCCTTAAAACACTAAAAACGGTATCATATACACATACGAAGTCATTGGCACAGTTGGCAATAAAGAAATTATCCGGTCTAAGATTGGTGTTGCCCGTAGAAAACAAACTCTCTTAGTGTTGGAAGCTAAAGCCCGGCTCACACGACACTTGTTTCCTTACTGAATTACTTGCGGAGCATTGGATGGCAACCGTGCGGACTATCATAAAGGAAATGACGTCACTACAAGCTAGACGTTACTTGAACGCGTACTGGAATTCTGTAATAGATCAAGTTCTATTCTCGTGTTCATTTTCCTGCTACATTTAAGCGTTAACCAAGGAGGAAATTGCATTTTGTCACGTGGGCATGTGTTTACTACAATTGACCGACTTGATTATATAACGCCGTTATTTGTAACAAAAAACAAGTGTTATTTGTAGTTTTGTCGTTTTATGCCTGTATTGATTTTTTTAACCTAAATATATTATTATAAAAGTGTTATATTTACAGTAAATTCTATTATTTAAGATATTTTTAATAGTTAAATCAACAATTGATACTAATGCATAAATTAGATACATATGTAAATAACTTTTGCGTTAATTTACTTAACTAACGTACATAACGTAATGAAATTAATAACTTATTTATGTTTTACAAGTTAGTTTAATAATCAGTATTAATTGAATTAAATAACTCAGAATTTCGGAGCCATTTACAAACCTAGCTCAGTCGCGCACGTCGTATGCAACTTGTATCATGAATCAGTCATTACAACGTCTGATGCAACACCTCGTTTAGGACCTAGCAGCGACATCAAGTAAGCAATCCAGTAGCGAAATAAATTTCGTGTGAGCAGTGTTTTGTTCTTTAGATCCATTCACTGATTTCCTGTTGGTCATCAACTTCTCGGTCAGTGAGTTTTTCTGGATCGATCTTTTTGTTAGTAAAATCATTCTGTAATATCTATATAATTTTAATGTGCCTTTTACAGTTTAATCAATGAAACTATTCAATTTCTTTATATACAGCGTACAGCAATGGTACGTAGAAGATACATAGTTATAAATTAGTGATAATTTTATTAAAATATATAATTCTAATTTAATGTCGACTTTACTAATCGATCAATACATTTTGTAATATATTTAATAACACAACAACCCTTGAAAATATATACATAAAAATTCTAACCATTTTGTGCACAGTTCATTAGAGTTATAGTCTAGTTTTATACTCTGTTCTTTTTATTACACAGTTACGTGACGTAACTTGTTTTATGAGCCTTTCAATAAATTTAAAAAAATAAGTAAATAAACGAACAAATTCTTCATTTTGTATCATAGTTTAGTGCCGCCCGCAGAACAAAGCGTGAACATGGCGTGTGTGTGACGAGCGTCCCGCAAGTAAGCGAACCTCTGCTTACTTTAAAGTAAGCACTAGAGATGTGTCAAAAAATGATTAACAGTTAATTTTAACGTACGTCAGTAATGTGCCGTTGACGAAAATATTGGTTAACAGTTGATCGACACTTTCAGTTAATAAACGTCTGTTTACATTGACGCACATTAGATCATTGTTACATTAGCGTGCTAACGTTGATTAATATTAAATGCTGACTGCTGACTGCTGAACTGTTCTGTTAACACTCGTTAATCAATTGACGGCTTATGCATTAACAGGCCAGTGACTAGTCTTTCGTGAACGATTATTGTGTGATGACGGTTAATACCGAACGTTTAGAGATTTGTCCGATAGTTTATCAACTTGGAGATTTTTCATATAATTTTAAGATTAGTAAAAAAATAAATCGTAACATTTTAGCGCAAATATTTTTTTTTTCTTTGGATTTAATATCCAAAAGACCTGTTTATTTCAAATGAAATTTAAAATTTTTTAGGAAGTTTGGAAATACACAGTAAATTTTTAGTGTTAATAATCAACATTTATTTCGTGGATAATTTTTTGCTTGATATTATACATATCATTTTATTAATAGTAAGAAATTAATTGTGACTCTCAAGTGCTAATATTTTATATTTTATTACTAGATATTTTTTATAGATTTGTATACGTCACGGTTTTAATTCACATTAAATTTTTTTTTTAATTCATATAAACTATTAGTGTTAATAATCAATATTTATTTAATGGATATATTTGAAGTAAAACTTCTTTACGCACGCTTGACTTGGGGAGTAAGCTGGTGAAAGCGTGGCGAGAGCGTTACGAAAAGTGTGATCGGGCGAGGCGAACGGAAGTTGAGAGGGATATATAAGTTAGTGAAGACAGAAACAGAAAGAATTACGTTTCTTATATTACTGTAAGGACAAGAGAGGGAGGTGCGAGGACACATTTTCTTTCTCTCTTTCTCTCATAGCCAGTTATGTTTCGTATATCTAAGACACAGTGCAATCCTATTGTCTGTATCACACTGTAGGAGCACGAGAGAGCAGTACGCGCGCACATTTTCTTTCTCTCTTTCTCTCATAGCCAGTGCATGAAATATATATATATATATATATATATATATATATATATATATATATATATATGCGAGTTTGCTAGCGCAAACGGTGATTTTTCCTTATTTTGTAATTTCATTTCATTCTTGAACAATTATATAAATTATTACTTTGTTCAATACATTAAATATTTTACGTTTAAAGTGAATAAAATTGTAAATTCATTTTAAAGTTCATATTTTGTGAATTTGAAGTTTTACTTCAGTCGTGTGGTCTAAAGCACACTCGATTTTTTTTCTGTTTGTGTTTCTATGTTTACGTATTTTCGACATCTAAGGTTGCGTTTTTGTCAAGAAACTTTGTAATTAGCGGAAAATAAAGTGACATTTGGAAATATTTTACGTCAGATAAAGCAAATTTGTTGGAGAACTAATGATATAGATTAGATTTCAAGGTAATCAATTTAATAATTATTCTTACGTTATTATCGTGTGAAGTTGTAAACATTATATTCATAATAGGCAACTAAAGTTGCTCAAAATATTTCAGTTTAATTTACATGATTTAATATTAAGGGGGAGAATGAATCATAGTGTTATTTTAAATATTTATAAATTAAGTGACTCAAGTTCTATACAATTACCAGGGCTAATTTATTGTGTTAATATAAATATTTGACAAATGCCCGAGGCCTTGACACTTCGAAGTTTGTTAACAATGCCCGCCATTCTCGGCGTAGTGTTATATTATCTATGACGTGGTGCCTAAACACGTTAACAGTTGATATTAACAGTTTTCGTCAATAGTTAATTGTCGTCAACGTTAACAGGTGTTAACGTTTATCATGATTAGCGTAAACGCCCAGCTCTAGTAAGCACATCTCGTATAATCTCGTCGACATTAGTTTAGGGATGTCCGAAATTCCAAAAAGTATCGATATATATCGTATCGATATATTTTAAAAATATCGATGTCGTTCTCGATATATCGAAAAACAAATATCGATATATCAGTACGACTAAAACGTTACGTTACACGTTAAAGATAATATTAGCGTTCTAAAAAATGTAGTGTATTTTGTCTAGTTTAGCTCAATACACTCTCAGATTACTAAATAAATACCAAACAATGAACATGTCTTCTAATAAATCGGGTACTGTGAGATTTACAGCAGATGCTCCTCCCTCAGATGAAACTGAGATCGCAGTAGGTATCGAATATTTTAGAGCTATTTCTGTAAGGAACAGGGTAATAAATAAGCAGAACTTTATTGGATTCTCTTTTCTGGGTAGGTATTCTAAGTTAGTCAAGACATTGTTTCAGTTCGCTAGGCATACACCACTTCTGGTTGAGCTTGAAATTGAATTGTTACTTACTGCGGACAACAAAGTTTAGTGTCGTCATAGGAATAATATCGATTTCGATACGTTTCCGATACTTGATATTTTATATCGACATATCGAAATATTAAATATAGCCAAATAATATCGATATATAGAATTTAAAAAATCGGTATTTTTTCTACAAGCCTACATTTGTTTGCCGTTTGCAGTGACCAGAGAAAGTACTCTGTTATTTTTGCTTAAAGAAATAAAAGTATACTTTACGGTGTCACTGAGCTGAGTAAACATAAGAAACGTATACACAACCTTACTAAAAGAGTTATTTATTACCATAGTTATAAAGATTTATCAAAGCTATTTCGATGTAAAAAAGTTAACCTAACATTTATTTTTTGCATTCGATGTTCAACAGTTCGTGCGAGCAGGATAGATATATGCATGGCACAAGCATGCGGAAGCGAGATCCAGCTTTAAACGTCGTTTAAGATGATTGAGCGGAAGTAGGGTTGTGCTATTTAATGTAATTGGCACATTTAAAACACAATTTGGCAACATCGATTTCCATACACTTTCACGAACGTATCACTTCTATCTTATTATTTGTTTTATAGTGCCGCTTAAGTACGATACGTGAATATATGCACAGCTCATGTATCTAATAACCCAGAATACTATGCTGTGTTTTACAATAATATCTAGAAACTCTTTGGATAATCTTCAAGTAGTAAATGAAGGTTCGAAAAGAAATGTTTCTCCTCAAGTGGGACATGGGATTGTTGGGACATGGGAACAAAAGAAACAATGACAAGGTCCCACGCCCGCACAACCTTATGGATGTAATGCAGTTTAATTAACGGTTCATTTCAGTTAATAATTTGTAATAATAATCAATTATCTAGCAGTATATATTTTTGTTGGTATTTTGATTTAAACTATATTCTCACTAATTTATTTTAATAAATTTTTTACATTACAATGTACAAAAAAAACAAAAGACAATCGACCGAATCGATAAAGGCGCCAACATTGATGTCGACCTGCCTTGACATCGACAGAGTAGCGTTTAAATAAAGTGTAAACTGTTTGACATAGAAGTTAGGCGTATTTATTGTCACCGGTAAAAATAGTCGATATCTCAGATCAAAAATTTGGTATGCGAAATACAAAATACTTGGTATCGTAAGTACTTGTATGGTATAGCCGACCGGGCGTTCGTACAATGGCTACTTTATGGTCGGGTTGCGTCTAATACCCCTCTTTGTCTAGCTAGCTATAGCTATTTCACTCGTGCATATCGTATTCAGGTTTTTCATATTTAAAACGTTCTTTCATATTTAAAACGTGTATGAAATAAGGAACAAACTGAATATTTAAATACTCGTAAGTCGTAATACTTTAAAGTATGTAATACTAGTATGTTAAATATACTCATTTACTCGTTTTACTCGTTACGTTAAGTATTATTTCACACTCCACAGTTCGCGGACAAATATTTACTCAATGCGACAGATACGAGTATTTTAAAATAAGGATTTTAAGTAAGGTGCTCTTTTCGTCTAATGGTTCTCCGTTTATCTATTGGCACAGTTGAGCGTTATTACTTTGTAGTGTGAATATTGTTAATAAATTGTGTATATAAACACTAACTTTTAATTAGGTTAAATTCTAATATAGTCATTGTATCCACAAGAAAGTCCAATGCCCTATAAGAGTATTTTACAGACTTGGGTGATTATTTTGTTTCTCGTAATATTTACAAAACTAAATTGTCATTCAAAACAGCTGCATATAATTTAAGGAAATATTTGAATAGAAAACATCCAATTTAACAATAATCAATACGAAATAACTTGCTTATTCCAAACATCTTACTACATTATTTAAAAAAAATGACTAAAATAAACGTGGCAAAAATTAAACAAAATCTTTTTTTTAATATTGTGGTCCATTTTTTAAAATTAATGGTAATTATTGTAAATAATGTCATTATTTTATTAAATATGCTATCAAAAGGATTATGCTAAATGAATCTTTTAATTACCAGCCTGGAGCCATAAATATTTGTTAGTATGAAAGACAAATGAACTCTGTATTTTATTAAAAATTATCGGAATTCCCGCCAATTTCAGTTGTCAGAAATAAAGGATATGAGCACTACACTCTCTATAATAGGTTACAATTAAGATTTATGCTACGTCTCCCGCGACCATAAGTTTATAGCCATTTGCAATATGGTCTGCTCACAGCGGAATTACGCCGCCCATACTCGTCGAATATTTTGTCACCGATATGTTATAATACTCGTACTCGTCGTACTTAGTATTTCAAAATACTCGTATCGCCCAATTTTAGTTTGACGTTCTAGACCGCCATTTTGTTAGCGCTCGATCATTTCCGCCGCTGGTCGGACGGGTACGGCTTTTACTTTTTTTTTTACCCAGAAAGCAGGATTATGTAACTGTCTATTGTCTATGTCTCTTGAAATTTTACCTTTAATAAGATTATTTGTTATTTTAACTGATTTCGTTTTGTAAAAGTTAACACTTTTCAAGTACGCATAGAACTCTCGCTGTACATATAAAAGTGTAAACATTTAAGGGGGTATAGTATTTCTATTAAATTATTTCACTTATTAACAACATTTTTCATCACGTGAATATATTGTCTATTATATCTTTTACAAGCATATTCTATGCTTGTATTACATACTATAGTGAATTTATATGAATTATAACGAAATTCTCAAAAAATATGAGAACTAGAATCATAGCTATAATTTTGCTACAAATATTAGACATGCTTATAGAAACGGCTATTTTCAAAGTTTCAGAAATTTCGAAAATAAGTGAATGAGATCTTTGAATAAATTCTACTGAAAATTATGAAAAGTATAGTTTTACGTTTATTGTAACTAGCATTTACAAATGTTTTATAGTTTTGCTACAAATATTAGACATGCTTCTAGAAACTGCTATTTTCACAGTTTCATCAGTAACGAAAATGAGGGAGATTGTACGTATTTATTTCGCATAACTTTCAATGGATCTCTGAATAAGTTCTACTGAAAATTTTGAAAAGAATAGTTTTACGATTATTATAACTAGCATTTACAAATGTTTTTTTTTAATTTCACACATCGTGTGGTGCCGACATGTGTTATTAAAAAAAACAATAAGGTACCTACTTAATTTGCCTCTTCTCAAATTTTCATACAGGTGCTCAACATTTCACACATATTTGAGCAATGCCTATCAAAATATATGCGAGTCATCTGTTTCATCTTCTTTCTTTTTCTTCTTTATCCATGTTCTACCACATATATGTAGACTTCCTTCATTCGATACCACTTCTCTCGATTTTGTACTTTCTTAATCATTTTACTCCAGTTGTTCTTTTGAATTCATCGTGCCAACTATGTTTGGCCTTCCTTGTGGGTGTTTTTCGTCCTACGTACTCTACTTCACGAGTCCTGCTTTCTGGCGTGGGGCCAGCAGATTGCCAATTAAGCTTCGCAACACGTTTTATGATCCATCTCTTCACTCTGAACCAGGCGTTCCTTTTTCGGTCTCTCAGTGTGACCCTTACCAGTTTCCTTTCAATTGGTCTCTGAGCCACTCTGAGCTTGGTGAGGATTTATTTGGAAAGCACCCAGGTATCAGCTCTATAGGCAAGTGCTGGTATGATACACTGGTTATGTATACAAGCTTTCTGTTCAGCTCGCTTCATCATTACGCTAAAATAGGGCATTTGACTGTTGTCGATATATTTTGTAAAAATGTTTAGTAGGGTAGGTTTAAAAAACCTTGGGAAAGAAAAAGTAATGCATATAACAATCAAATAATTGAAACTTCTAAACAGGAAAAAGTGTAAATTTTTTGTTCATTAAATAGAAAAAGTTGTTATGAATTTAGTTTTCACACAAAAAAAAATGAGAAAATTATAATATGCAATACATTACTTAAACGCAATATTTAACGAGATACTAAAAATATTTAATAAACTCCCTTATAATGAATGCTAAATAACTGGCCAGTGACGTCATAAGCCAGTTGTGTTTTGTATAAGGCGTTTTCGCGCGAATCGTAGTTCATCAGGTTTGAAATCGTTATAACTTTGTAATGAAAAGTTCTACTTACCATATATTTATTTTAATCGTTTTTAATGTTATTGCTTATTCTGTTTTAGTAATAAAAACATATAGTTAAGCACCCTATTATGTGAGTGATTTTATAAAGGTTCTGTTTTCCCTGCCGAGACACAGAACCCTATAAACTCTACTACAGAGCATTAGTGCCAGGTGACGAAACAATTTTCTAATGCACTATTTGAAATAAGTAATTTAAAGTACCCGTCGCAAGATCACACAACCTTGGTTCTAAAACCAGTCGATGAGTCAGTACCTAACGACTTTGGTAATTACGGGTCCATTTTTTTTTCAAACGTGAATCCGGGGTCATCTCCTCTTCTTAAATCACTTTGTTTATCTAAACAAAAACACCTCGACAACGTCTTATTATGTTTGAATTTGTTCGCAAAAATAACCCAAACATTGAATTAAACATTTATTTATTCATGAAGTACCTAATCTATTATGACATAAGATGGTACTGAGATAAATAGGTACTATGGGAAACATTACTGCATTATGTTTCCTTGGAGGCTCCGTGAAAATTTGCAATAATACCATCAGGTATTGAACAATTTAATTAATATGTTAATTCTTAATTATTTAACAGCGACATCTATTTTTTGAACCAAAATACAATAAAATAAGTACTATGAGAAACATTGCTGCATGATGTTTCCTTGGAGGCTCCGTGAAAATTTGCAATAATACCATCAGGTATTGAACAATTTAATTAATATGTTAATTCTGCATGGGGATTGAACAATTTAATTAATATGTTAATTCTTAATTATTTAACAGCGACATCTATTTTTTGAACCAAAATACAATAAAATAGGTACTATGAGAAACATGGCTGCATTATGTTTCCTTGGAGGCTCCGTGAAAATTTGCAATAAAACCCATCAGGTAATTTTGCATGGGGATTGAACAATTTAATTGATATGTTAATTCTTAATTATTTAACATTTTATGTAAGCAATCATTATAATTTCAGCATATGTAGTTTTTTTTATTTATCAAGTCGTAAAACGTTTAAATAACTTGAAGCAATATCGTATTTCGGTTTGTAGAAATTTCAATTTCGATAAACACAGCATTTTATTAAGAAGCATTAGAAAAGTTTTACACATAAATATTGCATACACATACACATAAATAAAAATATATACATACACATAAATAAAAATACATAAACACATTTATCCATCATTAACCCATTAAATATATATGATATATAATTAGATACCCAGAATCATTTACTTTAATTATTGACCAAAAACTTTGTTGATCAAATCGAAACGTTATTAAAGAGGCTGATACACCTACGAAGGTTGACTGAAAAGTAATGCACACATGCTTGCAGATAGCGAACGAAGAGCTTCAAATAGCTTGGCAGGTGGCATTTGGAAGAAACTTATTTCGCATGCGCAGTTTGAACTCGCTGCATTCATTCAGTATACTTTTAGACGCCGAAGTATGCACACGTGTACTGGTGCCATCGATTTTTTAACTGTTGAAAATGTGGTTTCTACTGAGATTCATCGTCGTTTAAATACTGTTTATGGTGACGGTGCTGTTGATAGGTCTACTGTAAAATGATGGATAATAAAATTTCGTAGTCCCGACCCTGGAAAAGCCATAATTGTTTATGAAGCACACAGCGGATGTTCGATTGCTGCCACAGACCACAACCAATGCAAAGTCGTCGGTGATTTGATTCGAAATGACCGGCGAATCACTCAAAAACGTATCGCAAACCATACTGGAATATCCAAGGAACGTGTCGGCTTCATTATTGAACAATTGAGATATCGTAAAGTCTGTGCACGATGGGTACCACGACGAAACTGCAATGGCTCTGGAAAAACTGAAGTTTGAACCAATTCCGCAAACTCCTTATTCCCCAGATCTTGCTACCTGCGATTTTTATTTGTTTCCTCTACTAAGAAAGACCTCAAGTGTAATCACTATAACTCAGACGATGAGGTGAAGGCAGTTGTCAAGTCTTGGATTCAAGAAGAGTCAAAAGAATTCTTCAGTGACAATTACAAACTTGTTTCACGTTGGAAGAAATGTTTTAGCGGTTAATGGCGACTACATTGAAGAGTAATACATAATTGGGAAGCTTAAGGATTTACTTTAATATACTTTCTCCCTTTTCTAGCATGTGGGCATTACTTTTCAGCCAACAATTGTATGTTTACATGGTAAAACTTCTACATTAAAATTTCTAAATCCGGGGAATAACCGAGGCAAACCTAAGTTCGTGCGATAGTGCTTTCGACTACTGAACTGCACAATATCATATGGGCAGTCGGTTAGTCCTGTTATTAATTTGAATAGAAAACATAAATCTACTAGAATCCAATGTTCTGAGAGTTTATACATGTTGTAATGCTAGTTTTATAATTCTTTACTAGATGGCGGTATTTATTTTATTCCTAATAAATGTTTTTAATTTAATAATCTATATATATATATATATATATACATATATATACTTTATAAAATTGGTGGTGTGTCTATATTCCACTCTGCAGCCAAAACTAAGTATCGCAGACGAATGGTATTTGGGCGTAGTATTAGCCACAACCCTTACATCATGCATATATAGCTGTGCGTCGATAACTATAAGGGTGTGGAAGATACGGGGGTTGAAAGTAGTCGATCTCGAACATGTGTGACTTCCAATATAAAAGTTCCCATTTTTTTCTAGAAAGTTCTAGAAATTTAAAGAAATTTCGAAAATGTTCTCATTTCTTTTAACGTTAATAATACATTACTAGCATGACCCGTGCGAAGTCTTCGCATTATTTATTCCATTATGAAGCTCAGATGACAGATCAAACAAATATTTTACTAAAATTGACATATAGATGCGCAAATATCAAAAGCATTGAGCTAAAGCGCCACTTTATTTATACGTGAGTGGATTTGAAATTAAACAAAAATTTTACCGACCGTCAATCATATTAACGTTGAGCCGTTAGATGGCAGCATTGCTGTTTTGTGTATATAATTTTAATAATTAATTAATTTGCAAAAACAATAGCAATAATAAATTTTTTAGTTGTGGATGCCGGTAGAGCAAGCAATTATCTATAAAATGATATATAATTTATGTGGATTAGTTGTGAGGTTTTTTCTAAAAAGGGAGAGTAACATCTTAAAACCTTAGGGTATTAATATATATGATGATGATGATAGTTTTAAAAATGTATTTGATTAATATATATATATATATATATATATATATATATATATATATATATATATATATATATATATATATAGTACAAAATATAATAAAGAGATAAAAGACGATAAGTTAGTAACATATATAAAAACAATTGTGCGTGTCAGCTCCGACGTGCGACTGGAGTTTACTCCTTAAGTACGATTGTCTTGGAATTTATAAAATAGTCAATAAACATATAAATATCAATATAATTAAATGTAAATTAAAATTTTTTTTAAAAAATACTGACAATATAATTATTTTCAAGTAAAATACAAATGAACATCAAATTTACACAACAAAATTACAAACTAAATGTTTTTAACGTCAGACTAAGAAGTGAAAATAAAAAAGACTTTGATTTTGTAGGATAGAAGACACCAAATATTGACACGTAATTACATTTAATGATTACATCTTGATATAAGCGAACGATAATAAACTATATATGTCAGACTCCATCATTGCGATTACGCCATAAGGATAAGCCAAATAAACATATTGATATCTCACTCGAAATATGCGCAGAAATGTTGCGCGGAAGGGTCACCTAACGGTTACACTTTGTTAATACTCTGAACGTCGTACGATCAGAACCTAACGGTTACACTTTTTTAACTCTCTGAACTTCGTACGCTCTGAACTTTTGATTTTACTCTTCATAAAACTTTATACCGGGCGCTATATATGAAAATCGATTCTTAAGGAGTAAATTAGAAAAAAAATGTACGAGATATGAATAAGCGTACGACCAAAAAAAACCAACGAAACGGATATTCGCTGCTAGTCGATTTATGTTGACATATTATTAACTGAATTATAATAAATAGGTATTCTTGCTTAGGCGGCTGAATGGCACATCGTCTATGCATGAGTACGCAGGCACTCTTCTCTGAACGAGCCTCAAACCAAAACTATGTTTATTTATTTACTTAATAAAATTCTTGTTAATTTGCCAATGCGTGGATAAAGTTATTGTGGAAATACAATTACATAACAGACAATTAAACAAACAATAAATATAAACATTGATTAAAAAAAATTGTTTAGTGAATTCCAGCATAAATTTTACGTGCTAAAGATAGTGGGCTGGTCGTAATCGACTCATACAAAGAAAGACGTTATTCGTTGACTGAAATATAGTAGATTTTTGTGAATATAAAATTTAAAAGATGACTTCTTTACGCACGCATGACTTGGGTAGTAAGCTGGTGAATGCGTGACGAAAGCGTTACGAAAAGTGTGATCGGGCGAGGCGAGGGGAAGTTGAGAGGGAGATATAAGTTAGTCAAGACAGAAAGAGAGAGAGTTACGTTTCGTATACAAGAGAGAAAGGTGCGAGCACACATTTTCTTTCTCTCATAGCCAGTGCATGATATATATATATATATATATATATATATATATATATATATATATATATATATATATATATATATATGCATATATATATATATATATATATATATATATATGCATATATATAATCGATTTTCATATATAGCGCCCGGTATGAAGTTTTATGAGGAGTAAAATCAGAAGTTCAGAGCGTACGAAGTTCAGAGAGTTAAAAAAGTGTAACCGTTAGGTTCTGATCGTACGACGTTCAGAGTATTAACAAAGTGTAACCGTTAGGTGACCCTTCCGCGAAACATTTCTGCGCATATTTCAAGTGAGATATCAATATGTTTATTTGGCTTATCCTTATGGCGTAATCGCAATGATGGAGTCTGACACATATAGTTTACTATCGTTCGCTTATATCAAGATGTTATCATTAAATGTAATTACGTGTCAATATTTGGTGTCTTCTATCTTACAAAATCAAAAAGTCTCTTTTATTTTCACTTCTTAGTCTGACGTCAAAAACATTTAGTTTTTAATTTTGTTGTATAAATTTGATTTTGTTCATTTGTATTTTACTTGAAAATAATTATATTGTCAGTATTTTTTATTAAAAAAATGTTCATTTACATTTAACTATATTGATATTTATATGTTTATTACCTATTTTATACATTCCAAGACAATCGTACTTAAGGAGTAAACTCCAGTCGCACGTCGGAGCTACTTAAGGAGTAAACTCCAGTCGCACGTCGGAGCTGACACGCACAATTGTTTTTATATAAAACACATGTGTTACTAACTTATCGTCTTTTATCTCTTTATTATATTTTGTACTATATATATATATATATATATATATATATATATATATATATATATATATATATAAATCAAATACATTCTTAAAACTATAATGTATTATTGACGTTAATAGAAATGAGAACATTTTCGAAATTTCTTTAAATTTCTAGAACTTTCTAGAAAAAATTGGAACTTTTATATTGGAAGTCACACATGTTCGATCGACTACTTTCAACCCCCATATCTTCCACACCCTTATAGTTATCGACGCACAGCTACTATAGTGCATGATGTAAGGGTTGTGGCTAATACTACGCCCAAATACCATTGGTCTGCGATACTTATATATATATATTATATATATATATATATATATATATATATATATATATATATATATATATATATATATATATTGGTGCTGCATTGGTGGACTTATTCGGTCAGACTTAGCGGTTTGTAGCTGCTGTAAAAAGTCGATGTGCGTTCATCATAATACAATACCATGCATCGTAGGCGGTATTCCTGGCCACCAAGCGAGATGTTACTTCAGCCTTCAGCGTATATAGAAGCGTTGATAAATTGGTACAGCAAGCTGGCTTCTAAGGGTTACTAAGTAAAAAATTACATTATAATAAACAATACACTTTTCTTGAGTTTCATTCCGTTTTTGAGATTAATTATTTCAAACTTAATTATAGGATCAAATGGCGCGGCACTATAAAAGAGGTACTACACGATACAATGAGACGATTGACAAAACAAATTCCTTACTGGTATTTTAATATTCAAATGCCGATAATTTAACATTACATTATAATATCGATAATTTAACTTTATGTCGATTTTTTAGCCTGCAAAAATATTCATCCGATTATGTGGCATGAAAGCATTTTAATGAAATTTGCAACCTTGTGGCGGCATTTTAATCAAATTGCGACCTAGTGGCGGCATTTTAATGAAATTTACAATCTAGTGGCGGGATTTTAATCAAATTTACGACTTAGTGGCAGCATTTTAATCAAATTTGCAACCTAATGCAATCTAAGGCGTTACGCCTTTTCCCGTGCACGCTTCCTTTGTTTTCTTTCTGTCAACGGCGTCTTGTCTGCTCTTTTCAAAACTTCACAAATCGGTATGTATTTTCGTGAAGGAGTATAACTTTACGAAAAGATACGCCAATTGTGTTTGTAATTTAGTGTTACAATTTTGAAGTGAAACTTCTTAAGCGGTTATTCGATAATCGATAAGTGGGCAAGAATTGAGAGTAAAATTTTAAGGTCGCGTCATGTTTAGGCACATTTAGTTACATGAGAGAGAAGAAAGATATGACGTACAGAGAAAGAGAAAGAGAGCTCTATATTCCGACATCATGGAAGTGGAACAAAAGAGAGCGAAGTGTACACAACGATACGAACCGACTGAATACGATAGTGTCGCACATGCGTTGTAGATGTACGCCTCAGATGCTATATATGACCAGCTAAGGTACCACGCATACGTTGTGTTATTAATATTTATCATTGTGTTTTGTGATTATATAAATTTAAATAGGTGATTATATAAATTTAATATTATATAAATACTTTATTAGATGTTTACGTCGATTTGTAATGACATTCTATTAATTTTTCTGACTGTATAGTATTCAAGTCTTCTTACGTAAATTTGGTATAATCTATGAGTTTACACTTAGTAACTATATTCTTTCTCTCTCTCTCTGCTATTATACCCTTACTATATTCTTAGAAATCGAGTTCTATATCGCCAAAGAAATTTCACTTCTATCACGTGTACTGAGTTGCACGCGATTTTTTTATAGAGGTTCCGTCTACGACGATGAAACGTTTAAAGGTAATGATGATTTGGAAAACGATGAATATAAAAGATATTTTTTAACGAAAATCAATTTATTTCTCTGCGGTGAAGACTCGAGTGAAAACGTTTTAGATTATGTTCGCCTTATATTTTTAAAAAATATTCTTGCTTTACCTAATTTTATGCAGCATGGTGACGTCAAGTCGGATGTCGCGGATCCATGGCCGCACTATTGGGCCACGACAAAGGTGGCTAAAGGATTTGTTTCATGTCTCGAACTTTCGTTGGATTCGGGCAATAACTAATATCGATAATTTAACTTTCGGTTTTTTGCCCTGTTTTAATAAACTCTGCAACCTTGTGTAACACATTTTTTCGCGTACCTACTGTTATATCCTGTACTTGCTAGCAGTAATGCTTACACAGAACCTGTCTCATGATTATCGTATTTACATGATAAGAGCATCCGGTTGCCAGAGTATTGCATTACCATGACAAGCTCTGTTCCCAGGCCCGTTAGCAAACTCCACTCCCAGATGCATCAGCATTTCTTATTCTTTATAAACCCTAGACCGAAGCTTCACAAAGTTCAGATAATCACAGTTCAATCCAGTCCTTAGTCCGCGTCAGTCGTAATCCAGATATAAGCGCGATCGAAGTCTAACTAAATATTTTATAAAATATAATAATCGTAATAATTCGCTAAACAATAATATCTAACAATAAATTGTTTTGTTTTTATATTAAATCTTGAAGTCTTCATAACAGTACGCTGTCCTCTTTTCCGTTCTGTCAAGGGTAGTTCATCTACTTTTTTCGAAATGTTAGAAACCCATCTATCATTATTTATTTCGTAGATTGTTTAGTATCATTTATTTTACGATTTTAAAATAATATTTTATAAGTTGAAAAATTTTATTTAGTTTTATCAAAATTGAAAAGGTCAAACTAGTCTTTTTTAGTTACGAGAATGAGCTTTTGCAATTTTATGAAATTTTATCGTAAAATTCGCAATTTACTTCTTAAATTTATTTCTTTTTACTTTAATATTAGTAATAATTAGGAATATTTTCTATATACAATTTTATCCTAAAGGCTATTTCAGCCTTACTCTATAATCTAGTTCAGATACCTAAATAAATATTTTTTGTCACCCAAAGATATATATATATATATATATATATATATATATATATATATATAATTTATTATTTACAACTTTTTAACTATCGATACAAGAAAATGTTACTGGCCGTGTATCCATGTTCTTTATTTCAAATAAATAAGATGGCAGCTATTGTTAAGTTCGAATCTACTTATATTTAATGTTGACTTTTTATTTGTTTTAATCTTATCAAACTTTTTCTGACCCTCAATCTAAACACACCTATAAAAAAAATAAAACAAAAAGTGTCACAATTATTTCTTGTAGAAAGATTTATAAAAATATTTTATGCTAGTAATGAATATGCTACGTAATAAATATATTTACATGTGACAAATAATTTTTTTAAGCCCGCGAAAATTATACTAGGCCACGTATTTACTGGCGAAAAATAAAATTGTATATGCCTGTGAAATAATAGACCGTATATTTATCTATATAATAGACCGTATATTTATCGGGTAATAATAATATTTTACGTCTGTGAAAAAATTTACTAGGTCAACTATTTATTGGTGTAAAATGATATTTTGCATCTGTGACAGAATGCGAGGCAATATATTTACTGGTCAAAAATAGTATTTTACGCCTGTAAAAGATTTGCTATGCAACATATTTACTGGTAGAAAATAATGTTTACGCCTGCTAAACACATACTAGGCAAGATATAAAAAAATAATATTTTAAACTTATTACACATATAAGGTATGGAAGATATACTAGACAATATATTAACTAATGAAAAATAATATTTTACGCATATAATAGATATAGCAGACGAAATATTCACTGGCGAAAAATAATATTTTAACCCTATGGAAGATACACTAGGCAATATGTTAACTGATGAAAAATAATATTTTACGCATATAATAGATATAGCAGACGAGATATTCACTGGCGAAAAATAATATTTTAACCCTATGGAAGATACACTAGGCAATATATTAACTGATGAAAAATAATATTTTACGCATATAATAGATATAGTAGACGAGATATTCACTAGCAAAAATAATATTTTAAGCCTATGGAAGATACACTAGACAATATATTAACTGATAAAAATCATATTTTAAGCCTATGACAGATATGCTAGGCAATATTTTAACTGTTGAAAAATACTATCTTACGCGCGTGAAATACATGCTAAATAAAATATTTAGTAAAAGATTTGCTAAGTAATATTTTATGGCAGTAAAAGATTTGCTAAGTAGTATATTTACAGCAAATAATATTCTACACCTGTAAAAGCTATACTAGGCTACAAATTTACTGATGAATCATAATATTTTGCGCCTGTGAAAGATATACTAGGCAAGAAATTTACCATGATGCACGTGGAAAATCCCTTCATGAATCTATATAATATATTTCAACTCATGCGTCTGTAAGACATACTAGGCGACAAATTTATTGGTGAAATATACTTTGCGCCTGTGAAAGATATACTAGGCAAGAAATTTACCATGATGCACGTGGAAAATCCCTTCATGAAGCTATATAATATATTTCAACTCATGCGTCTGTAAGACATACTAGGCGACAAATTTATTGGTGAAATATACTTTGCGCCTGTGAAAGATATACTAGGCAAGAAATTTACCATGATGCACGTGGAAAATCCCTTCATGAAGCTATATAATATATTTCAACTCATGCGTCTGTAAGACATACTAGGCGACAAATTTATTGGTGAAATATACTTTGCGCCTGTGAAAGATATACTAGGCAAGAAATTTACCATGATGCACGTGGAAAATCCCTTCATGAAGCTATATAATATATTTCAACTCATGCGTCTGTAAGACATACTAGGCGACAAATTTATTGGTGAAATATACTTTGCGCCTGTGAAAGATATACTAGGCAAGAAATTTACCATGATGCACGTGGAAAATCCCTTCATGAAACTATATAATATATTTCAACTCATGCGTCTGTAAGACATACTAGGCGACAAATTTATTGGTGAAATATACTTTGCGCCTGTGAAAGATATACTAGGCAAGAAATTTACCATGATGCACGTGGAAAATCCCTTCATGAAGCTATATAATATATTTCAACTCATGCGTCTGTAAGACATACTAGGCGACAAATTTATTGGTGAAATATACTTTGCGCCTGTGAAAGATATACTAGGCAAGAAATTTACCATGATGCACGTGGAAAATCCCTTCATGAAGCTATATTATATATTGCAACTCATGCCCCTGTAAGACATACTAGGCGACAAATTTATTGATGAAATATACTTTGCGCCTGTGAAAGATATACTAGGCAAGAAATTTACCATGATGCACGTGGAAAATCCCTTCATGAAGCTATATTATATATTGCAACTCATGCCCCTGTAAGACATACTAGGCGACAAATTTTTGGTGAAATATACTTTGCCCCTGTGAAAGATATACTAGGCAAGAAATTTACTATGGTGCGCGTGGAAAATTCCTTCATGAAGCTGTATTATATATTGTAAAATATACGCAATAATATTTTATCCTAACATTTAGTACAATTAACGACCAATGACTGTAAATAAATTTTAAACAAATCAGATTAAAACTGTAAAATTCCATCTCTGTAATGGAATCTGATGAACAAGCTTCACATTTACATACAGAACTTTTAACACTGTGATACAATAAATACATATTTTTTATTTTAAATGATGTCGGTGGTACAAGATTTATTTATTTACACTGTATGTTATTTATTTATTTAGGCACTTTAATGTAATTGATATATATGGCGATATTATTCCTACGAAGGCAATCTCTTACAGCCAGCCAGAACGCCAGTCGACGAGCGGTCGGGAATCGAACCCGGGTCCCCGCTTGCGCTAATTTGTCAAAGGCAGTATACCTTGTGATTAACCCAACACACCACGGCGACGATATTTTCAGTTGAAACTCGCCAAGTGAAAGTCTGGTGTACGCGTCGGGAGCTGTGTATCACGTTAAAAGTGTAATAGCTAAAGTGAGTAATTGTTTATCATAAGTGATTAATTGTTTATCATAAGTGATTACCGTTAAAAGTGTAATAGCTAAAGTGAGTAATTGTTTATCATAAGTGATTAATTGTTTATCATAAGTGATTACCGTTAAAAGTGTAATAGCTAAAGTGAGTAATTGTTTATCATAAGTGATTACCAATTTGGACTTCCTAACTCATTTATAATACCAAATATTTATAACACCTAATATAATAGGCCATTTGACAACATCGAAAATATACCACAATTAGATTATAGCGTAAACAAGTGTATTGCTTTTAATTTTTGAAAGAATAAGTTTACATTTCGTAAAAAAAATGTAAACAAATCACAATATTTTTTGAAATTCAATCAGCGGCGCAAACGTCCTGTTATTGGTTAAAAGTCAGATGACGTCACAGGCGAGTAAAACGCGTTCATACCAAATTTTTATGTTCTTATTCTTGGTTTACAGGCAATGATATCGATAATAATATTTAAAACATTAAGGTTACTTACATCAAAATGATCTTCACACATAAAAACATTTGAGTGAGTGTATAATGCTGTTTGGATCTCTTCAGGCTAATTGCAGCCACTTTTTTCGTCTTCTAAGATTCGTTGGCACTGAAACGAACACTTAGTGTGGAGTTTTTATAGACATATTTATACATTGTGGCACTACACACTATTTTAATATGAAAATAAATAATAATCCCCTTCAGCGCGCCGGACTATTTGTTTACATTGTGTGTGACGTCAGCTGGCCGCCATTACAAAAATTGCGTTTTTAGCGCAAGTTCGAAAATTCAAACTTTAAAAGTGATTTATATAAAAAATACGGCATATATCCTGGAAATATAAATGTAGTGTACAAAATAGAACGAATTAAAAAATCAACTTAAATAGCCTATTAAGAAGTTGGACATATAATATATGTCTAAAAAACTATGATACATGGAACCATCATAGTTTTCCTACGATTTTTAAGTATATTTTATAAACCCTTGTTTTTCATAATTTTGGGTTCAATAATTTCACAGTTAAGAAAAAGTAATATATTTTCCTACCTACACATTTTCTATATACCTAGTATGATTCTTCTTCTTAAGCACCACATCCTGTTGCAGGCTGTCTCTCCAAGCTCTTTCCATCTGACACTGTCCAGCGCAACAACCTTCCATCGTTTTACTCCCAAAAGCTTTAAGTCTCTCTCAACCCCATCCAGCCATCTGGGGGTTGATCTTCCTCTTCGTCGTTTTCTTTCTATTTTTGAAAAAGTAATATTCTTTGCTAGGGGATATATCATCATATCTAAATGTATGACTCAACCATACGAGATGCCTTGGCGATTTTGACAATGTCGGGTTCACCATATTTGCTATAGATTTCATGGTTATTTGCAATTGTCCATACATTATTTTATTTTACTGTACTGTAGATTTTCATTAAAATTTTTCTTTCAAAGATTAGAAGAAATGTCGAGTTCACCATATTTGCTATAGATTTCATGGTTATTTTCAATTATCCATGCATCATTTTATTTTATTGTACCATAAATTTCCTTAAAATGTTTCTTTCAAAGATTAGAAGGTCTTATTCTGCTTTGTTTAATGTCCAGTATTCACTCTCCCATACAGGGCAACAGGTCTTATCAATGTTTTATATAGACCTCCGTAGATTACTAATATTTTTGAAACCCTTATAAATAGCTCTTTCAAAATATAGCCCACATTATACACGGAACTTATAAAAAAGATTTTGCTTAGTTATTTCCTATAAAATTTAAATTTAAACATTTTTCGGTACTAGCTATTGAAATATGTGCAGATTAATATACTTTATTACAATACCAAATTTAAAATTTCTATATAAAGCAGTTTCTGCAAAAAAAACTAGCTGTAACAGACGGACAGACATAAATGTGACTGATCTTATAAGGGTTTTTATCTCTTGAGGTACCATATCCTAATGGTACCACAGAGAAGTCATAACAAAAAAAAATTATGTTTATATTACTCGCAACAAACTGTAAAAGTTGAACGTAATCCAAGGGTTTGTTGTTCAAATACAGAATATTTGCAATATAGACTATGGATACCAGATGCCTAGGTATTATGGTTATCTAAATAGACTTGGTGACAAAATAGGCGTAGAAATGCAAACTTTGACAAATTTTCACATCGTTACCTTTCATAAAAAAAAAACCTGTAACCACGAATAGAACTTACATTACAAGTGCTTCCATTAAACTATTTACAAATCACTTGTGACCAAAATTCTTTCACCGGGAGTCTGTAAGTCATGTAAATCTTATCGCTTGTCATTGGCATTTTTCGAGTTAAAATATCTTAGTGAAACATGAAAATCTCATAATTGTTTAATACAATTCCCCATTCTTGTCAAATTTCGAGTATTTATGTAAATAAATATAAGATTTGATATTATTATGCAATGTTTCAGGCGTTTGTTCAATAGTTTTCAGATGACACCAATGTACGCCATTTTGGCATAATGTTTAATAGTGAAAGTTGTTTGGAATACAGCGAGAGCTATGTTTGCTCCAATAAGGGTCACATTATCACATATAAACATAGTGGTTTGTTGTCGTTAAATTATTATAAAAATTACCTTGATAAATGTGCAGGTCCACATACGCATTATGTAGTCACGTTACAGTTACCTCATTGTTAAATAGGGTAACTACCTGCCAACACATTAAGGCAGCTTTCGAAAATCAAGTACAAATCATATTAATTTTGTATCTATTTTTTGTTTTTAAGGTTGTTTGTTTTTAGGGTCTAGTACAAAAATGGCTAATCCGATTGACACAAAACTTTTAGTATCCTGTAGTTCAGAGTACCCAAACGGATATAGATTTTTAGAATATTGGCAATGAGTAATTAAAGTGAAAAATGTCAAAGAATGCGGGGTGCATTTAATAATTAAATTTTTAAACCATTAAAACTACATTAAAATCTATAAAATAAGCAAAAACACAAAATGAAACTCTAAAAAATAATTTAGTGATCCGATGATTTGTTTTTTGTTGACTGATAAAACCTGAAGGAGCAGAACTCACACTATGAGGGATCCATACACATTAAGGCACTTATAAATATATAACTAGCATTTCTATCAAACTACTTGCAAATATTCATTTTATGCAAGTGAATACGTCGCTTACTACATCTTTCACAGGGTAAAAACATGGTGCATATTTCAACTTGAAGGAGCAGAACTCGCACTATGAGGGATCCATAGACATTAAGGCACTTATAAATATATACCTAGCATTTCTATCAAACTACTTGCAAATATTCATTTTATGCAAGTGAATATTTCGCCTACTACATCTTTTACAGGGTAAAAACGTGGCACATATTTCAACCTGAAAAAGCAGAACTCACACTATGAGGGATCTATACACATTAAGGCACTTATAAATATATAACTAGCATTTCTATCAAACTATTTGCATATATTATGTCGCCTACTATATCTTTCACAGGGTAAAAACGTGGCACATATTTCAACCTGAAAAAGCAGAACTCACACTATGAGGGATCCATACACATTAAGGCACTTATAAATATATAAATAGTATTTCTATCAAACTATTTGCAAATATTCATTTTATGTAAGTGAATATGTCACCTACTATATCTTTCACAGGGTAAAACGTGGCACATATTTCAACCTGAAAAAGCAGAACTCACACTATGAGGGATCCATACACATTAAGGCACTTATAAATATATAAATAGTATTTCTATCAAACTATTTGCAAATATTCATTTTATGTAAGTTAATATGTCGCCTACTATATCTTTCACAGGGTAAAACGTGGCACATATTTCAACCTGAAAAAGCAGAACTCACACTATGAGGGATCCATACACATTAAGGCACTTATAAATATATAACTAGCATTTCTATCAAACTATTTGCAAATATTCATTTTATGTAAGTGAATATGTCGCCTACTATATCTTTCACAGGGTAAAACGTGGCACATATTTCAACCTGAAAAAGCAGAACTCACACTATGAGGGATCCATACACATTAAGGCACTTATAAATATATAAATAGTATTTCTATCAAACTATTTGCAAATATTCATTTTATGTAAGTGAATATGTCGCCTACTATATCTTTCACAGGGTAAAACGTGGCACATATTTCAACCTGAAAAAGCAGAACTCACACTATGAGGGATCCATACCCATTAAGGCACTTATAAATATATAAATAGTATTTCTATCAAACTATTTGCAAATATTCATTTTATGTAAGTGAATATGTCGCCTACTATATCTTTCACAGGGTAAAACGTGGCACATATTTCAACCTGAAAAAGCAGAACTCACACTATGAGGGATCCATACACATTAAGGCACTTATAAATATATAACTAGCATTTCTATCAAACTATTTGCAAATATTCATTTTATGTAAGTGAATATGTCGCCTACTATATCTTTCACAGGGTAAAACGTGGCACATATTTCAACCTGAAAAAGCAGAACTCACACTATGAGGGATCCATACACATTAAGGCACTTATAAATATATAAATAGTATTTCGATCAAACTATTTGCAAATATTCATTTTATGTAAGTGAATATGTCGCCTACTATATCATTCACAGGGTAAAACGTGGCACATATTTCAACCTGAAAAAGCAGAACTCACACTATGAGGGATCCATACACATTAAGGCACTTATAAATATATAAATAGTATTTCTATCAAACTATTTGCAAATATTCATTTTATGTAAGTGAATATGTCGCTTACTATATCTTTAATATGGGTAAAAACGTGGCACATATTTCAACCTGAAAAAGCAGAACTCACACTATGAGGGATCCATACACATTAAGGCACTTATAAATATATAACTAGCATTTCTATCAAACTATTTGCAAATATTCATTTTATGTAAGTGAATATGTCGCCTACTATATCTTTCACAGGGTAAAACGTGGCACATATTTCAACCTGAAAAAGCAGAACTCGCACTATGAGGGATCTATACACATTAAGGCACTTATAAATATATAACTAGCATTTCTATCAAACTATTTGCAAATATTCATTTTATGTAAGTGAATATGTCGCCTACTATATCTTTCACAGGGTAAAACGTGGCACATATTTCAACCTGAAAAAGCAGAACTCGCACTATGAGGGATCTATACACATTAAGGCACTTATAAATATATAACTAGCATTTCTATCAAACTATTTGCAAATATTCATTTTATGTAAGTGAATATGTCGCCTACTATATCTTTCACAGGGTAAAACGTGGCACATATTTCAACCTGAAAAAGCAGAACTCGCACTATGAGGGATCTATACACATTAAGGCACTTATAAATATGTAAATAGTATTTCTATCAAACTTTTTGCAAATACTAATTTTATGCAAGAGAATATTTCGCTTACTATATCCTTCACATGGGTAAAAACGTGGCGCATATTTCAACAAATATAAGATGTAGGATAATCGCTATAGTTTTCCTAAAACCTTTACGAAAGGTTCTAAACCTCTGTTTTTTTTCATAATTTTAAATTCAGTAGTCCCGAAAGCAAGGAGGGTGAATATATTTTTGTTACATATTTTCAATACATTCCTGAAATATAATACCTAAAATTATGAAAGATCAATTAGTACGCGGTTTTTAAAATCGCATACCTAAAACATGTCAACACAAATGGAAAATACGCGTACTTACATATATCATTTTAAAAGGGTAGTTAAGACCCTTTAATTAACCTTTTAAAATGATGTATGGAATTAAACATTTTTTTCAAATACTTAATTAGCACCTTCTTACAACTTCGACAAAAATATTGAGTATTAGCTACTGAAATATGTATCGCGTTAATAGATATTATTACCATGACAAATTTAAAATGTCAAAATTAAACGGTTTCCGAGAAAAACGGCTGCGAAAGACAGACACGTGATATTATGAGAGCTCAGTTTTTCCTTTTTAGGTATGGGACCCTAAAAATAGGGCAACAGAAGTATTTGTGAGTTACTAACTAAACTGCCTTAAAATATTTTTTAAAACAATTGGAGATGAACATAAAATTTTCAAAAAAATATAAGTTACAATAAGATCTCATAAGCTTGTATGATAGATCATAACACAGTCGGATGCTAAAATTAAAGTGATCGTTAGCCAGTGTTACCAACGGTCAACAAAATTAAACAACTCGCAAAACCGCTTTCACTGTACACTCTGCATATTCTTCATGGTGTCTCCCGCCAAGCTAGTATAGACAGACAGTAGGATTAAAATGTTTGTAAGTATTTGAGATATTCCAAAACTTTATAAAAAAAAATGCAAAATTTTTCAACACAAACAATGTGGATTTTTAAAACAGCTGCTTCAAATAAAACATGGAGTAATATAAAAAAAACAAATAAAACATAGGGTAATATAAAATAAAATTATTTTTGCGTGGAAATAAAACTGCGATTATCATTTTTACGGTTCTCATAATTGAGAAAAACAAAAGCATCACGCAATCACTTTTTGTGGGAAAATTCTGTACTTAGAACTGAAAAAAAAATAAAAGCATTGTGTTTTTAAACTTATGTGACACTTGGCTATTATACCAATCACATATTTCAATTAAACTAACTTTTGCCCGGGCTTAACCCATGTGGATTTTCAATTAATGCAATTTTTGTCCCAGACCCAATCAGACTATCGCAACATGTCTCTATACACAGTGTTACAATGTTGTGCTGTTTTAATAAATATGTTACGCCATCTATTGACAAGTTGTAGTACTAAATTTTATTATTAAGTAAAAAACACACTTTATCACCCCTCAAGAAATGTGCTATTCACAAGTTAAAAAGTAACCTGTATGTTAATTTAAATTATGAACTATGTATTTATCTAGATTCAAGAAAATCTGTCTAGCTGTTTATGTCTGATTGGCTAACAAACATACAAACCTACTGATAGGGGTATTAAGCATTATACTCGGGTGAAGCCGAAGATGTAGCCCGTGTATTAATCCGTAGCTAGAATTATAAACATGCCAAACGACAACGCCAAAACGTTCTCCACAGTATACAGAAATAAAATTATTGGTAATAAAAATTAAAATGAAAAAAATGATTTTAAACTCTTTCATTAGTAGTGGATGACAAAGAAAGTACAAAATTAAATAATTGTCATTCAACTCTTTCACTCTATTTTTTTTTTCTAATACAGTAGTTGACTCATTCTAAATTTTGATATTTTTCGTACAACATTGTGAAATATAAGTTCATTAAAAACCAGTCTTGAAAAAAATTCAAAAATTTATTGAAAAATAAGCCAGCTGTAGGCTTCTAAATTTGAAGATACGGATAGAGTTGGGTATATCCCTGTCTCTTTTCCTCTCGTAGAATATAATGTGCAATATTAAAAATGACCTCACAACACAGTATCGCCGTCCTTCTCTAAAGGTTAAATTTAAACTTTTCTAACTCGGTCAATTTTTAAGATTATTAAAAAAAATTTTCACACTTCATCAGCTTGTACCTTGAAATTATGATTAATAAAATAAAAAAAAATTTTGTCAAATACCCAATTGTCATAGCAGTAATACCATTTTCTTATGGAGCAAAGCTTTGGTGAAAAATATATTTTCCCCTAGATACCGACATATTTCTTTACCCAAAAATTTTGTCCAGTTATTAAAATAATTTTTTTAATATAAATATTTTTTCAATATAATTATTGGTTATTCAATAAATAATAATAAATAAAAGCAAGTATTATTTAATTTTATATTTATATACTGTTTACAATGTTATTAACAAAATGGCGTGATAAATTTTTTTTTCTGGCAATACAACTAGCAAACTGTCATGCAATGAGTCAAAAATATGTATAATTGTCACGTATAGTTTATTTCACTCAAGTGAAAGTAAACTGACAGTTTAGTCGGAGATATTATTTTGGTTTTTTATGACTGTATCAGTGAGTAACTTTCCAAAAAGTATCTAGAAGGACATATACAATGGACGATTATAAAAACATCAACAACTCCGGACCACATTGGGAAAGTTTCTGGGGCAGACCAGTACTATTTTTGGCATTTTTATTTTGTGGTGATCTGATGCGCAGTTGAAGAATTATTAGATAAAAACAATAACACTTTCATATTTATAATACTAGTAGCGATGAATTTTGAAAAACAAGATAAAATCAAAAAATGTTTTTTATTTATTTTAATTATTCTACACAGACTAATAACATACCTTTTAGCCGGTTTTTCAGTCAAATCCAACAGTCAAACAAGAGTTATTTGTCAGAATGGATTTACTGCGCTAACACACTTCTCACTTGAAGTTCGTTCAAATAATTATCATACTGTATTATAAAATTTCAAATAACTATCTAAAATAACTATATCAAAAATTCAATAACTATATAAAAATACCAATTTGTTAGTTGACAATTTATTCGCTGACTGAAAAATCGACCCTCAGCAGAATATTTTAATGACTTAAAATAATCAATACTTGTTATCAATATAAAAAAATTTATGGCAAAGAAAAAGATATCAAAAGAAAATTACTGTAAATTAAAACAAAATTAAACTTCATGACGTAATAAAAGTGCAAGACTGCATTGTTTAATCCGACAAATAAACAACATTTGTTTACATTTATAGATTAACAATAATCTAACAACTTCCAAAACAATTAAGGAATTTTTGAATTAAGTAATAATATTATAAAATTCAATACTTTTGACACTCATTAACAACTTTGAAGATAAATAAAACTATGATTCAAAAAGACAAGACAAATGCAAAATAGAAAATGCATAATTTTCCAAAAATTTATTGTTATAAATACGTACAGATAAATAATAACTGATTTAAATTCCACTATTCAATGCAACTACTGAATGTGAATTGAAAGATAAACGAATATATATATATACATATATATACATATATATATATATATATATATATATATATATATATATAGAAAATGACAGTTGTTACCGCTTTAAGCAGCTAGTGAAGGTTACACCTGAGGCATTTTTTTGACCGCAAGCACTTGGTAATAATTAAGTAAACTCATTTTAATATAATCAACTGAATAATCCGCATTGCTTTATGTAGAAGTTGTCAAATAAAAAACTTCTCTAGCCCAATAAGATCTGGAAAAATCGCGCATTCCAGATCTACACCATATGAAAGTTAATTCTGATAAAAAGGGAATAGTGTTCATTTCAAGATACGGTTTGGCTCTTGATGACAGCCTTCCATATGAGACAGTTAAAAATTAAACCCATTACATTTGTTCACAGGAGCCCGAATGTCCATATTTGAGTTAATAACTTTCAAATATTTAAAACATAACGACTCTAATTATATTCTACTAGTACCAATGACCAGTATTGCGTGCCGCATTTGGAGATTGGTAACACAGTGTACTTTACAACACAGATGTCAACAATGATTATTTATCAAAAATAGCTTGTGAAAAAGACGAAGATATTATTAAGACACTACACGAAATGTTCAACAACGTCAAGCATGATGAAATGTACAATAAAAATATCATACAACCTAAAATCTACGACAAAAGGGCTTTTCACGGCTCTGTTTGTGATGAAAAATATACAAAGCGTAACTGTAGCCATAAAACATTCTGAAGGAAACCTCAATCTAACAA
Source organism: Druceiella hillmani (assembly GCA_039881145.1). NCBI lineage: Eukaryota > Metazoa > Arthropoda > Insecta > Lepidoptera > Hepialidae > Druceiella > Druceiella hillmani. Next base: position 18,019,277 of record JAYKKI010000019.1, on the reverse strand, counting down.
CGATAATTCTCAAACCTTTCCTAATGCTTAATCACAGGAGCAAGGTAGATGCTATTTTTTTTCAAAACCAAACAATCATTTTAGTCATAGGACAAAGATAAAGGAGAATTGCCGCATTGTCACAATTAATCTGAAATTTAACAACTTTGACATTATCTCGTCCAGCAAATGTCGCAGTTCAGCTTCAAAATAAGCAGTTCATCTTCAAAATAAGCAGTTCATCATGTTCTACAATGACAGCATTGTAAGAAATATATCAATTTTCAGAGAAATGTCGATTTAAAATAACAAGGTATGTTAATAAGGCTAGTTCACAAAATACACGAAAGTTACTTCGCTAATAAGCACTACAGCAAAAATTACTTTGCTAACATGAACCTGTTTTTCCTCACGACTAGTCAATATCATCACTGGAAATGGACTCTATGAGTATTCCTTCACCAGTATCCTAAGTAGAATCATTATGACCCTTGAGCACAATAAAATTAAATTGTTTGTAGCTGTACACACATCACAAAGAAAAAACCAGTTAAAAAAGTACGATGCGCAGATGTGACATCTTGCAAGTGTATCTATAAGTCATCCATCTTTATATTCTCAGTAGAATTTTCACAGCTCTTGAGGAAGATGAAGGCCATCATATTTTACAGCTTATTTTACAGCTAAAAAGTACCTTACATCTCATAAGTGATAATTTATGATGAAATTTCAAAATGACAGATTATGGATATTCTTTCTCCGGTATTTTCATTAGAATCATACTGCTCTTGAGTACAAAAAAAAATAAACAATAAAATTGTTTGTAGATATTTTGTGGCACGATGCACGCATCTGTCATCTCGTAAAGAATCATATATGAAGAAATATCAAGACGCAATGAAGGAATATCCAAAATTCCACAAATATTCCATAATGGGGAGTTACGAGACAGGTCCTGTCTAAAGACCGACGCTTGTATTAGTATTCTACATTGACTCTTAAATACTAATACTGCTTATATACAACAGAATCATACAGCAAAACTGTAATAAAAGGCTGTAACTAGGATAATGACAGAGCATCAGTTTACAGTGGAATATGAATGTCAAACATGGCGATACTATAAAACCCTTACTGGTTTTGTATGAAGTTTTAATGACAAATTTGAATATAAATATTATACAAAATAACCACAACCCAGCTGAAGTAGTGGTAATATATATTAAAGACCATACTGTGACAGTTATAGTGCATATGTTAAGTAACAATGGCTGCATTCTACATTTACTAATAATATAACTCCATATTCTACAGTTAAACTGTAAATGCACAACGCACCAAGAAGTTACTTTGCTGATGGAGTTTCTGCTTCTGAAACGGAACCACAAAAAAAATGAACACTGACAATTATCATATTTATGGATCAACTATGAATGGTGTGGCAACGAAATATGACTCTTTGAGTATTTGTTCCATTTCTCGTAGAAATACATCAAGGAGAGGAAAAGACTTGAAAAAATACGATGCATACATCGAATATACATGGAGATGGCGAGTAGTGGGATGTGTCACAATCAAAAACCAACAGTAGTTTTAACTCGAGCCACTGGCTGCCGAACAATAAGTCTTTGCCATCAAGCAGCTAAAGCATTATAAAAGGTTGTAACTGGAACATTGTTACAGAATCAGTTTACTGTTGAACATGAGTGTCGAAAATTGTCATACTATAAACCGTTGCAAGTTTTGCATCAAATGACAAAGTTGAAGAAAAATATAATTTGCTGACAGAGTTTCTGCTTCCGAAACGGAACCACTAAAAAAGAACAAATAATGACAATTATCATATTTCTGCATCAACTATGATCAGAATGGCAAAGAAATATGATTCATTGAGTATTTGACCACTTTCTGGAGCACTACACCCTGAAGAGGAAAAGGCTTGAAAAGTACGACGCATACTTCATATATACATGGAGATGGCGAGTAGTGGGACGTGTCCCATTCAAGAAGCAAAGGTAGTTTTAACTCTAGCCACTGGCACACCACGTCTGTTTGCCACCAAAAAACTTTATAAAAGGTTGTAACTGGTATATTGTCACAGAATCAGTTTACTGTGGAACATGAATGTCGAATATTCCCATACTATAAGCCGTTGCAGGCTTTGCACCAAATTTTAATGATATTTAATGTTTTAGCATCACAATTTTCATGGCTCTGCTTCAATATTGGTAAATATTACTTTTGAGAACTCAATAGTGTGATAGAAAGGTCAGTGTCAAGAGCGAAACAGATGTCGAGTAACAATGGGTGCATAATACCTTTACTAAAACAACTCCTTATTCAACAGTTAAACTGTAAATACATAACGCGTAAAGAATTTACCTTGCTGATAGAGTTTCTGCTTCAGATACGGAACCACAAAAAAAACGAACAATGACAATTATCATATTCCTGCATCAACTATAAACAGGATGGAAATGAAATAAGTCTCGTTGAGTATTTGTACCATTGTTCGTAAAAATACATCATAAAGAGGCAAAGACTTGAAAAAGTACAACACATACTTCAAACATACATGGAGACAGCGAGTAGTGGGACGTGTCCCATTCAAAAACTAACAGTAGTTTTAACTCTAGCCACTTGCTGCTGAACACTAAGTCTGTTTGCCATCAAACAGAAAAACATTATAAAAGGTTGTAATTGGTATATTGTCAGAGAATCGGTTTACTGTGCAATATGAATGTATAACATTGATATAATATAAGCCATTGCAGGATTTGCACCAAATTGCAATGACAAATTTGAACAAAAATATTACGTAATTGGTTTTAATGTCAGAATTTACATAACTCCACTGAAATATTGGTAGAGAAGACAATACTGTGGTATACTTTTCAGTGTTAACAACGACACAGACGTCCAAAAACATTGGCTGCATGCTACATTTACTAAAACAACTCCGTATTCTACAGCTAAACTGCAAATACACAACGCATAAGAAATTAATTATCACATTTCTGTACCTACAATGAGTAACACAAATCCTGTTTGTAATGAAACAGCCAAAACATTATTTTAGTCCGTAACTAGTATATTGTCACAGAATCAGTTCACTGTGCAATATGAATGTCGAATGTTGCCGTACTATAGGCCATTGCAGGCTTTACACTAAGTTTTAATGACAAATTTGTACAAAAATATTATATAATTGGTTTTATCGTCACAATTTCCATTTTGGGGAGATAATACTGCGATATACTGATCAGTGTCAAAAAGAACATAATGTCACACAACAATGTCTGCAAATGTACAAAGTATTACGAATTCACTTCACCGACAGAGTTTCTGCTTCTGAAACGAGACCTCGGAAAGACTATAAATTACAATTATCATATTTCTGCAGCTAGAACGAACGGGATAGCAATGAAATATGACTCGATGAGTATTCCTACCAATTCTCATAGAGATTTACTAAAACAACTCCTTATTAAACAGTTGAAGTTGCAAATACACCATGTATAAAGAAGTTGGATGGACAAAAATATGTGGCTAATATTTTTTACGTGAATACGTCTTTAAATTTGCTACCATACGGGGGCAATCCAAAAAACCTAATGATAACAAAATCGGGGGATACAGTTTGGCGTTGCAGTTTCGAATCTATCCTCTACATCAAAAATTAAATTATACCACTGGATAGTTAAATGATCCAAGAATTCGTAACAATAAGCGAGAACAGTGACGCATCGCGCGCGGTGGAGGGGGAAGCGCCGCCATTTTGAGGTTATTTTACTGCATATCAAGATTTGCAATTAGTATAACTTTTGATTCGGAAAAGCTACGATGTTCGTTTAAGTTTTAATCGTCAGCTGTCGTCAAAATCTATCGATTGTATATAAAACATTAGTTTAAAGTAGTGACAGTGGATATAAGTTGTTAGAATAAAAAAATATTACCAAAAATATATAATGTTGCCCTATAGGCGTCGAAAAGCCAAAACCAAATACAGAAATCGGATACGGCTGGAAAGGGCTTCGCAAGAACAATCGAACGATAATAATAAAACACCATATGACCGAGACAAGCAGTGCCAGGAACGTAAAAGAATGAATGTATTTTATTTAAAAAATATATCCCATTACATAGACATATTCACGTACCACACACGGCCGTGTCCATGACGCAGCCACACCCCATTTTTGTCATTTTGAGGTTCCATTTCAGAAACAGTAACTAAGAGCAAAGTAACGTAATACTTTGTGTACTTGCAATTTAACTTTATAATATGGAGTTGCATTAGTTAATATAAAATGCAGCAAACGTTATTTGACATATGTGTTCCTGTTGAACTGACAAATCTATCACATTATTGTCTTATCAAATGTAATAATTATCAATATTTCAGCAGAGCTCTGGAAATAGTGAGGTTGATAACTCACAATTTTCACAGCAGCCTGTTTTAGCAAGCTCCAAGGTAATCACGAATTACGATTCATATGTCGCCGAAAAATTATCAATACCATAAGATTACAATCTATCTCGTGAGATTCTAAACTGTCAAAAAATTGTGATCCGTAACAAAGTCAAACCGTCAGATTGTGAAATGGCATGTGACGGAACGCACCTCATGCGCTGATTGGCTGCCCTGCGCCGCCTTATTTGGTTGTAAGTTTGTTGAATGTAAACAAACAGTGTTTTGGTGATTTTAAATTTATGTCATGTTGAAAATAACTCAAAGTTTCAAAATTAATTATATAAAATTGTTGCGGAAGTAAAATGAATTAGTGATTAATTGTGTATAGTAAAATTTAAAACATGGAAATTAACCTTATAGCCCAATAAGTTTATCTGTCAGGACTTCACCACGAAATGGACAAAACATCAGTTTACAGTAGAACACAAATGTCAATTCAGAATGATAAGTACTTAAATGTTATAAAAAAACCTTTGCAAAGGCAAGATTGTTCGTTACCATAACCTGCTAAATGACGTATCGGTATGGCTTCAAACCACAAACAGCATTAATAAGAAAACCGAAAATTTAAATACTTTGTTTAACCACATACACTTTCTACACATTATTCTTTGTTTAATCACGACATAACCAAAAATCACTAAATTTACTACATAATACCTTATACTACATAACAAACGAGAATAGCTTATGTCATATAATATATTTATTTAAAATGGAATGTCCAGTTAAAAAGTACATATCTCAAATTGTGACATGCCTGAACAAGTTTAATCTCAAAATTGATATTTCCAAACATGCTGTCAAGTTACACAACTAAACGGTGATCTGTCAACAACACAAAATGGCCGCTTATTGACATTTCAAAATGTCACACACAGCATGTTCGAAAATATTTTATACACCTGAAAGCGGCTGATTCTGTAATAATAGAAATTTTCAAAATCTGTGTAAATAACAATTTTATTTTGTTTCTCGTATATTGAGGTAATATAACATTGTTTTTTTCATTCAGCCAGAATAAGGTTCCTTCAGGTTCGACAAGATATCACTTTACACTATCATCTAAACATTACATATAGAGATATGTTGAATAATATTAGTCAGAATCAAATCGGTCTTCCCATAAAGTTTTGACTCGCAGACCCAAAATACATTTCAATGGCCAGCCATTTCATGCAATAAACAATGTGTATTTTGTTCATTTATTAAGATCAACCATTAGTCGATTGAAGCAAAAGTCTTTGGCTATTGTGTCAAAATAAGCCAAAAAAATTATTTTTCCGTATTGACAATTTTATGCAGCTTAGTTACTCTTGGCCTTGGTTTGCACTCCGCAAAGACTTCTTACCTAGCTCGTCTTCAATCTTCATAGTAACTTTTCCGAAAGTTCACTTAAAATATACGCTGCCTATTTGTGGTACAAATTAAATACAAACATGCAAAAAGCATCCTTTGTATATCCCTTTGGTGACCCTATGAAACAATCGTGCGTTGGACTTTGAAAAAATCTAAAATTGCACCAAATCAACTTTTCTGAACATGGACGGCGTCACACAGTCGTACGATATCTACTCTTTTGAATATAAGCGCAATAATTTTATTGTTTAAAGCACTTATACGTAAATAATTTACTCGGTAGTGTAATTTGTGTAAAAGTGATTATTTCATGAAATTGTTTTATGGTGAGTCACATCTCAAAATAGCAAGCATAAGAGCTCGAATTCGCAAGCATATGACAATGATGTATCGTCCTGCATACACCTATTTAATTTTTACCTATAAAATTTATTTCGGAGTTTATTCATATTTTTGTATTTTGTTTTGTTTTAGAGCGAGAGTTAAATTCAGATCTGGTAATTCAGTTAATTCAAGATGGTAACGAGTCTGAAGTTGATGGTTTAGCTGAAGAAGATACTGAAAATATCACCAACGACCCGATACTAGTTCACAGTTTGAGCACTACTCTGCAAAATGTAGATAAACAAGCTACTGGTCAGGTATGTGATCAGGTTCTTGCTGTCACCAGCCATTATGCTCCTGCAATTCAACCCCAAGTCCTCAAAAAACGAAAGGTCATTCGACAAAAGAAAAATTGTGCATGTTGCACCAAACCAAATGCAACCAATTATCAATTCGATTAGTCGACAGTCAAAACCCGTAGAATTATACCACCAACTTTATTCATCCCTAATCAACCACTTACGAACAAAAGAACAGCTCAAAAACCCGAATCTCAAACACCTCAACCTCGGACACTTCTTTATCTCAAAGAAGACTCTGGACACGAACCCCATTTGACCAAAAAAAATACAGTTACCCACGCCGTGATCCAGCACTGCATATTAGACCAGCCTTTGAGTACTTTCAAGGCTATTTCCCAGATTATTTTTTTGAAGAAATGGCATTTGCACCAATAACTACCATTTACGGAAGTATGGTTAAATTTTATACACCAATTCTACAGAAATTAAAAAATTGATGGGTATTCATTTTATAATGGGATGTATAACTTACCCACGTATTCACATGTACTAGAGGCAAGATATAAAACTAAAATTGGTCTATGAGAAAATTTCAAGAGATTGTTTCAAGACCTTGCGCTCCAGTCTCCAAGTAATTCCGAATGATACACCTCCAGAAGGCAATAACAATACGCTTTGGAAAGTGCAGCCTATAAAAACCGAGTAAAAAATGCTTGTTACAATTACGAGAGGATCCCCAGTTACTCAACTGACGAACAAATAATCCCATCCTGTGGCGTCTGTCCGAGAGGCTTATGCCAGATTATGAAATCAAAACCAAGGCCTCAAGGTTTAAAAGCTTTCGTAGCCTGTACCAGGGACGATTTGATGATAGACTTCGAAGTCTTATCAAGGCGTCAGGACTGCATTTGAAGATAAATCATTAGGTATTAGTGCTGCTGTGATTTTACATCTCTCAAAGACAATTTCACCAAACAGCTGAATATAAAATCTGTACCTTTGTTGGACCGTTTAGATGAAAAAGGATTACATGGAATGGGAATTATAATGACCTAACAGAATACTGGGTAGAGGAACCTTTAAATTCACAGAGGTCCGAAAAATATAGTGCGGTAATTCTGAACAATTTGTGAATGGCAAAGTTGCTGTAGTGAAATGTACCAATTAAAAGATGGGAGAAAAATCAGAATGCATTCATTAATGTGAGTCACCCACTAACCATTGCCAATTATAATAAAAATATGGATAGAGTAGATATCCTCGTTCAACTCTTATGAAAACAAGAAAATGGACATTGGAATTTATTCTCTGTTGCTTTGATTTGGCCATCGCTAACACTCTGCGTTTATACAAAAACCACTCTGAATCAGCACGTACGCATCGAAGCCAGGTCACGGAAACCACTCGAGACTGATTCCAGATGACAACCAAGGCCTACAGGACCTGCTCAACTGATGCGTTGCCGGTTTTGGCAGGTCTCCTTCCTGCCGACCTCGCGATTGCAGAACGCACGGCTAACTTTATCTTGGCTCGAGGCAGGAGTTTTGTTGCGGGCCCATTGAACTTTGAGTTTTTGGTAAATGAACCCCTTGCTACTAGAAAGAGACGCATTTTAGAGATCGTCGTTCTCACTGGCAGTCTAGGTGGTCCTCCCCCTTATCCAAGGGGGAAACGACCAGATTGTTCTTTCCCGAAATTTCCGAGCGGTTAAGTAAGAACTGGCTCGTTCCTGATTACTATGTTTCCCAATTCCTAACGGGGCATGGCGCATTCCATGCCAGCTTATTTAGATTTGCATTGAGAGATAGCCCGGCGTGTACCTGCAGATTTGAGACGCAGGACATGAATCATGTTTTATTCCACTGCAGTGAGCGCGATGATGCGCGTAGAGTTTTGGTTGAGAGCATGCGTCAAAATATTAACGTAGAATCACGTGAAAACTTAGAACATGGTATCTTCAGTCACCGAGACTTGGTTGGGAATGGTCCAATCTTTGAGTCATTTAGAGCGTTCGCCAAGTGCGTCCTTGAAAAAATGGAGATCCTAAATGACACATTGAGCAGGAGCAGACTCTAACCCTGTTGGGTGGAAGCGCTGCGATTGTAGATACTGGACACTATTAGGGGACTTTCGAAGGTCCCCTTTTTGTATGAAGCGGGTCGTTACAGGTCCCAGGAGGGGCCCTGGGATTACCCGGGTGGTATGGCGGGAATAGTGATACCAGATGACAATGATGAGGTCATGGAGAATGAGGCCGAAACGGATAGCCCTCGAACAATCTAACATCTCAAATCTTTCCTTCCACATGCTTTTTCCTTCCTCCTTCATTTGTAGGTTTATCTATGAGTGTGTGTACCATATATATGTATGCATGGTGTGGAGGTATGTGTAAATGTGTAGGTTCATAAAAAATATGAATAAATTATAAAATAATAATATTATTCCAAAGATACGTTTCCGAGACCCGCGGCAGACGGCAAGAGAATGCGGCAAACTACGACAGAAGACGTCGTAATAGATTCAGAAACCACGGCAGTTACTTTGCGGCTTTATTAAACGGCGGTTGTGTTTTCCTCAAGTTGTATACAATATAGTTCTGCAGGTTTTATCAGAAGATGATGACTTATAATTGTCCTATTACTTAAATACCAGAAGACCAAAAACCACCAATGTGCTAAACAGAATCGAAGAAGGCTCTTTCGAATCTTTGATAAAAATATACTTAAACGATAATGATCAAAATTTCAGAAATTATTGTCAGTTAAAAAACAGTTTAATTTGGTACTTTCCTTAATCTTGAAAACCAAGAAATTCCATCGAAGAAGAAATACCAACTAATATAATGACCAGAATGACAAATTCAAGTGATTTTGCAAATGAATTCGAGACAAATTAAAGGAATATTTGGATGAAATATCTTGGTAAAACAATACCGTGAATCGGATAAAATAAGTTTGGATATTCATTCTTAAACGATTTTTCACGAAATTATTTCTTTTAATTGTTGATCTTCATAAGCATTCCTTCATTCAAGCATTCATCCACAATGTCGGACGGCGATGACAATGACGTGTGCGATACTGTCGTCTACTGCTATGCCTTAAAACAAATCTCGACTTGCCGAATAGTAAGTCGGGTGTGGGAAACGGACTCTTGTAAATTAATACCATTAAATAAAGCCATCTGACATTGCACATGCTGTTGCCATGTGCCACTTACGTTTACTGTCTGCCACGGGTCTCAAACATAAGGTACGTTTCAGAAACCTAATGATGCTAGATCTCCTTTAATAAGGTTTACCAATTCCAATATCATAATGATAACTAAACTTGAATTTTTAAACACATCACTAAGTTGGCTATTACAATAAAGTAGATCCAAAAAAGTTATCATTTATTTGATGAAAATCTAAGATACGGGGAAAATTAGGATTTTATGGGCACTGCGTTTCTGCATTCGTACATGTGACACCTTACGTAATTATCAAAAAGGGGTACTTATTTTTAGGATACTTTGAATAAATTCCACTAGCCGCTCGAAACGCTCGCGCCCACGACCGCGATCAAACTCATTCCACTCGCTTGTCAACAATGTAACTGTCAGTTCAAGTGGAACGAAATAGGAACAATGCGTATTCTAACTGTGAGGAAAGGGCGGGTATTTAACAACAATACAGAGATTATAGCGTTGTATTTTTTTCTTACATATTAATCGTTACGTAATAATTTACACTTACATTAATTGCAAGTGTAATTTAATTTCTATAAAAATTTGAGGATTGTTTGCATGTTTTGCGCCTTTGGTGCAACCTTTACTTTTGTTATGTATTTTTCAGAGCTGCATAAAGTGATTCTCTTCGTCACCATGTTTAATTTTAAGACAATATAAATTTATTTACGTAAATTTTCAGTATGTCAAAGTCAAATCGACAGATAAACGACCGCAACGACCCACGTTGATAAGTCGGCACGGGCTCGAAGCAGTAATAAACAATGATGCCATCAATGACATTTTGATCATGAACGATACAGTGAGCGTTGCGATCGCCTAGTGGAACATACTCTTTATATCCCATTCTGAGAGAGAAAGGAAAGTCATATTCTATAAGCTACCCTTCAAAGACACATCACAGTCATTGTCAATGACGAAATTTTCGAGGGTCTTTCTTACTTTTCTGAAGGTCCAATGTTACAAACATAATTTTTCTAAACTATCTCTTTTACCTCTATACCATACCGACTGTCTCAATATCACTTAAGACAGTCGGACAGTCTTTGCTTACAAATAACCAAAAATTACTATGGCAAAATATTATTGTTTTTATTGTTATGATACTAAAATTGTGATTGAAAACTAAGTTGTTCTTAGAAATTAAGTTAATCCTATAATCAAGTGTCTGTATGTGTGCACGTTTGCTAATAATGATGTGAGAAATACCACAAACTATCTAAATTAATGTGAAATTATTTGAAAAAACAAATTAATTATCAGCGCCATCTGCTACTTTTATAAGCAACTTTCATTTTGAATTTTTAAAACATAATTTAAAAATTCTTCACTAGATGGCAGTATTTATTTTATTAAAAAATCTTTTTAATAAACAATACATGTATATTGACATAATAGTAAGTGCAGTATCGTGACTATCTAGCAACCTTTTGGGTGCCTTCCCGAGTGCACCCTGAGGCAGTAAGTTTGAATGTTTAATTTACTATTTTCCAGAATTTATCTATGTATACAGGGATGCAAGATTTAATACGTTAAGTGGCTATGTAATCCTCTTCATGTCCTGAAAACGGCAGTGAAAATGAATGTTTGGTAAATTAGAAAAGATCAGTTGTCTGCTTGAAGCTTAATTGCGTAATCGCCATCAGCTAATTTATAAAATAAACAAAGACGTTATTTACGTACGTTCCGTTTTTACTGCACGCGAGGTATTTATTACCTATATCGTATAAAACAATATTACACATAATACTTTTTAATAAAAATATATTCTTCTAAACCCTGAAATTGCACGATAGAAATTTTTTCAGCTAATTTATTAATTTCAATATATTTTGGGTTTAATAGAAAGAATTTTAAATTTTTTTATGTATAATATTTAATTAATGAACAATATTTTATACAAACAGAAAAGACTTGAAGAACCCTGGAATGATTTTAAATTTCAAAAAATTTTTACTGTTTTCTTCTGGATTTCTCTGCAGCTTTGTTGTATTCAACCTTACACTTGTATAGATAAAAAAATCCAGTGTATCTCTATCCATGACTTTGCTATCTCTTCTTCAACGAATGGGCGAATTCACATAAAATGTGGATAGGTTACCGATTTGTTAAGCAAGCTAACTCAACATCCAGTTGCAGATGCTTCCATGGAACTAACATTATATGTATGCACAAGGCTTTACGAGATTTAGCAGTCTTAATACTCAATTTCTTACGTAATATTTGAAATAATACTTCTAAATGAGGTGTTATAAAACCAAACTGGACTGACTTTTCTTCCATGGAGACAAAGCAGACACCCATATACATTGCTTTTTAGACTTAAATTAATATTCATCACTAATTCTCCTGGTCTTCACACCAGCCAAATTACCAATATCATTGTAACAAGACAAGGTAACATGACGATTTTATCATAGCCAAAAATTTCTATAATATTTTACTCTATGCAAAATATTCAATATTAGTACAAACATCTTATTTAATTTTATACATGATGCTTCACAATGAATGCTATTTTATAAAAAGTATAACTTTCAATTTTTCTAAATCTGTCTGCGCCGAAATGCGAGTAATTTGTTGCTGGCCAACAATGTTATGCATAAATACCCAAATTCACTTGTGACTTATGTATAAATACCCAAATTCACTCGTGACTGTTATGTACAAATGCCCAAATTCACTTGAGACTGTTATGCACAAATACCCAAATTCACTTGAGACTGTCATGCACAAATACCCAAATTCACTCGAGACTGTTATGAACAAATACCCAAATTCACTCGAGACTGTTATGCACAAATACCCAAATTCACTCAAGACTGTTATGCACAAATACCCAAATTCACTCGAGACTGTTATGCACAAATACCCAAATTCAATCGAGACTGTTATGCACAAATACCCAAATTCACTCGAGACTGTTATGCACAAATACCCAAATTCACTCGAGGCTGTTATGCACAAATACCCAAATTCACTCGAGACTGTTATGCACAAATACCCAAATTCACTCGAGACTGTTATGCACAAATACCCAAATTCACTCGAGACTTATGAACAAATACCCAAATTCACTTGCGACTGTTATGCACAAATACCCAAATTCACTCGAGACTGTTATGCACAAATACCCAAATTCACTCGAGACTGTGAATTTGGGTATTTGTGCATAACACTTCATGCACAAATACCTAAGTTCACTCATGACTGATCAACAATGCATGAATATCGATACACTTCTGGGGAAAACCGATATGACCCTGGACAACAATCTAAACTAATTGAAAAATATCTCCCAAAACAGTGGCCTTTACAATTCACATAAACCTTACAACGTTATCCAATACAAAGTTGAAATCAAAACCAATTTGTAAAAAAATATTTTAATCTCTCCATCATGTCAAATTAAACCATTTTTACTTTTCATTCTAAAATAGGTCTTAGTCCATAACTCAAAATAACAAATGATAAAAAATATTACTTATACTCTAATGAATAATACAATAATGGTGGTACGGAACAAATTAACAATATAAGTTTTTTAGAGCAAAACATTTTCAAGCAGTCTTTGATCTTCTAAAAGATATAATATAAAAAAAAACACAGCGTTTCTTATTGCTGCCTCTAGCATAAAAACCAAAAACAGCACGTCACAAAAAAAAGATTTCTTTTCAATCATAGCTTCATCCGCTATTCTTCGTCACATTAAGAGGTGTCTGATGGAAAAATAACATCTTCGTCACAATAACATTACACATTAAACAGAGATATCGTCCTCAAAGCAGAGATTTTGTTAAAAGCTGTGCAAACATTTTCCACATCTTTTCGCAGCATGTTACGAGAATACGTTAATATTGCAAAGCTCAGCCAGCGGTGCTACTATTTGACTCATAATCCAACTTCGTAGGATGACATTGCAGGTTGCATGTTACTTGTCAGCTTACGACTGGCAACATGCAAATTGTTACACTGTCCGTCATTCTTTCCAGCAGGACACAATCCAAACAGCACTCGTTAAATGTCTTTCCAATTCTTCAATCTTTATAAAATCTGGTCCATTCAGCCAACAAAACCATAATCTATTGAAGACCAATGATACTAAAATATCATTGCCAATCGCTTAAAAGACAATGACTGTCAATAAGACATAATTTATGTTAATATTTGTATTATGACTTAATAAATTTAATTTTATATTGATTTTTAATTCATCACAGATCTTTGTCGAAATTTAATCACTCACTTGCTCTTTACCAGATCTATACAGACTGGAAGAGAATGTTCCTGTAGCAATAAGTCCATGTAGAAGTCGATCGTTTCATGCTATCAATGTCGACAGGAAAGAAAGATTACTTAAATTTTTTTCTACGTATCACAAAAGACCTGGTATCTAGCAAAAGTTGACCATCACAGTAAATATGGTAGGGCCATAAAATCCGAGTGCTGCGCTACATTCCAACGGAGCAATGAAATCCCCAATCAAATCAGCAAGGCAGTTCTCCATAGCGAAACGCAGACAGTAACGTGTCGGACAAAATCATAAATTTAAGATTAACCGAAATCTTGCAAATCGAGCGAAAATACGCAAAAAAGTCTTGAACAAGATTTCAAAACGGTAAAAGCGTCAGATCCTCACAATGCAATTCAAGTGAGTAATTGCTAAGTCTAAAAATACAATCTTTGACTTTCTTTTTTATTTCAACTGTAAACGTACAATTTAAATCGTATATTTAACTCTTTAAGAACCACTGGAAAGGTCTTTTCATTATGCTATACTCGAGATCTTCTTAACTTGCTTTGCTTTTGATTTCTGCATATGGTCAATCATTTCTCGGGAAAAATTTCCACATACCCAATCCACATAATGTCTGTAAAATCTGAGAAATATTACTGTCAATGTACTAAAAACTTCAGTACACTGCTTAAGACTTCTTCAAAAAGTTTCAAGACGGTATATAACATCGAGTTCTTCAAAACGTTTTCAAGACTATATATCGCTATCGTACATAAATCACAATCAGCATTCAACAATGCTTTAGCTCGCCTTAACTTTCAAAACAAAATCTGTTTTTCTCATCTTCTAGACATAACTTTTAAAAGAAAATGCCCTCTGTACAATGCTTTAACTTTACTCGAGAAACGTACTGAACGCCTTTAACGTTGTTTCTATCACTTTAGAGATTATTTCTCGAGAAAACTCTCCATACATGACAACTTATTCCGTATGTCCATAGTCCGGAACAACAAATTGTAAATGTGCAGCAAGTCAGACAAAAATTTGTTGTAGAAAAATTTCTTGAAAAGTACGGCCGTCTTCATACGTCTTAAGCCTTAAGCTTCAAACGTCAGTAGAGAAACATCAAAATATTATACGTAAATATCTTGAAGCCAATAGCTGAAATAATTATGAAATGTCACTAGACAACGCAATCTGTTAAATAATATTTCAATACACGCAGCGCCAATATTTTCAGCAAAAAAATCTTTCTCCTCCATTTTTTATTAATTTCTGAAATTTTTTCAAGTATTCCAACTCTTAAAGTCATAATCATCAAAATTTCAAGTCCTTTTGTCTATTTTCAACTGGCTTGCTTCCACGTCCGAGCTGATGATCGGAAATTTTAAAGTTTATTTAAGGGAAAAAAAAGGACTAGTCCAAAATATTTACAATTCGTAAGGAGTAACTCCTTTTTTGGTAATGTCCCTCTGTTTTAGGCGACTATGGGTATCCCTATATGAAATTGGAATACCCAAAAATAATTTGACACAATCTTGGTTTCAACATGCACACTTTCTCTACAAAAATTCTACAACGTTTCTCCACAATACATCCAATTTTGTGCTGGCCAATGATTTAAACACAGAATATCCGCACAGTAGCACCCATCTTAGACTTGTCCATCAAGTACTTATTAAACCTTTACAAAAATTCTTCAAACACTATTTATCAAATCACCATTTCAAAATGAAAATACAATTTGTGTATTTTCAAAACGCCTCAAAAACCACATAACCGTTACGCGAACATTTTATCAAGTTGGCACTTTTACTGCTCAAACAGACCTTCAGCTTTAAGGGTAGCCATTACAGTGGGCAACACTATGGAATACTCCCCCTCGCTGGTTTGGTTGGCCTCACTGCAATCAACGACGTCACCCGTTACTGATGTCTCCGTCACACCCAACAACTCACGCGTTCTGGCTATCAGCTCATCGGATGGGTCTTTGGGGTAGCCTGTAAACAAACAAAATATTACAACTGACAACGTACAGAAATGTCATATACCAGTAATTTTTCATGCGAGGCGCGAATGTTGAGAGTGGCTAGTGGAACGTACTCTATATGATATTTCAACTTTGATTTAAAATTATATCAACATATTCCTAAAGAAATGCATGGCATAATAAATTATCTGTCAGTAGGTTAACGGACAGTCACAGCATTGGCAAGCTAGTGGAACGGCTATAATCGTGGCGGTTGGCGTGAACGTTGAGTGTGGCTAGTGGAACGTACTCTATATGATATTTCAATTTTAATTTAAAATTATATCAACATATTCCTAAAGAAATGCACGGCATAATAAATTATCTGTCAGTAGGTTAACGGACAGTCACAGCATTGACAAGCTAGTGGAACGGGTATCATCGAGGTTGTGGGCGCGAACGTTGAGTGTGGCTAGTGGAACGTACTCAATATGATATTTCAATTTTAATTTAAAATTATATCAACATATTCCTAAAGAAATGCAAGGCCTAATAAATTATCTGTCAGTAGGTTAACGGACAGTCACAGCATTGGCAAGCTAGTGGAACGGGTATGATCGAGGTCGTGGGAGCAAACGTTGAGTGTGGCTAGTGGAACGTACTCTATATGATATTTCAACTTTAATTTAAAATTATATCAACATATTCCTAAAGAAATGCATGGCATAATAAATTATCTGTCAGTAGGTTAACGGACAGTCACAGCATTGGCAAGCTAGTGGAACGGGTATGATCGAGGTCGCGGGAGCGAACGTTGAGTGTGGCTAGTGGAACGTACTCTATATGATATTTCAACTTTAATTTAAAATTATATCAACATATTCCTAAAGAAATGCATGGCATAATAATTATCTGTCAGTAGGTTAACGGACAGTCACAGCATTGGCAAGCTAGTGGAACGGGTATAATCGTGGTGGTGGGCGCGAACGTTGAGTGTGGCTAGTGGAACGTACTCTATATGATATTTCAACTTTAATTTAAAATTATATCAACATATTCCTAAAGAAATGCATGGCATAATCAATTATCTGTCAGTAGGTTAACGGACAGTCACGGAATTGGCAAGCTAGTGAAACGGGTATGATTGTGGTCATGGGCGCCAACGTTGAGTGTGGCTAGTGGAACGTACTCAATATGATATTTCAATTTTAATTTAAAATTATATCAACATATTCCTAAAGAAATGCATGGCATAATAAATTATCTGTCTGTAGGTTAACGGACAGTCACAGCATTGACAAGCTAGTGGAACGGGTATCATCGAGGTTGTGGGCGCGAACGTTGAGTGTGGCTAGTGGAACGTACTCAATATGATATTTCAATTTTAATTTAAAATTATATCAACATATTCCTAAAGAAATGCAAGGCATAATAAATTATCTGTCAGTAGGTTAACGGACAGTCACAGCATTGGCAAGCTAGTGGAACGGGTATGATCGAGGTCGTGGGAGCGAACGTTGAGTGTGGCTAGTGGAACGTACTCTATATGATATTTCAATTTTAATTTAAAATTATATCAACATATTCCTAAAGAAATGCATGGCATAATCAATTATCTGTCAGTAGGTTAACGGACAGTCACGGAATTGGCAAGCTAGTGAAACGGGTATGATTGTGGTCATGGGGGCCAACGTTGAGTGTGGCTAGTGGAACGTACTCTATATGATATTTCAAACAAGATTGAGACTGTGTTCAGTAATGGCATTCATCTTTTGAATACCCTTTAAGTTAAAATTGTATTATATTCGTAAAGAAATACATGGCATAATAAGTTATCTGTCAGTAGGTTAACGGAGAGTTTTTACAAATCGTTAATGTAGATAAATTTTCATTATAAACAGATTTATCCATACACGCATTATAATGGAAAATAATTTTTTCACTTCCTTCTTTCACACTATTTCCACTTTGAACTGATTCGAGATGGCCTATATCCTCGACTGGTTTCTATCATCTCCTTCATATTGAAAAACTCACTTAGACTAACTTATAATGTTATTCAATCTTCATTCGGACTACAAATTCTCCAATTCCTAGAGTTTATATATTAAACATAACTCAGTATGTGTTAACTGTATCCTATTTTTCAGGATTTAATGTTTGAAAATATTATTTGAAAAATATTAATAAAATAACTGTAAGATTGCCTAACATTCACTCTGTGGAAATATACAATTTTTAGAAATTAATACAATTTTTTTTCATATAATCTATGATTAATACAATCAAAACTTCGCTGCCACAACAATAATGTAAGAAATTGCATAACAGATCGGTCTTTATTGAACTGAAGCTTGATGGGTATACTATTAGATGTACAATTTTGCTTCCGCTGTTTTCCTATAGATGGCTTTAGCGGTAAGTATTATATACTGTCTTATAACATCAACATAACATCATTGATATATTAATCGATATGTGCCTGCGTCATAATGATTTTCTCTATTTAAAATGTCAGTATACAAGCCAAATTCTCATCATTTGCGGCAAGTTTTAATTTCCTGTTTCAATATGGAGAAATCTGCCGCTGAGGCTCAATGAATGCTTTCAAATACTTTGATGAGGCTACTATTACTGAAAGAATGTGTCGTGAGTGGTTTCGACACTTCAAGAACAGTGATTTTGAGTTGAAAACCGGTATAGCGGGGGAAGAGAGGAGGTTTTCGATGATGCAGAATTGGAGGCATTACTTAATGAAGACTCGTGTCAAAATTAAGAGGAATTGACGTGATAATTGAGTGACTCAACAAGCTATTACAAAACACCTCAAAGCTTTTGAATTATTCCCATAATTCAGAAGCAAGGAAATTGGGTGCCGTAAAGTTGAAACAGAGAGATGTTGAACGGAATTTGTTTGCTTGTGAACAGCTGCTTGAAAGGCAAAGACTGAAGAGACTTCTACATCGCATTGTGACTGGGGCCGGAAAAATGAGTTCATTACGATAACACCAAGCGTGAAGAAATCATGGTGAGTTCCCCGCCATACTTCCACATCAACGGCCAAACCGAGTATTCACAGTTTCAAGATGATGCTCTGTATTTGATGGGACCAGCTCAGCGTAGTGTAGAATGAGCTTTGAAACCAAAAACCATCTGAAAAAATCACAGGCGAACAATATCGAACACGACTGATGTGTTTGAGCCGAGAATTGAAAAAAGTGATTTTACAGCATGACATTGCTCAACGACACCGTGTTGCGCAAGTGGTCAAGACATACCTGGAAACTTTGAAATGGGAAGTTCTACCCCGCCCACCGTTCTCCAAAGTTTCCCCTGACTATCCCTTGTTTCAATCAATAACAACACACGGCCTGGCTGACAAACACTTCCAGTTTTATGAATAAGTAAAATATTAGATCGATTTGTGGATTATCTCAAAAGATAACCACTTTCTTCAAAGCAGAATTCATAAGCTACCCGAAAGATGGGAAAAAGAAGTGGCCAGCGAAGGACAATACTTTGAATAATAAATGTATACCCAGTTTTTTTATAATAAAAACTCCAATTTAGAGTTAAATACGACGGAAGCAAAGTAGTGCACCTAATATAATATATACCATATTATATATAATTAACAATTTTTGATAGGGTTTAAAATTAATAATACGGTATTTGACAGTTTTTGAAAGTGTTTAAAATGATAATAGGGTATTTGACAATTTTAGAAAGTTTTTAAAATTAATAATACGGTTGAAAGTGTTTAAAATGATAATAGGGTATTTAGAAAGAGTTTAAAATTAATAATATGGTATTTGACAGTTTTTGAAAGTGTTTAAAAGTGTTTAAAATGATAATAATAGGGTATTTGACAATTTTAGAAAGAGTTTAAAATTAATAATACGGTATTTGACAATTTTTGAAAGTGTTTAAAATGATAATAGGGTATTTGACAATTTTAGAAAGTATTTAAAATTAATAATACGGTATTTGACCATTTTTGGAAGTGTTTAAAATGATAATAGGGTATTTGACAATTTTAGAAAGTGTTTAAAATTAATAATACGGTATTTGACAATTTTTGAAAGTGTTTAAAATGATAATAGGGTATTTGACAATTTTAGAAAGTTTTTAAAATTAATAATACGGTATTTGACAATTTTTGAAAGTGTGTAAAATGATAATAGGGTATTTGACAATTTTAGAAAGTTTTTAAAATTAATAATACGGTATTTGACAATTTTTGAATATATATAAAATTAATAATAGGGTATTTGACAATTTTTGAATGTATATAAAATTTATAATAGGGTATTTGACAATTTTAGAAAGTATTTAAAATTAATAATACGGTATTTGACAATTTTTGGAAGTGTTTAAAATGATAATAGGGTATTTGACAATTTTAGAAAGTGTTTAAAATTAATAATACGGTATTTGACAATTTTTGAAAGTGTTTAAAATAATAATAAGTTATTTGACAATTTTAGAAAGTTTTTAAAATTAATAATACGGTATTTGACAATTTTTGAATATATATAAAATTAATAATAGGGTATTTGACAATTTTTGAATATATATAAAATTTATAATAGGGTATTTGACAATTTTAGGAAGTGTTTAAAATTAATAATACGGTGTTTGACAATTTTTGAAAGTGTTTAAAATTATTAATAGGGTATTTGACAATTTTTGAATATATATAAAATTAATAATAGGGTATTTGACAATTTTAGGAAGTGTTTAAAATTAATAATACGGTATATGACAATTTTTGTAAGTGTTTAAAATTAATGATAGGGTATTTGAAAATTTTTGAAAGAGTTTAAAATTAATAATAGGGTATTTGACAATTTTTTAAAGTGTTTAAAATAATAATAGGGTATTTGACAATTTTTGAAAGTGTTTAAAATGATAATAGGGTATTTAAAAATTTTTGAAAGTGTTTAAAATTAATGATAGGGTATTTTGCAATTTTTGAAAGAGTTTAAAATTAATAATAGGGTATTTGATAATTTCAGAGTGTTTCAAATTAATAACAGGGTATTTGACAATTTTTGAAAGTGTTTAAAATGATAATAGGGTGTTTGAAAATTTTTGAAAGAGTTTAAAATTAATAATACGGTATTTGACAATTTTTGAACGTGTTTAAAATGACAATTTTAGAAAGTTTTTAAAATTAATAATACGGTATTTGACAATTTTTGAAAGTGTTTAAAATTAATAATACGGTATTTGACAATTTTCCAAAGTGTTTAAAATTATTTTAAACATATCTGGCTAATCAGCAATAGCAGTATTTTCCTCAAGAAACGTACATTAAGCTGAAAAAATAGACTTTTATTGTAGACAGGCAAAGCTTCGCACCAAAACAATTGCATGATATATGTATTCAGATTCGGTCACACGCAAATCATTAAAATCAAAGTAAGGGAGATGCATCTCTCTCACACAATATATATTCAGTATCATTTTACAGTGACAAATATGTATTGTTTATGGAATTCAATTTATGGGATTGCATTATCTCGCTCACACAATTACTTAGTTGGCCATATATCAGTATATAACAAACTGTGTGGTACGTTTCGACATCATGTATTCCCGTTTGATGGACAATTTGTGTTTCGGGGTTTAGCTGCCAAATTTAAAACAAAATATAATTTTTTATTTCAATCATTAAATCAAATTATTTATCTTCAATTTAATGCCGCTGAATATAGCTGAAAACTATGGCATACGTTAATCAGGTATTTTATTAAACACATTTTGCAAAAAATACCATATTGAAGGTCAATTGAGTCAGTAAAGGTAGATATAAAACCTATCCATCATTTTAAAATTCTTTTGTGATATATTTTAAATAGACCTCAAGTACATTTTAACGTATATTGTAATCAGGTACAAAGGGTAGTAAACAGTGTGGGATATTAAGGCTAGTAACAGGCTAAACAGTGAAAATTCCTCAGTTCGGCCCAATCTTTTCCATATTAGACCATAAACAAAAAACATTAGTCGTACACTCACCATCTATAGCACAATATACTGCCATAGCGGGTGTCCGCTTCGCCATCTCCGGCAGCATCTTGCGCACATCACTCACAGCGACGCTATCAACACATCCGCTGTCAATGTGTAAAATGGTGATGAGCGATGCCCCAGCACCACCCGGATGCTCTACGCAAGCAGCACGATACCACTTGCCATCTGAAAATCACGCCATTATATAACTCATCGTGACAGCTCATCAAGTTTATTTTAAAACCAGCTTTGCTCACGAATTAGCCCAAGTGAATCTAGGTTATTTTCATTTTAGTTTGTTTTTTAGAGACACAGGCAGAACACATGTACCATTATTAGTACCAAAAATGACCCTAATTATTCATTGTACAAATGGTACCCTAAAAATTTTTCCCTTAACATGTTTCAGAAAAACAATTATTGCTCAGCTCTCTTACCCCTCGAGCGCCCATGTTACTTATACGTAACATCGCATGCCTAACGGCGGCCGCACCATGTGGACAAAATAATATATATCTCTTAAAAAATTGATTTTATTGTAATTAAAATTTCTTATCGTATATTTCGTATATTGGGAAGAAAAAGTAGTTACAAAATAGTGAAATATTTGTACCATGTAGTCATGAGTGTAAAAACATTTTAAAAAATTTTCAAGTCTTTATAAAATACAATTTTTGTCATTAATGTATCTCGTATTACCATTCGATTCGTTATTTCATTATCTTATGATATATATAATTTCCTATACGTTTATCTAATTTTAACCAAAATATATAAATTTTGAACGGCACGAACATAAGCGTTGTTTAAAAGGAACGCTTGTTCAAATTGTTAATAGCAAAAGTGACCCTATATACTCATTGTAAGGCATTCTGACCACTTCCCCTTTGACATGCTTCACGAGCACGATTCATGGTCAGCTCCCTTACATCGCAATGCTAAAATACATATACCAAAGACAATTCTGGCCAGATAACACATCTACAAATTTCAAATCTATATGCAAAATCAGTAGTTCTCGAATTGTAAGTAAATGAACAATAGGTAGGCATGGTATTTTTTATAATATGGGAGTATTTGACGAGTTAAAAAGCTAAATTTACATGTAATGTAGCTTTTGCTACAAGAGCAATCTCTTTCGAGTTAACAGCAATACAGCAAGCGTATTATTAAGCATATTAGTCTCAAGCTATGTCTATTAGAATGATGTTTGGCTAGAAATCCACTTTAATCTTCATAAATATATAAAGCATTCTAAATTTGCTTCTCAGACAATTGAAAGACATACTGAGCTGGTCGCCATATGGAAATTCAATTATATATTTATAAATAAGATTTCAAACTCACCCCCAGACTTGGCGACGCACAATTCATTCGGACGCGGCAGATACGGAGCACTACCCACCTTGCTGCCGACGTACTTTTCTAACTGTCAACAAAGTATTACCAAAATTAATGTTTTATTCTGGAAAATACAGAACGAAGGCAGGAACATAGAAATAATTATATATTAGCAAACATTCCAGAGTTTTATACACAGTTTCCAATTATCGGCTTTCTCAGGGCGTTTTGTTTACAATTTTGAATAACATAAATATTACAGAATTATTATAGCTAAGCATATGTCTGCTTCTTGTATCATAATGAATTCTTCATTTTGACAGCTACGTACGTTTTAACCATTTGAGTGCCGACGAGCGCCATCACGCTCGTGTGCGTACTAACTAAATTTGCCACGAGCGCGATGGCGCCTCCGCACACATCGTTAATTTTTTATCTTTCTACGTGTTACATAAAGTTCAAATTATAATATTATTAGTAATTACAATATAAAAAGGATCCAGGTAAAGAAAATTTTTAACCCATAATGTCGGAATACGAAAATAATTCGAGTGAAAAATCGTTTTTCAAGTTGTGAAGAAAGCGATAGTGGGAGTGACATTGTGGTGCGCTCACAATTTGGCGTAATTTATTAATTTAAATAAATTTTGAGTGATAGTGATAATAGTGACGATAACAATTATTTTGCTAATATGGAGGATTGAACTGGACTGCGAAAATACAATGTGACCTTGATTTCAGTTTTTGTTATAATTTTTGTTCACAATATATATTTCGATAATTTACTTTATATTTTATTATCCTTGTACAAGTTTTGTATTAAGAAAACACCAAAAAAATTATTGAAATTGGATAATTTTTGGACGAGATACAGTTTTTTTTCGAGACAAGGGTAGATGACATCAAAAACAAAAGATTTCTTTGGCATTTTTAAGCATATATGAGTAAAAAACAATGGCACTAAAACGGTTAAATTGGTGCCTTATTTCACTATACATAAAGATAGCTAAAACAGTCAACGCTATGGCAGATTTCTTAAGTTATTTATATATGTCTCTCGATAATTTCGTAAATTTAGCCAAGTAGAATTAATTGGGTGCAATGAAAGACAAACGGACTTATTTTTATAGTAACCTTATAAAAATTACATTACTTGTCAGATTAGATACCTATAAACATCCTTTTATATTGAATTTCATAGAAAGTTTTTTTTTACATTTGTAGAAACGCCAATAAAATCTGTACTCAAGAAATGAAGAATGTCTCGGATATAATTTATATATGTGATAATTTCTAATCGACAATTTGCATGCGATGTTGAAAGTGACATTACCAACAAATGTTGTATATGACAAGCGACCAAAACAAAATAATCTATAAAAATGCATCACTAGCTCTGTTCTTTTCTCTCTGGCCGTAAAATGATATGATGGTGTTCTTTTCTCTCAAGCCATTTTACATTAACAAAAAATATAGGTAAGGACAACGCCAATACAATAAAACATGCCGATTTCTGAAGTGAATGTTAAGGCAACTGATATTATCGTGTATTAGCTAACGTAAGTACACATTAAGTAAAAGAAATGATACAACATGGAACCGATTATCTTTAGTAAGGATCTGCATAATATGAAAGCTCCATCAATACACAGAAAGACAATGTGGATGTCTGTTCATTCACACAAGCACTAAATAAATCACTTTCATGTTAACGTTTGTAATCTGACAAATATTAGAAATTAATAAAAATATTGTAAAATAACCATCTCATATTCGCTGAAAACGGCTCTCATCAATTTTTCGGTGCTACTCTCCCTGAACAATTTGGCATTAAGTGTAATCATTGTTTCTAAAACTTTTTGATCCTTGATGGAATAAGCATTCCGATACGTACCACATAACACATAGCCGTAGCACGTAGCCGATACGTAGTACGCAATAAGTTATTTGATAAACTTAAAAGGGTTTTTTTTTTAACATTTTGCAACATTTTAACTGAGATTCCCAAAGTTTCATTTAAATAGGTCTAAAACTAAAGAAACTGTTGGGACGTGACAGATAGACAACTGTTTTTTATTTACTATGGATCCCTTAAAATTAAAAATTGGTCGGATAATAACCGAAGGAGGGAGGCACAGCTAGAATAAAAGCATCACATATAGAAACAGTTAAAAACAATTGTTTAATCTTCTTATACGGAGCCGAAATCAAACTTATACGGAGCTGAAATCAAACTTATACGGAGCCAAACCGCTTCTTCCTATGTGGACTATGTGAAGGTGAGACTACAGGATCGTTGGAAGATCGATGCATTAGAGATGTGGTATTGGAGGCGTCTACCCAGAATTCCTTAGACTCCTCATCACACCAATGTATAGGTTTTCAAAGAACTCCAAATAAAAAAAAGGTTATCGTCAACTGTGCAAATACGAGTCCCGAAGTTC
This sequence comes from Druceiella hillmani, assembly GCA_039881145.1. Classification (NCBI taxonomy): domain Eukaryota; kingdom Metazoa; phylum Arthropoda; class Insecta; order Lepidoptera; family Hepialidae; genus Druceiella; species Druceiella hillmani. The sequence continues at coordinate 17,993,602 of JAYKKI010000019.1, read as the reverse complement.
TTTAGACAAATCACCTGCAACGAAAACTCGATTTAATTCTGGTAATGCAGGAAAAAATGGGAGATAAAAGATCATGAAGATACTATCCCACATGATGGGCTTACCTTAGTCCATCAAGGTGTGTCCACACAATGCAACAATAAAGATAGGTGGAAACGCATCTCGAGAATGTCTACTGAAAATTCAGCTGTAACATGACCGTGACTCCTCCGTTAAGATGGCAAGACTGAGAAGAATAAACAAGTTACGATCGTCAACAGAAAGAAACTCGGCTACAATAAAATAGCAGTTCAGAAAATAAATCCAAACAAAATTTTGTTCCCATCACAACGTTACAGCTGAACAAACAAAATTTTCTGTCAAATAAGATGTCAAATGAAAGCTGTTAAAATAAATAATTTTAATCATAGCACTGTTTGAGTATGACTAGTGCTTAACTGCTTTAAAAAAAAACAATTTTCCTTTAAAAACACCAAAAAGTTTAAAAAAAACAGCGCCACTTTTTCAATTAAAGCATTGACTTCAATACTTCACTGTTATCGTGGAACAATTCTATAAGACATGTCATCGTCGACTCTTATATTTTTTTTTTAAGTTCTTGCGATTGCAGCGTCCACTTCAACTCATCACTGTTATCGTACGAGTTTTTTAAGTTGGCAGAATGGAGGATAAGGAGTGAGAATAAAAATACAGAATTATTTTTCTTTTTCAATATATCCACCTGCTGAAAAATAAGCTGAAACTGTGTTCTTCATTTCTTCATCGCTTGAAAACTTCTTTCCACGAAGTTCTTTTTTAAGGTTTGGGAACAAATAATAATCACTAGCAGCCAGATCAGGACTGTAGGGTGAGTGTTCCAAAATTTAGAAGCCCACCTTGTGCAGGGTTATGGAAACAACTTTATCTCTATAATCCGTCAACAGGATCCCTTCTGAATCCCAAAAGACTGTCGCCATGATTTTTCCAGCCGACTGTGACACCTTAAACTTCTTGGGTGGTGTGCCTTTTTTGTGCCACTGCATTGAGTCTTGTTTGGACTCATAATGATGAATCCAAGTTTGGTCTCCAGTAACAATTTGACTCAATAGTCCATCCTTGTCTTCACTACAGAGGTTCAAAAATATGCGAGAACACTCCACGCGGCGTTGTTTTTGAGGCGGTATGAGCATTCTCGGCACCCATCTTGCGCTGACCTTTATCATGCCAAGATAATCATGGAGAATTTAAAAAATTGTTGTATCCAATACTCCAACCATCTCTGCAAGCTGTTTCTTCTTTAGTCTGGCATCTTCCAATACTCATATTTCAATAATATCCAGAGTAGTCATTTCGATCAGCTGACCGGGGCGTGGGTCGTCTTCATGCGAGTCTACCCTGTTTAGAGACTATGCCATTTGTAAACCATGGTTTTACCCGGGCAAGAGTCCACATAAACGGAGGCCATCTCTTTCAGTATGGTTTGAACCAACTTTCCTTGCTTGGTAATGAACCTTGTAACAGCGCGGTACTCAATTTTTTCCATAGTTCAGACGTTCTTCCAGATTGAGTTGTTTGTTCGACGATAGTTCAAAGACTAATGATCCGATTATGGTAAAACTTGGTATTTATACTAATAATGAGTTACTTAACCAGCTATTTTTCCGTTAATCACCTTTACTAATGGCCTACCTTTCCATTCCGCGAATTTAAAGACGGGGTGTCTTTAAATTCGCGAATAATATTTTCAAATATTATTAATATTTTCGAAATATATTTAATATTTTCTATTAGAAGCATCATCACCAGCTGAACTGTATTTTCATTACACACATTCTAACATTTTTTTAGTTTTATCTTGGTACTATTCTATAACAGGGGTGAACAACAATTTTTATGATTACCTGAAGGAAGAAATTTTTGTATTTTTGAATTCCTCATTTTCCTAATTTTGTTGAAAGAAATATTTTTTGGATGATTCTATTATATATATATATATATATATACATATATATATATATATATATATATATTTATTCAAAATGAAACTTAAAAGCTGATAAAACCATTCAATCAATAGAACATTCATTAATAAAGCAAAAGAAATTACAAATATTTTTTGTGCAATATCTTTTTTTTAAACATCATATCACATACCTCCTCAGAGAGCTCCATAATTTTGTGTCCCCAATCCTCGTCAGCGGAACAGGCGGAGAAAGCTCCGGCGACCAGTGTCGCTGTATCGAGAACTTGCAGACGGCACGGTCTTTTTGGCAGAGGCGCTATTTTCATATCGGACCACATAAGCACCGGTGACTCTAGAGAAACATAGAAGAATATAGAGACTTAGTGAATTAAGTATAATACTTATTTAATATATAAAATTGAAATTTATATCTATACTAGATAATCAGTCAGAAAAAAAAATATAAAAATTTATATAACTTGAAAAATCTGTTTAGTCAGAAGCCTGATTTTATTCACGGGATGCATATATTTAATCTTGATGAAGCAGCAACAACTACAGTACAGAAACCCCAGCAAGTTACAGTGCCCAAAGGAAAAAATCTAGAAAAAAAATGTCAAGCTTATCTTTCGTAAATAAAAGTGACCCTCGTCACATTTTCAACATTTTTAGAAAAAAAGAATTATCGTTTACTACAAATATATACCAATAAACATTACAACAATAATAACTATGCCTCAAATAATAGACATATATTGATATAATAATCAAAAACTCAAGACATTAAAAAAAAACATAATATAACTATGCTACAAGTGAATGTATTATCATTCGATTAATTATTTTGTTTCTTTTTTATGATATATAATCCGGTAGTTGACTCATTCTAAATTTTGATATTTTTCATATAATATTGTGAAATATAAGTTAATTAAAAACCAGTCTTGAAAAAAAAACTCAAAAATTCATTGAAAAATAAGCCAGTTGTAGGCTTCTAAATTTGATAGGGTTGCATATATCCCTGTCTCTTTTCCTCTTGTAGAATATAATGTGCAATATTAAAAATGACCTCACAACACAGTATTGCTGTCCTTCTCTAAAGGTTAAATTTAAACTTTAATAACTTGGTCAATTTTTAAGATTATTTAAAAAAAATTTCACTCTTCATCGGCTTGTACCTTGAAATTATGATTAATGAAATGAAAAAAATTTAGTCAAATACCCAATTGTATATATGTTTCTCAGATGGTACTAATAAGTAACATGCATGCCTAAGACATTAACACATCTCAACTGGATCTGCCTCTTGATCAAGAGCCACCTGGTTTATTGCCTGGTTGATTTGCCTGGTGATGGACCCACATTGTCCTTAACTGGGTCTATCTCTTGGTCAAGCGCCACCTGGTTTAGTTAGAAACATTCTTTTGCCATTTCCAAATTCAATGGTTTGCCTACCTTTGAACCATTATGCGTCTTATAAACTTCAAACACAGAGGTTTTATAATTTCTATATGAGGAGTCTAATGTCAAATATTTAATATGGCATACTATTATGTCTATCTGAGTGCAGTACTATAGTCACTAGAACTGAAAAGCATAATTTTTATATGTATAACGGTAAGAATTTAAAGGGGTATCAGCAGTACCACAAAATATGTGGATCCTCCGTGATTTAAATATATTCAAGGCCACTGTAATTATAACTTGCGCAACTGCTTGACCAATTGAAGATCAAGAAGAATAAGATTCTTTCAACAAACCCTCACTATCTCAATCATTATTACATCAATGAACCACTGGATGATACGCCTCCACCCACTTAAAAATGTTTGAAAAAATCTATCAACTAACCAATAACATCCTCTCCCTTTGACTCCATCACCTCCCACTCTGGCATAAGCATACGTCGGAGCTTTTCATTGACACGCTCCTTGGTTTGGTCCACGCGCAGCGTCACTTCGCATCCCACCACACCCTTCGATGATGTTTCCTTCAATGTCTGCCAAATGAAAGAAAAATAATATATAATAGTCAAAAATCATTCTTGCTGAAGATTCCTGCTTGTCGCAGGACTATCATATGCATCTATAATCTATAGAAGGTCCTATCTCTGAGTGATAAAGTGGCTTGTCGCAGGACTATCATATGCATGTATAATCTATAGAAGGTCCTATCTCTGTGACTTTTCTCATTTATATGTACATTTAATAATTTTGTCATTAACTGGTCGAGACTAAAAAGACATTGAAAATTATAAAGTAAATAATGTTACTTTCAAAACATATGCTGTCTTAATGAGTAAATAAAAGCGACAAAAATAAACAAAGATAAAAATTGAAAGGGCGTGGTAAAAACCGGCAACAAAGGTGGCAACACCCAACAGTGACCTCGGTTATTTTTAAATTAGCCCAACATTCAATAAATATCAAGTCATGTTTCTATTTATTACGATTTACCCTACGTTATATAGATGAAATTCTTTAGGAAAATTGACTAACAGAAAAAAAATATTATGTGCCATTTTCTGTTTTCCGAGATTCCATTTTATAGCAATGATGTAGAAGGATCTCAAAGTTACGATCGTATATTTATAACTTGTGTCAAAAATTATATTTATATTTGTTATAACTTACACCACCTTTATTATGGCGATTAAACTTTGGGAGAATCCAACAATCGGAAAAAAGAGTCACCTAATGGATAAATAAAATCGCAACGTACGTAACTCATACGGAGATATCTCTGACAGTTTGGAGATAGTCTGAGATAGTTTCGACGTTTCACATTGTGAATGACGTTCTTGTAATTATTTTGTCGCTTTAGAGCTATGTTTTAATTTGGTTATTTCTAACCTCATTATTAAAAATTTAGTCCTTATTGTACAAACTCGATGCAAAATACTAAAAGTGCAGTCTAAAGAATAAGATACTATCAGGAATGTCATAGAAAACAAACCACAAAAAAGAAAACTGACTATGCTGTCTGAAAATATACATTATCCTTTCTTTAGCTCATAAATTAAATATGGTTATGGTACATGTTTTATGTATTTGTTTTTATTTCTCAGATTATGCCTCACATCTGTCACAATCTTAATCACATTGTACTCCGAACCGAGCAAATGTACCATTGTCGTCTGAGTTGTTCGATATTTTGGAGCCTCATGCATATTAGTCAGCGTGCGCTATGATGTTGACAGTTAGAGACTGTAATGGTTACACTACATGAGGTGTCAAATAATTGAGCATCAATGACATTGGTCAACTTTAATCGTCTATATTCACGTATCGCCGCCACCGAGCCTTAGAATGTTTTTATTATTTCAGTACTAGCGTGACCCGTGCGAAGTCTTCGCATTATTTATTCCATTATGAAGCTCAGATGACAGATCAAACAAACATTTTACTAAAATTTACATATAGAGGAGCAAGTATCAAAAGCGTTGAGCTAAAGCGCCACTTTATTTATACGTGAGTGGATTTGAAATTAAACAAAAATTTTACCGACCGTCAATCATATTGACGTCGAGCCGTTAGATGGCAGCATTGCTGTTTTGTGTATATAATTTTAATAATTAATTAATTTGCAAAAACAATAGCAATAATAAATTTTTTAGTTGTGGATGCCGGTAGAGCAAGCAATTATCTATAAAATGCTATATAATTTATGTGGATTAGTTGTGAGGTTTTTTCTAAAAAGGGAGTGTAACATCTTAACCTTAGCGTATTAATATATATGATGATGATGATGATGATATTGACTGGATACAACAAAATTTCCATTGTAACACAATTACTTTCCTTTGTAACACAATTACTTTCCATTGTAACACAATTACTTTCCATTGTAACAATTACTTTCCATTGTAACAATTACTTTCCATTGTAACAATTACTTGTAAATTTCCATTGTAACACAATTACTTACAAAATTTCCATTGTAACACAATTACTTTCAATATGATATTGCGTTCCATTACCTTTCAACCTACATATATCTTGCTAATATAAACAGATTTCTGCAAATATATATCTTTTTGATTAAATTCTTACATTAACAAAAAAAAAATGAATCGCGTGTAATACAATTGGACAAATTAGGAATTGATAACATGAATTACCTACAATTTTTTGTACTAGAACACAGCGCGAACGAAATCAGATAGGAATTAGTTTCTTCTAAATATTAGTTTATTTCTTCTATAGGAAAACACGCCATACCAAATAGTATGAAATTTAACATACAATATATTTAAATTTTGTAATGTGTATTCAAGTGTTAAAAAAATGAAGTGTTGAAACTTATTTTATTAATTAGACCACACAATTTACCTAATGGGTTTTTTATTATTCTACAATTCATTTCAGATATAATAAATGCTCAAATTGGTACATTTTTGATAAGTTGTACTGTCGAGTGACCTGAGCCTATCACTAAAAAGACGTAAGTCTACATCAGAAAGATATTCAAATTTGCTCCTAATTTTTCTCTTAATTTTAATATTAACCGTTTAGAGTACCGACAACTCGTTCGACTACGCACTCGTGAGCGTACTAACTAAATTTGCCATGATGGCGTTCGCGAAATCAGTTGCTGTTTAGCACGCGGTAGGTAGTTTATCTTTCTACGTATTACATAAAGTTCAAATTATAATATTATTAGTAATTACAATATAAAAAGGATCCAGGAAAATAAAATTTTTATAAATACGAAAATAATTCGAGTGCAAAATGATCGTTTTACAAATTGTAAAGAAAATGATAGTGGGAGTGACATTGTGGTGCACTCACAATTTGGCGTAATGCAAATTTTGATTGATAGTGATAATAGTGACGATAACAATTATTTTGCTGTTACGGACTGCGAAAATGACGATGTGACCTTGATTTTGGTTTTTGTTATAATTTTTGTTCCCAATATATATTTCCATAATTTTTTTACATTATTATCCTTGTACAAGTTTTTATTCAGAAAACACCGGAAAAATTATTAAAATTGGATAATTTTTGGAAGAGATATAGTTTTTTTTTGAGACAAGGGTAAATGACATCAAAAACAAAAATTTCTTTGGCATTTTTAAGTATATATGAGTAAAAAATGGTTAAATGTATACAGAATGCCTGATGGTCAATACTTGTAATGCCAAGCATATATTTCCTGGTTGGTATAGTTCACACTGCACGTTATTTGCTTGCTTCGTGTATTTTGTCAGTTACCACATCACAAAAGTGGAGACAGAGGATGCAGATAAAAATTAGTCATAATATATAGATAAACATTAATCATAATAATTACTAGTTATATTAGAGTAAAAAAAAACGTTTTAAGTACTTTCAAATTGCCTTAAATGAATTCTAACTATAAAATGTTCAAAATCATGCCTATATAAAAAAAATAAACTTTCTAAAAGAACCTTATCTATAATATTCCATTTTCTATAATCTAAATACTACTAAACGATAAAGTTGAGATTCAAGTATTATTAACTCTTCAAGATGCCAAAACAAAACATCCACTCACCAACACCAGCTCCAGTTCCTTGTCCTTCAGCTCTCCCATATACCGAGTGCATTCCTCAGTAAACTTCATCGTCTTCCCATCGTCGTCAGATGTTACATCGGCCAACGATACACGCGACAACAGCGCAGGCCGAGTCTCTAAACTCAACTCATCGGGACACTCTCTCAACTTGTCGAGCGTCGATATCTCCGTGTTACCTGAAGAATAGTTATACACATATATATTAAATACGTTACAAGAAACAGCAAGGTTGACCCCTCCGCATAGCATGAACAGTGCTTTATATCATTTTAGTTTATCAACATATTGTTGGCTTTTGATTGCAGCTTTAGTTGCATGTTGAGAGTAAGCTAATATATACTTGTAACTGGTATAATAACCAGCTATTACCCAAACCTTTGTCTGCGTGGTCAACACAAACGTTTAACATTATTTTAAAAGAAATTTTCAGAACTTAGGTTTGTAGAATTATGAAATTATAGCAACTTTTTCTTCAGGACAGCCTAAATAGAGTAAAAGACTGACAAGGCTTTCGTATAAATCTATACTCCATTCCATTCCAAAAGAGAATGTTTGTAAACAATTCGACAGTTAAACTATGGTTGGCACAAATATTTTAATATTCAATCAATCAAGAGACTAATCACGAAACTCATTGTATATCTCCCATGATATTATTAGTATCATCACTATATTGTCTTAATAAACTGTCATGTTAAATAATGTTACGAATATCAATATTACAGACATTTTACTAATATGAATTGTAAAATTTATTAGACAACCCTAGCTGTCCATCTCACAAAACTCAGAGGTATAAAACATTTTGGAAAAATATTCAGTATTCCTAAACAACGTACGAAGTCTTCATGCATATTGCTTATGCCATTCAATATACTTCATACATTTTACAATGCGTTCAAGTAAAATATCTGCAATAATTCAGTTTCAATTTGACATAGATTATATTCAGCTACCCTTCTAGCACGACGCTTAAGCTAGGCTGAAGTAGTAAATGAGACAGAACAGTAGTGTTATATAACAAATATACTTATACATGGTATTTGGCATACGCCTAGTGAAAAAAATGTGACATTTTATTTCCAAATACATGTTTTGTCTGTACTTTTTCATTATAAAAAAGCACAGACAAAACATGTATTTAAAAAATTTTTCCCCTTATCCACTAAATATTTTCAATGATTACTTAAAATAGATTTATTAATTTTCAATAAAAATAACATTAGAAAAAACTTTAACGTCAATTTTTCACATTACTTGTATGCACTTTGCTGTTATATTATAAAACTTAAAAGTGTTGTATACCCATAGTTTATCAAAAAAAATAAATTAAACCTTACTTAAACAGAGCAAATGGTGTATACTAATAAAAAATTATATTTTTTGATCACAAATACATGGATACAAAAAAAATGTTTACAATACCTGAACTGTCACACCCATAAGTTATACAATAAACAAATTAAACCTTATTTAAACATTGCAAATGGTGTATACCAATAAAAAATCATATTCTTTAATCACAAATACTTGAATACAAAAAAAATGTTTACAATACCTGAACTGTCACACCCATAAGTTATACAACAAACAAATTAAACCTTATTTAAACATTGCAAATGGTGTATACCAATAAAAAATTATATTGTTTAATCACAAATACTTGAATACAAAAAAAATGTTTACAATACCTGAATCTGTCATTTTGCTTTGTTTACAACCATTCTTCTCTTAAGGAATCAAATGAAGTATAATTGTACCATGAACGTTACATAAAAATATAGAGGGGAAGGGTAGATGTGGAGGATGGGGGGGGGTAGTGGAAGGCAAAGGGCAAGGGCAACAGCAGGGGCATGGGAAGCGAAGTGAACTCCTTCTCACTTAGGGGTAGGGGAAGTGGAAGGGGATGGAAAAATGAACATGAAGGCGAATGCAAAGGTGCACGTAGACGCAAACGGGAAGGCAAACGTGGATGCAAACGCAAAGACAAAGGCAGAGGGGAAGACGAAAGGGATGAGAAGTGAAGGGGAAGAAAATCTAATACTATAGTATAATACAGTTTTTGTTTTTAGACTGGCCGTTACAATTTGCGTTAATGTATATTGCATAATTAGTGGTTTATGTTAAATATTTGCAATATACCCTCGAATGAGTGGAAATAATGAACATGTTTTTTTTTAGTGCGAGTGAACATTTGGACATAATTTTAGTGTGTGCCGAATGCAATTATAATACAGGTGAAGACCTTAGGATGTCCACTGAACGGTACCCAAATCAAACTTAAAATTTGTAGGACACATTCTAAAACAAAATAATTTGAATTTTAATTATTGTTTACGCTACGCATGCACAAACTAATTATCAACTACAAACGTTATTGGTGTCACGTTATGAAATGTGTCCTTAGTAAATAAAAATTCACATGATTAATTGCATAAGCGGTTGAAATGGCGCTACTTAGTGATGAGATACATACTTTATACATATAATATACTTTTTATTCATCAGACATAATTAACTGACTTTTTTACTTAACCTAAAACATACGAAAACCGTATCTAATAAACGAAAAATTTATTCATTGAACAAATACTAATCAACCTATCAGCAGTGTCTATGAACACATATTTTGATTTTTTATTTGATTGGAGCCTAAAACGAGGCACAGATGAATTAGGGTAGCATGTTCAGCATTATCATCAGTAGCTCGACAATCCTCGGTAGACCCTGGCTTTCTCAAGCAGACTGTCCCAAGCCCTCCTTTTAGGCGACACAGTTAGGTTAGGTTAGCACATTACCTATGATAAATTTTGTACGTAATATTCTAGTTCACTTGTCACTGGTCAATAATGAATTCAAAACTCCATTAAAATATTCGTTTTCTAATTTATTTAAAAATATTTTAATGAATTTTACCAAACGAATTAGTTGTCAGTAAAATGAGACGTACGTAACAAATTAGTTATCAGTAAGCATTCAATGAGTGCAATGCAGGTAATAAAAATTCACTAACCAGTAAGGTCCACTCACCATATTCGATATATTCCAGCATATACTTGTTCTGTTCCATGCGACTGCGCTTCGTTATGATGGCGCGATAATAGTTTCCATCGGTAAATTGCGCTATCACCACTCCGCCTACCGGCTGCGGTTCCGTTAGCGGCGGTGCTGTAATGCAAACGTATATTAATCTATTTTGCTAATATAAGCCAAAATCGCACTCCGTCTCACTTATGAACTTAATAGTCATCACGTATTAAGGGAAGGAGTCACTTTAACAGATTCACTATATATATATATATGTATATATATATATATATATATATGTATATATATATATGTATATATATATATGTATGTATATATATATATATATATATATATGTATGTATATATATATATATATATATATATATATATATATATATATATATATATATATATATATATACTTTTTACATATAATTAAAGAACAAACTTTCAAGAATATATGTATAATATTTCACATTAAAATAAAAACAGGCAGAGCGACCGGGATAAGGCACATGGGCGGAGCGCTCCGACTGAGGGTTTATTGCATTTAGGGAATACCAGTCTCCATCTTTCGTCAAGTCTATTGTATTCAAAACGGTAAAATATATGTTTAGTCAAAAGAAATCGGGAGTAGTAAGAAAATATTCAGAAAAGTGAACGTGTTTCTATGCTTTAAGTTTCTTACTAGTGATTATACTTCGAAAATATATCCACAACGTGTAAGATACTATCTGGGTTGACATTGAACCATAAAACGTTGACACACGGAAATCCTATATTACCATTATAAAAATTTATCATTGAAATAATATAAAATATAACATTTTTTATTATATTAATTTGCTACGATTATCCAAATGCAATTGCGCACAAAATGAAATACATAATATATTCTAGAAAGTTAATTAAATGCTTGAGTTGGTTTCACCTTTCTATCTTCTTTTGTTACCGAGATACGTTACGTTAAACTAAGAATCTTGCGTGCTTAATATAAATACGTTACGTTATATTTACTTTACGTAACATTACACTATAAATGACAATATCCCCATTAGAAAAGCCATTCCGTCCGACTTATCCTGCTAAACCATTCGTTTCATATACCAAAATAAAAATTTATCATTACTGCAAATTTCCAATGTAAAGCACTAACCATCCAGCCCATATACAGCGACGTCTTGTACGAGCGAGTCAAATTCCAACTTCAAATCCTCGTCGGCACGCCTCACAAAAACACGACTAGAGTCAACATACTCGACCAGCAACACTTTCGACTCGTGCACCACCGCCGGACGCCCCAGAATGGCATCTATCGAGGCAGCTGGAGTCAGAGTCCCTTTAGGTTGCACGACGTTGACTTTTGCTTCCTTTACAATTTTTTTTACTCCAGTGGCTGTAGCTGTGGTCTTGGCTGGTGGTGGTGCTGTAAAATAATATTTTTTCTATAATAGTATTGTTAGAGGATACAAACGTGAATATTAATGTTAGTACTACAGTTGATCAGTAATATCTTGATGGCAATTCTTTTTACGTTTCAGTTGAAGCTAGGGGCACAATTGTTTATAAATTACGTATTGGGTACTTAAATTTCATTGTTTTGAAATAAATGGCTGATGGTAGTACTGTTTGATGACAATATCGACATTATTATATATAAAGTACCAGCATAACATTTAATAACCTGCATATTATTATTTTTAATTTTTTACCGATTCATGTAGTTATAGATCATTATGATTTTCAAACCTTTGCATTTCAATAACTAGGAACAATTAATTAAATTCAGTAACATTACAACAAATAACGACGGCACTCTTCAACAAGTTTGCTCTCGCTCGCCACAAACACGTCACATTCTGGGCAACTGCGATCAAGCAGTTGAGCAATTGTATACCTTGGGAAAGTGGACAATTTTGGTATAACATGGAAACTATAGTGGGACAATTAATTAAATTCAGTAACATTACAACAAATAACGACGGCGCACTTCAACAAATTTACTCTCACTCATCACAAACACGTCACATTCTGGGCAACTGCGATCAAGCAGTTGAGCAATTGTATACCGTGAGAAAGTGGAGAATTTTGGTATAACTCGGAAACTATAATGGGACAATTAATTAAATTCAGTAACATTACAACAAATAACGACGGCACTCTTCAACAAGTTTACTCTCGCTCATCACAAACATGTCACATTCTAAGCAACTGCGATCAAGCAGTTGAGCAATTGTATACCGTGAGAAAGTGGAGAATTTTGGTATAACTCGGAAACTATAATGGGACAATTAATTAAATTCAGTAACATTACAACAAATAACGACGGCACTCTTCAACAAGTTTACTCTCGCTCATCACAAACATGTCACATTCTAAGCAACTGCGATCAAGCAGTTGAGCAATTGTATACCGTGAGAAAGTGGAGAATTTTGGTATAACTCGGAAACTATAATGGGACAATTAATTAAATTCAGTAACATTACAACAAATAACGACGGCGCACTTCAACAAGTTTACTCTCGCTTGCCACAAACACGTCACATTCTGGGCAACTGCGATCAAGCGGTTGAGCAATTGTATACCGTGAGAAAGTAGAGAATTTTGGTATAACTCGGGAACTATAATAGGACAATTAATTAAATTCAGTAACATTACAACAAATAACGACGGCACACTTCAACAAGTTTACTCTCGCTCATCACAAACACGTCACATTCTGGGCAACTGCGATCAAGCGGTTGAGCAATTGTATACCGTGAGAAAGTGGAGAATTTTGGTATAACTCAGTTTTAGATACCGGTGTAGCAAAAAGATAATGACAATGCGAAAGCCGGTGGTTAACAGGTATGAAGAGATAGGGTTTCTTCAATAAATTACGACATAAAATCTTTCTATTTAACAATCAGATATGTTATTTCGTTAAACTGTAACATTTCCAATACAGAACATGGTTGAAGCATCGCTAGTAATATATATAAATAAAATTTTATTTATCACTAGAACACAATAATTAAATATTAGATTTAAACATTGCAGAAATGTTGAATATATTTGGCGTTAATTTTGTAGAAATGCATTATTCACAATTAAATGAAACTACGTGATGTAGTATTATTTCTACTTTCTTTGAGTACTTTACCACGACCTAGGTTTCGTTGTATTACAACATCTTCAGGTGGGATATTAAATCTTTGCTAATAATGATATACGAGAACTTAATAAAAGTAATGTAACACAAAAAAATATATTTTTATAATATAGATATAATAACATCAATTAATAGAACAACATCAATTTACTTTATCACCCTCACTAAACTACTGGTATATTGTATAACTCTCGGAAATATAATAAAACCTACACCGCTCCCCTACAATAAACTCACTAACATAAGCAGTGGGAAAACCCACACAAACCCGGCTTCCGCCATTGTTTTTTAAACATATAAATGCTATTGGATGTTCCTAAGAGTTAATCTTTGCTAATACCTGAAGATGTTGTAATACAATGAAACCTAGTTCATGGTAAAGAACTTAAATCAAGTAGAAATAATACTACATCACGTAGTTTCATTTAATTGTGATTGAAGAAATATTTACTTCTTTAATTTTTTTAATTTTTTTTTATTTTTATTTCTTATTAACAATCCTTGATATATTAAAAATAATATACAGTTGTACTTTAACTTCTATCTGTAATAGTGCAACATGGCTAGATTGCAATACATATATTTTTTTAAAAAAATCATACCACTTTTTCTAAAATTTAAAAACTGTTATAAGTCACTGACATGGAAATGCATCAGCCTATATCGTAAGAAATGTGGCAATATTGCATAAACACCTTTCTTAGCGATACAATGGTGAATTTGGCTTTCAGTTGAAAAAAAAAAGATAAAGAATAAAATAATAAGCGGTCAATTTCAATGTCTATGTATCTGAGCAGAAGTTATAAAAAAAGAAAAGGGATTAACTTGAAATTATAAAAAAGGATAAAAAGTATAAAATAATATGTGATCAATTTCAAGATCAATGTATCTGAGCAGAAGTTATAAAAAAAGAAAAGGGATTAACTTGAAATTATAAAAAAGGATAAAAAGTATAAAATAATATGTGATCAATTTCAAGATCAATGTATCTGAGCAGAAGTTATAAAAAAAGAAAAGGGATTAACTTGAAATTATAAAAAAGGATAAAAAGTATAAAATAATATGTGATCAATTTCAAGATCAATGTATCTGAGCAGAAGTTATAAAGAAAGAAAAGGGACTAACTTGAAATTATAAAAAAGGATAAAAAGTATAAAATAATATGTGATCAATTTCAAGATCAATGTATCTGAGCAGAAGTTATAAAGAAAGAAAAGGGATTAACTTGAAATTATAAAAAAGGATAAAAAGTATAAAATAATATGTGATCAATTTCAAGATCAATGTATCTGAGCAGAAGTTATAAAGAAAGAAAAGGGATTAACTTGAAGTTATAAAAGAGGATAAAAAGTATAAAATAATATGTGATCAATTTCAAGATCAATGTATCTGAGCAGAAGTTATAAAGAAAGAAAAGGGATTAACTTGAAGTTATAAAAAAGGATAAAAAGTATAAAATAATATGTGATCAATTTCAAGATCAATGTATCTGAGCAGAAGTTATAAAGAAAGAAAAGGGATTAACTTGAAATTATAAAAAAGGATAAAAAGTATAAAATAATATGTGATCAATTTCAAGATCAATGTATCTGAGCAGAAGTTATAAAGAAAGAAAAGGGATTAACTTGAAATTATAAAAAAGGATAAAAAGTATAAAGTAATATGTGATCAATTTCAAGATCAATGTATCTGAGCAGAAGTTATAAAGAAAGAAAAGGGATTAACTTGAAATTATAAAAAAGGATAAAAAGTATAAAATAATATGTGATCAATTTCAAGATCAATGTATCTGAGCAGAAGTTATAAAAAAAGAAAAGGGATTAACTTGAAGGTATAAAAAAGGATAAGGTATAAAATAATAAGTGATTAATTTCAAGATCAAAGTATCCGAACTGAAGTTATAAAAATTTAAAAGGGATAACTTGAAGTTATAAAAAAGGGAAAAAGTATAAAATAATAAGTGGTCAATTTCAAGGACAAGGCATCCAAACTGAAGTTATGAAAAAAGAAAAGGGATAATTTGAAGTTATGAAAAAAGAAAAAGGATAATTTGAAGATATAAAAAAAGGATAAAGCATAAAATAATAAGTGGTCGACTTCAAGGCGTCCGAACTGAAGTTATAAAAAAGAAAAGAGATAACTTGAAGTTATAAAAAAGAAAAGGATAAAGTATAATATAATAAGTGATCAATTTCAAGGTCAAGGTATGCGAACTGAAGTTATAAAAAAGAAAAGGGATAAATTGAAGTTATAAAAAAGAAAAGGGATAAATTGAAGTTATAAAAAGGAAAAGAATAAAGTATAAAACAATAAGTGGCCAATTTCAAGGTCAAGGTCATTGAACAAATAGATTTAATGTTGTATGGCAATAAAAATATTGCCCACAATTAAATGAAACTACGTGATGTAGTATTATTTCTACTATCTTTAATTTCTTTACCACGACCTAGGATTCGTTGTATTACAACATCTTCAGGTGGGATATTAGCAAAGATTGTTGTAATACAATGAAACATAGGTCGTGGTAAAGAAATTAAAGATAGTAGATATAATACTACATCACGTAGTTTCATTTAATTGTGAATAATGAATTTCTACAAAATTAACGCCAAATATATTCAAAAATATTGCCATTGAAAATCTTCAATATCCATGATTCGCCCAATGTTTGAATAAATATTAATATAATAGTGTTACATTTATCATTTAGGAGAATTACAATTTGTTGCTTAGTAGTAACGTTAGTCTAATTTTAATGATTTCAAAATAAATCTGCATGGTTTATTTACTATTTAATATGGCAACACTCACAAATGTCTTTAAATATTAAAATTGAAAATTATATTACTTTCCGATGTGCAGAAAACTGTTGTGTATTACTGTACTTTTTATATCTTTTTACTGACTGGCTTGCTTTTGTACTTCAATTTCTCTCCGAACACTGACTGTTGTTTTCTCGAATCTGGATACTTAACGACCTGGCAAAGATTTATTTATCTAACCCAATCAACTGATGTATTTAAACAGACAATGCTTCGATGCATTAACTGTAGCTTGAATGAATTTCAAATGAGGAGACACTCAATAAAATATGAAGATATTTGAAATGTAATACAACAACAAAATGCTCTCAAAGAAGTGAGTAAAAACCTGTCAAGCATAAACTATATTGCCAATGTGTTCATGCCACGGGGTCTACGTCACCAAACTACTACAGTATGAAAAGAATGAAAGAAGGTGTAAGTAATCCTAACACTATGGACGAAATTAATCAAATGGATACAACTACCGAGCGAAACAGAATGTAGAAAATAGAACAAATTATAGAAGGAAGTAAATGTATGGAATTAAGCGCCCTCTTTTAATTTATTTCATTAATATACTAATTGTAATATTTAAGTAACATAGTATATACATACACTGTATGAAGTTAAATAAGAACGAACGCTATACTTTTGTATTAGAACTTCGGATTATGTTACAAACGTAGCTGAACGATTTCATCTCAAGAGTAAACATTATCAGAAAAAGAAGAGAAGACTGAGCTTTCATACAGCATAACCATAGCAACGTCATTAATGCGACAGTCATCTCTCTGCTGCACATGCATAGCCTTCTAACAATTGTCTAGTGTATAAAAAAGTGCCATGTATGTCCAGTAACACTATTCCGATTATAATTAAAACCAATAAGTATCGTAAACGGACCAGCTGGAAATTTATCAAGTTCAAACAAAATTACGTGACATTTGCGTGAACTTTTCGGTAGCATAACACTCAAGGGTGGGTCAAATTTCCAAGTTCGAAAACATATCGCTCTGTTCGTTTCACTGAGCCCTGTTTGTTTCACATGAAAGGGCCAATACTAATAGTTGGAAATTTATCAGGTTCAAACAAAATTAAAGACATTTGCGTGAGCTTTTCGGTAGCATAACTCAAGGGTGGATCAGATTTTCAAATTCGGAAATGTATAGTTCTGTTCGTTTTCGCTGGCCACTGTTTCGCGTGAAAGGGTCAATACGAATAGCAGGAAATTTATCAAATTCAAACAAAATTAAAGACATTTGCGTGAACTTTTCGGTAGCGTAACTCAAGGTGGATCAAATTTCCAAGTTCAGAAACTTATCACTCTGTTTGTTTCGCTGAGCACTGTTTGTTTCACATGAAAGGGCCAATACGAATAGCTGGAAATTTATCACGTTCAAACAAAATTAAAGACATTTGCGTGAGCTTTTCGGTAGCATAACTCAAGGGTGGATCAGATTTTCAAATTAGGAAATGTATAGTTCTGTTCGTTTTCGCTGGCCACTGTTTGTTTCGCGTGAAAGGGTCAATACGAATAGCTGGAAATTTATCAAATTCAAACAAAATTAAAGACATTTGTGTGAACTTTTCGGTAGCGTAACTCAAGGGTGGATCAAATTTCCAAGTTCAGAAACTTATCACTCTGTGTGTTTCGCTGAGCACTGTTTGTTTCACATGAAAGGGCCAATACGAATAGCTGGAAATTTATCAGGTTCAAACAAAATTAAAGACATTTGCGTGAGCTTTTCGGTAGCATAACTCAAGGGTGGATCAGATTTTCAAATTCGGAAATGTATCATTCTGTTCGTTTTCGCTGGCCACTGTTTGTTTCGCGTGAAAGGGTCAATACGAATAGCTGGAAATTTATCAGATTCATACAAAATTAAAGACAATTGCGTGAGCTTTTCGGTAGCGTAACTCAAGGGTGGATCAAATTTCCAAGTTCAGAAACTTATCGTTCTGTTCATTTTGCAGAGCACCATGTCAAATAAAAAGTCCGTAATCAATTACATACTCTCTTCGGATTTTCTAAACTTTTAAAAGCGCATTACATTTACAAACGTACATGCCACTAACATTTCCTTTGAAAAAAGCATCCTTCTTCTCTTACTTTAATTGACTGGATACTGACACAATGTTTCATCATTTTGATGAAAATACGAACGCAAATATGAAAGACAAGCAGCTGCAATACGACAAGAGACACGTTAAAGTGATTTTACAACATGACAATGCTCGACCCCTTTTGCGCAAGTGGTCAAGACATACTTGGAAATGTTGAAATGGCAAGTGCTACCCCACCTGCAATATTCTCCAGATGTTGCTACCTCTGATTTATTTCGATCAATGGCACACGGCCTGGCTGACCTTATTAAAAATTAAAAAATTGGATTCATTCGTGGATTGTCTGAAAAGATGACCAGTTTTTTCCACACGGGATTCATAGCTGCCATAAAGATGAGGGAAAGTAGTGGCTAACGTTGAATAATCAATGTATACCCAGTATTTTACAATAAAGGCTCCAATTTCGAGAAAAAAACGGCAGATGAAAAATTGTTCACCTATTATATACTTCAAAGTATTTCAAAATTGTCTACTCACTTCATTTTTAAAACAAATCTTTTTCCAGACGCATATATATTATGTAGTACCGGATTCCGCCCACTCACCTGGTTCTGCTTTCGCCAAATCCTCCTCAGTTTTGCACCTCCAGCGGCGTAGTGTGACAGAACCCAAACTTTTTCCACCAGCATCCATAAGTTTGCGCAGCGTGCCAGAGCACTCTCCTTTCGAGGAAACATCGCCTACGATGCATTCATATGATTCCCCTACCTGAAATTTACATCAACATATATTCATTGGCTCTTTTTCTTCTACGTGAAAATAATTAAAAAAATTTGCAAACCTTCAAATCGACACCACTGTCAGCTTTCACGACGCAGCAGAACTCTGGTGCTCGTATAAAGTTTTCGGGTAAGCGACGCACAGCACTGGCATCGTCGCAATTCACATTAGCAATCCGAGCTGCATCGACAAGTGCAGCCCGTTTCTCCATCAGAATACGAGCGCGATACCATCCACCATCTAGCATGTCGCACATGGCTACATAAGTGCCTGGCGTTGGGCTTTTTGACAAAAAGAAAATAAAGTTGAACATTAGATAAAATATAGTAGAATGATATCAGGTGGTATTCCATCAAATTCAGGCTTTAAATGCTTGTCGGCCAGGGAGCCTCAATCTATATTTAAAAAATGAGAAAATTCTTCTGATCGCTAACACAAAACTGCTTTCCATGAAGAACTTTTTACGCAACCAGATTTTGAAATACACTATACTTGAGTATACAGAATGTGCTTTCACTCTCTGTTCAAAGGCCTCAATGCCCGTATCCCATTTCTTAATATCCCCCTAACTTTTCCCTCTGTTATGATAATTAACCCCCTAAATTTTTCCTGAACATCTGGTTTTACGAGTAATTTTGCGTAGATTTTTTTATTATTACAGTGGAGGTTTTCTTTTAATAATATTTGCATCTACCCTAAATAAGCTTAAAATTAACTTAATAACTTGAACTTTAAATAAGTCGCTGTAGGATGATTGCTAATAATTGTGTAATGAACGCTAATAACTAAATAGGAAACCCTTGAAGTTTACATGATCAGAACAATAATAACCAAAATGGGCTATATGAACCCCAAGAGGTCTATTTGGACTGCTTGCTGGAGATCTACGTCAGTGAGTAAAAATTATGGGAGTCCACGATGTGTGGGTCCAGTTGCCTAAATGGAGTTGCCATCAATATTCAGACATTTCGTAAATGATATAATACCCCTAAGATGGATTATATGTACCATAGAGATATAACTTTCTCGATAATTCATAAAACTGTTTAAGTATGTTTTTTGCTGTGAGTGATGGTTTTTATGTGGTAGTTTTCATTAGTTGTCATATCATCATCACGCAAATTATACATGATTTTCTTTTTCTACAATTGTCCACTCTACAAAAAGCCTTATCATAATGAATAGCACTGTGTCAGCTGTGGCAAACACCTTATATATTAATATATACAAAAATTGGTTATTGCTATGAACCCCGGAAATCATCTTAACGAAAGTTCTTTTTAAATTGATTAAGAAACATACATATTGAATTGAATGTCTATTATAGAAAAAATAAAATTTTTCAATGAAAAAAATATTTTTTTAATATAGATGTTTTCTCGATAATAATTATGTTTAAACATGTCATAATTATAAAGAGAATTTTCATAAAAACACAAAAATATATTGTCTACTTAATACATTTTTTTTATAACTACAATTTACCAATTTTGAACTTTTTCCTTAACTTATGCTGTGAGACCTCCTTTCTTGACAAATTTCATGATTCTAGATGAATGGGAATTACCCTATAAGTTTTGACTTATTTGCGAGTGTCAAAATATATGCGTAAATGACCGTATTGTTTTGTTGCATTGACTTGACAATTGATTTTTTTACAGCTCCAAGGGACCGGAAACCTAAGTATTTGATATTAATTTCAACTTGACACTTTCACGCGTTCCTGAGGAAAAGGCTCTTGACAAAAGACAATGGATTCAAGGGTTCCTTCTTATTTTTCAGGTATGAAACCTTAAAAATTAAGTGAAACACTCAATTATCCGTATAATTAGTATTTAATTTTGTGGCATAATATATTTATCGCTGAACATCTAACTTTCAATAAGGACTTCATTTATAAAACATCGTAACGGACCGCATTGCTTTGATAAACGTACGGAATCTAATATATAACGTTGAAACAAATTATCTTATTTTATACTAACAAACCCATAGAAGCTAGCTCATTACACCCATTTAACAACATCTATTTCACATGTTCAAATTTATAAAAAAAATCTGATAAATACATTACATTTTAAATAAGCAAGTAATAATAAATAAACAATTAAACATCACACCGAAACCTCACCTGCAAACCTCACTGTTCTCGCACGCCTCCGCAAACTCATCCCCACACAGCGCAGCGAACTGCGGTGCAAATTCTTCTGTTACAACAACACAGACAGCCCGGCCACACGATGCGTCCACTTCACAAGTAGCGCCGTCTGCTTCAACGCTCAGCGTGAGGATCGTGCCTGGCGAGGCGTGGAGCGCTACGAAGCTGATGGGAATCGATATGTAGACAAATTAATTTTCACATGGGTGAATGCACAATGATGCAGCTGATGTAAAAATTGGGTATTAAAGCGAGTACAGAATTTCATCATTCTCTCATTCGCTATTATGAAATATTGACTATTACAATCGCTACTAATATTAAAAAGGAATAATTGTTTTTATTTATTTGTTTGTATCCCAACTCTGCAATCAAACAAACAATCTCTATTGTAGATATTCGTCATACAATCACGTCTAAAGCACTTACCGAACCTACGAAACGGCGAAGGCCACACATTGTTAAGTGCGAAAAACGATTTTAAATAACTAAATAAGACAATGCCAAATAATAAATAATATATAAAAACAATGGTTGCAGCCCGCGCATCGGAACTTCTTAGTTCGAATGGTGAACAATCACCCTCTGGCGAACTGTGAAACGTGTAACCCGCACATACTGCCATGGTTCCAGCAACGAAACGATCAGCCAGTACAGTACACAGAGAGCTCCTTCTCTGTATCTATATCCAGTTTAACTAATTCATATTCAACCTTATGTATAAATATATCAACAAAACATCGTGCTTACCCATCAGGTCTAAGCTTATCATTCTTCTCGGCTTTCTTTACAGGCTGTGCTGTCTCTTTTGCCACTTCCTTTGGCTTTACTGTTCTCAAAGTCTTTATTGGCATAGAAGAAACCCCCGCAACATCTCTTGCCCTCGCATCATTCGACGCGGGAGCATCAAGTTGCCTGGTAAATGAAAATGCAAATTTTAATTATAAAAATAAAGGTGCTATCGCATTAGTGCAGCAATGACGTAAGGACACACACCGTGGTTTGATCATTTCTCGCCTTCTTTTCTCCCTTTGACCTATTTTTAATTACACTATCGCTACATCATCTGTGACTCAACAGCGCAAACAGTTGTAATAACATATTAACCATACTTCAGAGTACACTAATTTTACTTTCTTAATTAAAATACAACTTTTTCATCCAATACGAGTGCTTTTTCCAATACAAAGAAATTTATATACATATCATACTATACTACTGAAGATATGAGTAAAAACCATCACATTGCTTTGGACTCATGCCAGGCTAATTAAGTGCCTCGTACTCTCATAAACAAAGAAAATTAAATAAACCCAACATTTTTAAGTTTTTGAAGTAAAACTTCTTTACGCACGCTTGGCTTGGTGAGTAAGCTGGTGAATGCGTGACGAGAGCGTTACGAAAAGTGTGATCGGGCGAGGTAAACGGAAGTTGAGAGGGAGATATAAGTTAGTGAAGACAAAAAGAGAGAGAGTTACGTTTTGTATATTACTGTAGGGACAAGAGATAGAGGTGCGAGCACATTTTCTTTCTGTCTTTCTCCCATAGCCAGTTATGTTTCGTATATCTAAGTCACAGTGCAAGCCTATTATCTGTATCACACTGTAGGAGCAAGAGAGAGCAGTGCGCGCGCACATTTTCTTTCTCTCTTCCTCTCATAGCCAGCGCATGAAATATATATATATATGTAAGTTTGCTAGTAGGAGCAAGAGAGAGCAGTGCGTGCGCACATTTTCTTTCTCTCTTCCTCTCATAGCCAGTGCATGAAATTTATATATATATGTAAGTTTGCTAGTAGGAGCAAGAGAGAGCAGTGCGTGCGCACATTTTCTTTCTCTCTTCCTCTCATAGCCAGTGCATGAAATATATATATATATATATATGTAAGTTTGCTAGTAGGAGCAAGAGAGAGCAGTGCGTGCGCACATTTTCTTTCTCCCTTCCTCTCATAGCCAGTGCATGAAATTTATATATATATGTAAGTTTGCTAGTAGGAGCAAGAGAGAGCAGTGCGTGCGCACATTTTCTTTCTCTCTTCCTCTCATAGCCAGTGCATGAAATATATATATATATATATATATATATATGCGAGTTTGCTAGCATTACGCAAACGGTGATTTTTTTATTATTTTGTAATTTCATTTCGTTCTTGAACAATTTTATAAATTATTATTTTGTTCAATACATTACATATTCTACGTTTAAAGTGAATAAAATTGTAAATTCATTTTAAAGTTCATATTTTGTGAATTTGAAGTTTTACTTCAGTCGTGTGGTCTAAAGCACACTCCTTTTTTTTTTATATGGATGATGTTATTACATTCTACACGGCTTTTTCAATAACATCCCAAAAAGCATTAGTTTCAACTTCATAAATGCCTTGTAAATTCATTGTGATAGCTCTGAACCCAGAAATCAATTTTATTTAAAATATTTTTCCAATTTTACTCAATCAAATTAAAGTGCACATTATTTTTTTCAATTGTCGTCAAAAAATTACATTACGAGGTATACTGCTTTTTTCAATTACGTATATATGTGACAAACATGAATGCCGTCTGTTACTTTAGTTTATACTTTCCAAGTGACTTTTTCTGATGACGCTCGTGGATCTCGTGAATTATGACAACTCACTACATTCGCTACCATTCTAATAAACCTACTATACTATTTACAGATTTGGGGAAATACAAAAAGTATAAATAAACCATTAAAGCCGAGTACAGCCTGATGATTGAAGATGTGCAATAGATGTTCTTCCAATATCTATATATGAGATAGTATGATTACTTCACCTTTCTATTTCCTACCGATTTCCTTTTGGATATGCTAGGCTTCCATTCTTTGCAACTCCTTTTATTATAGTGTAACTTCCATTCTTTATACCTGACAATTTCTGCACTATCTTTTTGCTATCCTCTGGAACCAAATTATGCCAGAACTCTCCAGTTTGCCGCGGTATTCAATTGCTCAACCACCTGATCACGGTCACACTAGAATATAATTTGTTTATCCGATTTTATATTTAATTATTATGATTAATAACTGGACAATACAAATAAATGTTAACTTATATAACAAAGGAATAACGCATAATAATATACATATACATATATATATATTACAATATATAAACAAAAATGTGTACGCTACACAGACCACTCATTAAAATGCAAAAACACATGAGTAATGGATGCACAAAATACAAATTTAAAATCAAATAAGCGCTGTTGTGATTAAATAAAGTACACTGATTAACTTGAGCAAAATGTATTTATTTTATTGTAATAAGTGAATACGGAAAAACGGAGAAGACAACAGTGTTACCAGCATTATGACGAAATTACATTGCCATATTTTTAACAAATGCAACTATTGTAAAATACATCTTCGTCATAATATGACATTTATGGATACTATGGATAAATATCAAACAGCCTCTTATATCGCATATTTACGTAAAATATACACGGATATACGTATATTAAAAAGAGGTTCGAATGTGAGCAAGATGGCGAAATACGCATCTATTCGGTAAGAACAGGATGACACTCAATGTAAATATCATTCTATACGTTCCTTACTCATAGACAATACATAACTCAGTCTTGACAGTTAATGATCAACTAAATTTTGTCGCAGTACTCATATTTGATCAGAGCTATTTAACGTTTGTGATTCGTCCGGGTTACTGGCGGTTTATTTAAATTGCAATATTTTGATTGGTGCGTTGGGGGCTTTTCATTTAGTGGCGAAAAGAAACGATTTTTGAACGTCGTTTTCGTTAGAATTATAATTATAGAAATAGAGCAGGAAATGCGAATATTATAAAGAAACGTTCAGAGCGGCACAAATAACCGAAATAAAAACTGTTGTTTTTTTATCTGTCAATGTCAGTCCATTTTTGTTTTAATAGATAAAATTGTTAAATACTGTTTTAAGCCTATAAACATTGGTGAAATATAAAAAAGTAAAAAGGAGAGACCATTTAAAGCAGGTGACATCATAAAGACGCCAGAATTTAATTGTCCAACGAAGATTACAATTTCTGGCTAACTAGTCGCAACGATATGTATATGCCTTACTGAAATCAAGTGCGAAAAAGCAAAGACAACATAGATTACAAAAATGATTAACAATTATCATTATACAAAATACGGTAGTTGACTCATTCAAAATTTTGATATTTTTCGTACAATATTGTGAAATATAAGTTAATTAAAAACCAGTCTTGAAAAAAATTAAAAAATTGAACGAAAAATAAGCCAGTTGTAGACTTCTAAATTTGAAGATACCGATAAAGTTGGGTATATCTCTGTCTCTTTTCCTCTCGTAGAATATAATGTGCAATATTAAAAATGACCTCACAACACAGTATTGCAGTCCTTCTCTAAAGGTTAAATTTAAACTTTTATAACTCGGTCAATTTTTAAGGTTATTAAAAGAAATTTTCACTCTTCATCAGCTTCTACCTTGAAATTGTAATTAATAAAATAAAAAAAAATTAGTCAAATACACAATTTAAGGTTTACTTTGAAAGAATGTAGGATTATTTACATTGAAAACAGACTTATGTATGTGACGTGTGCGTATGTGACAAAAAGTATTCATGTAAAAACGAGATTATGTTACGAGTGAATAGATTTTTTAAAAACACGTCGAGCAACACACATTTAGGCGCTTATAAATATTTAAGGGTAGGTAGTATTTCTAATCAAAATATTTACAAATATTAATTTTGCACAGCGCAAATATTGCCCAGTTTATCTTTTACAAGTGTAAAAACAAACTAATCATAAAACTATATATTTCTGCCTAGACTTAAAATTCATTAATTTTAAAATTTTTCCTTTATCATTATACCGACTTCCTTAAGATTCTAGATCAACCGGAAGTACTCTATAGGTTTTGATGATAGCTAAGCAAGACTCTTGCATGAATAAAAAAAAATAAGCTTTAAACGGCCACATCTTTTAGTTGTGTGAACCAAAGAACTTGAAATGTTTACAGCAATATAAGGCTATAGGCCTCTATATACGATATCAACTTGATATCTCAAGCCGTTTCTGAGAAAAAGAGCTCAGAAAAACAACCAAGTGATCTTATAAAGATTCTATTTTTTTTCATTTTGAGATAAAAAAAATGTTTTTTAAGAATAATTTCTATCAACTTTAATTCACATATCCCTTTTTCTGCTTTCCAAGATACAAACTGGCATTTGGAAATATATATTGAGACATAGATGGATCTTAATTTCTTAAGTTCCGATAACTGTTTAAACGCCTTTTATACAACATACTGGAACTTATTTACATATAAAAGTAATCTTAATTAATTATAATATGTACACTGTGAGAACTAAACACAAATAAATTATTTCATATTAACCTGGCGTTTATTGACTTGCCAGACGGCGCAGATGGTATTTCGCAGTCGCTATAGCATTTATAATGTACAGAGATATTGTACTGAGGTGTTAGCAAGAACAATACGATAATAGTTTACTTATGCAACCATAAAGTATCTATTTACAAAGTAAAGTGAGTCATAGAACAATGTGCCGAAAACAATGCACCATAAACTAATCTTTCGATAGCTAACAAGAGGGCATTAACCCTCAAGTGTCCCTGTTACATATATGTGACGGCTACCACTCTAGGCGACTAGCGCCACTTAGAAGTTATGTTAAAATGAAATAAAGCTAGGTTAAAATAAAATAACCATATAGACAATTATTGAGATCATGGGAAAGAAAACGAAATTACGAATTGAACGGTGATACATTTGTCTCTAGCGTATAATTATTTTTGTTGATTTTTTCAAAATTGGATTTCTTTTTAAATTTTATATTTGTGGTTATGGAATAAATATAAGTACATGGAATAAGTATAACTATTTGATGCATAGTTATTGTTGTTGTAATGTCTATCTGGTATTTATTGGTACATTTTTGTAATAAACAATGATTTTTTTATCTAAAATATATGAGGAGAGCACAAAAACGTCTCTTTTATTTTTGAAAAATATTAGTAATATTAGTGAATTGTGCATATTTGGATTAGAAATTTCTTTATGACGATAGGAAAGTAATAATTTATTATTTGAGACAATAATTCTCTATTTTTTGCAAATTCATTTTTGAAATATGCAAAATTTTGCTGTCTTTTCCAATGGAATTTGACCCACTTTAAATTTGTTTTGTTTTTTTTTCTACGTAAATATATTAATTTTGTTATTTGCATTGCAACATTTTTGGTATATTTCCAGTCATACATAAGCAAAATGCGATATTTCAAAACCTTTATTTTTTCCATTTTTTCTAAGCAATTGTATTTGAAAATTTTCGAAGTATATAATCATGACATTTTTTTTTTCATCCCTAATAGCATGAAATAACTTAAAATGGTTATGAAAGTAATACCATTGCTTTAGAGCACTGTATTTGGTTCTGGCTCTTCCGTTTGTTGCTTTCAATTGGGGTATTTTGTAAACAGAACTAAGATGTTTCACCAAAAACTTAAAAGTAACATAAATTGTGTAATTTTTTATTTACATTTACGTTTAATTATCGTTTACACTTTTGTATGACAATAATAAAATTGTTTTTTAAAAACTCTTTTCTTTATAAACCTTTTTCCTTACAGAAACGGGGGAATTCTTTTAATAGTATTTTTCATGATTTTTTACTACATTAAGTATGGTCAAAGTACATAATTACACTTCTTCAATTACAATTATAACTACACTTCTCTGTATTACGTGAAAAATTTCATTACACTAAAATCAATATTTTCAGAATTTTAAATTATTTCACGGATATCAGATTAGTTTTAACACACACTGTCACTTATAAGTAACAGGGACGCTAGAGGGGTTAATAATAAGTTAGCATATAAACAAGGCAGGTATCGACAAATGAAGCAACTGACGTGTTGGGACAAAACAAGACAGTGCATCACCATAGTTGCCTCCGCTTTCTCTCTAGAGGCGCTGCCTCTATGTTTGAAACAGGATGCCATGTGATAAAGAGGTGGTACTTACCATCAGAGCTTCTTAGGCCTTCTGCGATATAAGAACACAAAAAAAATTAATAATCCTTTTACTTCTTAATCTGCCATTCGTATGACATTATATTAAAATGGTTTATTTTAGTATTTGAATGCTCGCAAAAATGGAAAACAGGTAACCCTAAATCTAGATCACTTATTTTTTTATTAAATTGTGGTCCAAGACATTAATTTGGAAAATATTTTTAAAAGAACAGAGAAAAATGTTCGTAAACATGACCAATAAAGTCTTGATTATAACTCACACACACACAGTGGGTGTTGAAATTAATATGGAAAAAACAGAGTGTTTATTGTTTCCATATAGACATTTAATATTTTAAACGCAATTTATTAATCAGCATAAGAGTAATCTTACTTATTAAAATGTATTATTGTGTAACTTTTTGAAGTAAAACTTGTGAATGCGTGACGAGAGCGTTCCGAAAAGTGTGATCGGGCGAGGCGAACGGAAGTTGAGAGGGAGATGTAAGTTAGTGAAGACAGAAAGAGAGAGTTACGTTTCGTATATTACTGTAGGGACAAGAGAGAGAGGTGCGAGCACACATTTTCTTTCTCTCTTTCTCTTATAGCCAGTTATGTTTCGTATATCTAAGACACAATGAAAGCCTATTGTCTGTATCACACTCATAGCCAGTGCATGAAATATATATATATATATATATATATATATATATATATATATATATATATATATATATATGCGAGTTTGCTATCGTTACGCGAACGGTGATTTTTTGATTATTTTGTAATTTCATTTCGTTCTTGAACAATTTTATAAATTATTATTTTGGTCAATACATTAAATATTCTACGTTTGAAGTGAATAAAATTGTAAATTCATTTTAAAGTTCATATCTTGTGAATTTGAAGTTTTACTTCAGTCGTGTGGTCTAAAGCACACTCGTTTTTTTTTAACTTGATGTTACAAAGGTCACAAATCAAATTGTGCTCAAGTATTAGTTGACTGCCAATAGTTATTTATAAAAGTGCGTGGCTTTTCAAATATTTGTCAATCATTTTCTGCAACTTTTATACACTTTTACAATGACAGTTTAAGTAATTTTAGGTGGTTTTAAGGGTTAATAAAATTTTTTCCCGTTTACCCCAACAGCTTATACTGTTGGAAATATTCAGTTTACAGCAGTACATAATATTTTTAGTGAACGACATTCGTAAACAAAATCTGTAATTGCAAAATCTTGTTATTTTATAAATGTCACCATTTTACTTCTTCACCATTGTGAAAATGTCCACTTTTATATAAAAAATATAGTAGTAACATTTTTTAATTTTTGAATGACAGCTTCGATACGAATTCGGGACATTTGACATTTCTTTTTCGCCTATGCAAAATTTTGCCAAAATTGGAAATGGATTAGTAGTTTATTAGTAGTTTTTCAGTTTATACTATTGGAAACCTCATTTCATTTAGTTACAGTAGTCTTTTCTTTCAGACACTTGTAAATAAACAAAATATATAATTCCAAAAGTTCCCTTTTGAGACCTTTTTTTACAAATTTTCCTAAGCTTTTTGTGACTTTTATTTGAACGTTTTTAGAATATTTTAGAATAAAAGTTTTTAGAAAAAATAAAGCCTAACATACTGGATGTTGGGCATTGTTTTTTTTTCATCCCAAATTGGATAAACGATTCAAAATTGCTATGAAAATAATTACAGTACCGCAATGGCGCACCAAAAATAAACTTAACGATAACGATAAATTGTTATTAGGATAAAGGATTTTTTTATTAACATATAATTGACTATTACTTCTTCTTATGGTAATAACAAAAATTGCACTTTATAAAGAGTTTTCCATTATAAAACTTTCTTTTTCATGGTCTTGATTATTTTCTACACTCAAATGCTTTGACTATGTTGGACTCTATCTACGTAAAAAAACTCTCATTACGGTGCGAATGCCAATTTCACGTAAAAAGTGCCATGCGCATTTCAGCAGTTAATCGATCAACAAAATTCTAAGTTACTACATGGAAGAATATTACGTTGACAGCCATACATTTCGAGACCACTCTCTATCAATCTGACCATTACATTACCTCATTAAATGTACTTTTTTTAGATTAATGTTACTCTGTGAATGTGTTCACTGTATTTTTTTTATCAGAAATTTCAAACAGCCCTTTTGAAAAATTAAAAGTTTCGAATTGCTCCGTCCATCAGGAGACACTGAATATGTTGTAGAGTAAATACTGTGCCAGAAATTATCCGAGAACCATGCACAAACTTCTAAAAAAAATAATTGAGCGCAAAGGTAGTTTTTCTAATGAAAATTAGTTTAGCAGCTCAGTACAGCATTTACTGTAACTGTACACAGATTTATCGCTGGTTAATTTTATTTCTAGTTTTTGGTTAAAATGATCTGATCTTACCACAACTCCTCTGATGAATTATAATAATAGTCTTGCCAGGTCCTTTTGAGAGGTGTAACCAAAATATTTATAGACATGTTGTAATAATGACCAACAGCCTGCCTCTGTCCACTGCTAGACATGGGTCTCTCTAATGGGTTTACCATTGGATGTAACGTCCACAATCGCCACGCTGAGCAAGCGAGTTAGTTGCCAATCGAAGTGCTTGTCTTCTCGTACCAATCGCATTGCCATATTGTTACAAAATTTCAAAAAAAATCTGTCCAACCATTTACACGTGACTGAGTAACAAACATCAAATACTTTCGCATTTATAATATTAGTGCGACTTTAATTTAATATACAGTCAAAATCTGTTATAACGACATCAAAGGGACTACACATATTTAGTCGTAAAAACCGATAGTAGTAACAAGCGATGATGTTTTCGAGAAAGTATTTATGGTATTATTGAATGTGTATTCTGTAAGAACCTACATATTAATTATTAATAGGAAATATATATTTATGTACAAAATTAAACTATATTTTGTTTATTTCACGTAAAACGTATAATATAAAAGAACAATATATGTATTACTTTTCTGTATGCATAAAATCTGTAATTTTAGTCTGTTTGGCACACTTCTGTCGTGCATACGTAATTCTAGTTGGATTTTAATTAGCGTATCATCATATTTGCCCTGGATGTGGAACTGTTCATTAAGAAGAACAATCTTTCGGAAAACACTAACAGCATTGAGACCATCATTTAAAGTTGGTACTGTAAATTGTTCTTCAGGGTCTTCCTGTTCGTCATCTTCCTCTTGAACTTCTCGTACAATATCATCCTCCGTAGCTGGTGCACAAATTGCAATAGAGTTATCTACATCACTGAACTCCTCTGCTTCAGTAGTAGATAAAGCAGGGCGTAAATTTTGGGGTAATTGAACCAAAGAAATATCGTCCTCTTCATCATCATCAGTCACATTATCTGAGGATATTGTTACGAGGTCTTTAAAACCAGGTACACCATATTCCTTCGCTAAGTCTTTGTTTGGAATTCCACTTTCTAGCTTTGACACAATACACGATTTGTCTTCGATATTAATTTGTTTTCTTTTTCTTTGCGACATGTTAAAAATTTCACAAATAACTCCACAATATGTTTTGGTGCGTCTTGTGTACAGATAATAACAAACTGACTGAGACATGAAGAAGCGGGCTTTTATTACTATTACTACTCTACTGCATGCACGTGTTTTGTTTCTAAGAATTACAAAAGACCCTACACTTTTTGTTTACTTTTGCGATTGACCATTATGTGTGCCAGATGTGGATACCTATTCAAATTGTTTACTATACAGCTTAATAGAAACTCAGCTGGTCGTTCTAACAGACGTATTTCTCCGAAAATACTAGTTAAATGTAGTCACTTAAAGAGGTATGTCGTAATAGGCAATGTCGTAAAAAGCAATGTTTTTGATGAGGCGATCGTATAGCATTCAGCTGGGACCTTTAATTTTGGTCAATGTAACCGGTATGTTGTTCTAAACGATGTCACCATAAACGGTTTTGACTGTACCAATAAAGAGATTAAGAAATATTTTCTAATGTCATTCCCGCTTTAGCGAAATTATTAGCCCCAAAACGTTGGCCCACAACTGCATGTTGCGACTTCATGAAAATGTGACTAAACTACTTCAAAAAGACCTACAATTGTGTCCTTATTCAGTATAGCTCCCGCACCACACATCCGCCACTAGTATATTTATTAGATAACCGTCAATTTGACTTTTTATTCAACAATTTTATTTAAATATGAAATGCAACTCAATTCAATTCAATTGCATCAAAAGGAAGTTCACAGTGAACAGTGAAAGTGATACATTTATCACTTTGCTATTTTTGAAGACTCATTCTTCATTTGCTCTGGCCCAGATGATGCTCAAAATTGTGATATTAATACGACGTTATGGTAGTTTGGGGTTACAATTGGAAGAATTTAAATTATTAAAATACTAATTCTAAAATATGTATGGAAATTTCCTTCAAACTAAATTTTGTGACTTTATCTATAGGGACGTACCCTAGACCATTCTTAAACTGTTATCAATATAATTATTGTTTATTTTATTTCTGTCATTAATTATTGTCTATTTGTTTACGTCTGTATGACAATATTCTGGCGAGATTTATTAGATTTGATGATTATAAATAAAGTATATTGTTAATGAAAGTCTATATTACGTGTACATTTATTTCACTCTCACCAAAAACTCAGCATTAACACGCAAGCGTGTAGAACCTATTAACAGGTCCATGATCGAGACCGAGACACAAGTGTGTATCGAAACCACTTGAATATTCGCTTTGCCTTTAAAAATAAATGTAAACAACCCACCTCTTTCCTTCATCCACGTCCCAATCTTCATTGTTCTGCGGCAATTTCCAATTTGGTCTTCTAATTGGCACGGGATTCATTTTGTTCGAGTCACTAGGCTTATTATTGCCACCAGAGCAGAAATCGGCATTACTATTTTGCTGCTGTCGGTTTTTCCACGACGCATTGCCGCTGTTATCACCGTGTCTGTTTTGTTTATTTTGATGGAATTGGCGAGACTGAAAACAATAAACATATCTGTTAGAAGGGCGGACCATTTTAAGCAAAAGGAGACAAATGTACATTAAAAAAGATTCGTCGAATAATAGAACAGTGTTAGTACATGCAGTATCAAATGTGTATATAATGAGAGATGGCAAAGTTCATTCAACAAACACCTGAGAAAAATTTTTTGGATTTGATTGGATAATTTTAATTAGCTCTTAGTTTTGGAGTGTAAGGCAGTATAACCATTGTTTTTGGTTAAAATTGGTAAATTTTTTTCAAAGTACCCACGTGAAACCACCACCCACGTGCAGAAGATGCCTGTCACGTCGCTACAGTTACCTATCTTAATTGACAGTTCAGATTCTACAGGTTAACCCACTAACCCACCTGTTTACTCCCAAAATGTTTAAGTCTTCCTCTAGACTGTCCAACCACCTTGTATGTCGTCTTCCTCTTCTCCTTGTACCTTCAATCTTTGCGAAAATTAATTTTTTAACTGGGTTCATATCTTCCTGTCGAAAAACATGTCCCAACCATCTGATTCTGTAGGACTTAACTTGAAAGTGTATGCTTGCTCATATTTAGTATAAATTTCATTGTTATATACGCTACTCCAGATATTTTCTTTAACCGCTCCAAAAATTTATCGAAGGATGTTTCTTTTAAAGATGAGTAGCCTATTCTCTTCTGCTTTATTGATTGTCCAGGCTTCGCTACTACGAAATGATAGTCTGATGAGAGTTTTATATAGATTTATTTTTGTATTAACAGAGATGAGTTATAATTTGAATTATCTTTTTATACCACAGTAGTAACAACTGTTTGCCACCAAAATTCGATTCCCAATTTCAACTTTTATCCAGTAAAATTGACACTGGTAATGAGTGTGCCCAGATACTTAAACTGAGTGACTCCTTCAAAGCTATAATTTCCTGATCAATTAATTAGTCTAATTATTAATAACAATAGTAGCTTTACAGAACTCAAATTAATGAGGCATTACATTTCACAAAGAGAGATTTAAAATAACACTGAAAAACTTTAATGAACAATTTTTTTAAGCTAAAACCTCACAATTTTCACTCTGACATAAGACATTTTTGACCACTACATTTTGATATTTCGACCACTTTTGAAATAAGACATTTTTGACCACTACATTTGGATACTTTGACTACTTTTGACATAAAACATTTTAGACCACTACATTTTGATACTTTGACCACTTTTGACATAAGACATTTTTGACCACTACCATTTTGATACTTTGACCACTTTTAACATAAGACATTTTTGACCACTACCATTTTGATACTTTAACAACTTTCGACATAAGACATTTTTGACCACAAATGTAAATTTCATTGTAAAATTTAATTTTGACAAAAGATTTGTTCGGTCCCATTATATTGATGGTTTATTTAGGATATACCTTATCGTTCCAATCATTCTGTCCACTGCAATTAGCCCTCGTCTTATATCTTCAACTGCTTCATTTATCTCAAACAAACTTCTTCAATTAATAAACTCAATCTCAACATTGATAGCAAACTCGAAACTTACATTTTTAATTACCTCTCGCCATTCGCTAACAAAACCATTTTAACATTTTCAGAGACAGTAAAAACATACCTTAGTGTTGCCATCTTCATTATGCTGCTGGCCATTTCCCTGCATGTTGCTATTTGTGAACCTCTTCGGAGCTTGACGTTTCTGACCATCTTGATTAGAGTTACTGTTCGTCTTCTCTGGAATCTCAGGGGATGCGACAGTCTGCTTGCGTGGCTGCCTCCCTTGCTGGAAACCACTTTTGAAGCCAAAACAAATATTTTAATTACCTTTTCCTTTTTCGTTTTGAAATGAGTCTCAGAGCAAAATGCTATAATATGTGGATTTGACTGTTTGACATTAAATAAAAACTTAGTAAGTACTGGTTGTCATAAATATTTAAAATAGTAAAATAAACAATTACATCAAGAATAAAAAAAATTGTTTTCAAACAATTTAAATAGCATTTTAATATAAATAAAATGTAAAAACAACTTCCAATATTTAGTTACTGACTTCTGTTCGACGCGCAGTCGCAATCGAAACAAATAAAAATAATTAAAATAACGCATTCACAATTCAAACTGTGTTCAATTAAATAACGCGAAACACGTTTTTTGCTTTCGTTGCATCGTATTTATCACACATATACGAAATATTTTAGTATTTGCCTCTAAATAAGAAATAAAATCACTTTCTGCGAAGGTGTCAATGTGGCGACGTATATTGACCTAGCGAATTCTTGGTGAAAATACATCATGTTTGAAATTACAAACCGCTTATATATAACAAAATAAAATTATTGCTGTGACAAAACTACTGAATTTTGTTGATTGATTTTTGGTGTACGGTTGAGGAACACCATCTAGTATATGAGGATTCATTTAATGTCGAACTGTCAAATCCACTTTGTACACAATACATAAATATTTTTAATACTTACAAACCGCTTATATATAACAAATTAAAA
Organism: Druceiella hillmani; assembly: GCA_039881145.1. Taxonomy (NCBI): domain Eukaryota; kingdom Metazoa; phylum Arthropoda; class Insecta; order Lepidoptera; family Hepialidae; genus Druceiella; species Druceiella hillmani. The sequence goes on along the minus strand of JAYKKI010000019.1, from coordinate 17,957,560 downwards.
TTATTACTGTAACAAAACTACTGAATTTTGTGGATTGATTTTTGGTGTACGGTTGAGGAACACCATCTAGTATATGAGAATTCATTTAACGTCGAACAGTCAAATCCACTTTGTAAATACGTAAATATTTTTAATACCCTGCTTCAATAGGACATCTGCCACATGTACAAAAAAAAATATCCGATTACTGCATGTCATTGTTTCCAGGATAAGAATAATGATAAACGATGTTGAACTGCAATAAAATGCAATAAATGTCATGTCGAAATGCATCCACAAGATTATATTATATACCAATATATGACCAACTTCAACTAATTGTGTGGGTGGGATAGCACGAACAATATTTATTTTTTTATATTCAGTATGTGAAACAGATAAAATCTCCCCTTTTTAGATTTAATTTCAGTAAGAGGCATTGTGACATAATAGAATTGACAAACCACATGACCAAGTCGTTTTAGAACGAATCCTCAAAAGACTATAATAAAAGTTCTACAATCGTAAGTTTATTGAATAGATTTTGAACACTTCCGGTGAACCCGGCCGGCGAAAATGGACTTAGCGTTCACAAATAAAAATATAATTTTAAAAAAGTTAGTAATTATCGGAATATAAAAATCCAAACTATCTATTCAGCGACTGACAATAAAGAAAGAGCAAAAAATTTAACACAATTTAAAACCATAATAAAAAATTTAAAAAACTATCTTCATAAACATGCACATATTATGTTTTTAATATGCCAGAAATTGCCAGCAGACAATACTTTGAATAATAAATGTATACCCAATTTTTTACAATAGACAATAATTTTGGGAAAAAAACGGCAGAAGGAAATTTGCACACCTAATATATGGATTTCTACTGGTCTATATTTGTTAATAAGAAACAAAAATCTAAATAAGTATATAGATAGTAACTTTTTGGAAAAGATTACAAAATATAATTAGTACTGACTTGCTTTTTTTAATTTACAGCCAATGTCCAAATTACTTAAAAAAATAAACTGTCAATTGACACTGACAATCGTCTGTTGCTATGTAAGGATGTCATTTCTATTCTTAAAACGCCTGAGTCGAATACTATTTGATGTGCAACTTTGCCTCCAGATAGCTTTAGCGGCAAGTTGTGGTAGAAACATCACACAATAAACATGGGTGTCTGTCAAGATAATTTCTTTCATATATTAATCAATATGTCTTTGCGTCATAAAATTTTTCTCAATTTAAAATGTCAGTGTACAAATCATATTCTTGTCATTTGCAGGAAGCTTTAAGTTTCTGTTTCAATATGAAGAAATCTGCAGCTGGGGCTCATCGTATGCTTTCAAGTACTTGTGGTGAGGCCGCCAGTAGTGAAAGAACATGTCGTGAGTGATTTCAACGCTTCAAGGACAGTGATCATGACGTCGAAATCTGATATAGTGGCGGAAGGGAAAAGGTTTTCGAAGAGGCAGAATTGGAGGCATTACTTGATGAAGACTCGGTGTCAAAATCAAGAAGAATTGGTACGATCATTTAGAGTGACTCAACAAGCTATTATAAAACGCTTCAAAGCCAGAAAGCAAGGAAATTGGGTACCCGTACGAGTTGAAGCCAAGAGATGTTGAACGGCATTTGTTTGCTTGTGAACAGTTGCTTAAAAGGTAAAGATGGAAGGGATTTCTAAATTACAGTGTGACTGGAGACAAAAAATAGGTACATTAAGATAACCCAAGCGCAAAAAATTATGGGAAAGTTGCCGGCAATGCCTCCATGTCAACAGCCAAAACAAATATTCACGGTTCCAAGGTCCACGCTCTGCATTTGATGAAACCAGCTCGGCATAGTGTATTATGAACTGTTAAAACCGGCTGAAAAAATCACAGGTGTTTGGTATTGAATACAACTGATGCGTATGAGCCGAGCATTGAAAGACAAACAGCCGCAATACAACGAGAGACATGATAAAATTATTTTACAGCATGACAATGCTCGAACCAATGTTGCGCAAGCGGTCAAGACATACTTGGAAACATTGAAATGGGGAGTCCTACCCCACCCGCCATATTCTCCCGATCTCACCAGAGCCAATCCGATCACACACGGCATGACCGATGGCACACAGCCTGGCTGAACAGCACTTTCGGTCTTACGAAGAAGTAAAAAATTTGATTGATTTGTGGATTGTCTCAAAAGATGACCCGTTTTTCCGATGCGGGATTAGTACATAGCCCAAAAGTTGGGTGAAGGAAGTAGCCAGCGAACAATACTTTGAATAATACATATATACCCAATTTTTTACAATAAAGACACTAATTTTGAAAAAAAAAACAACAGAAGCAAATTTGCACACCTAATATATAGATTTCTACTGGTCTCGTTTCACAATATTGTTCACTTGAGTGCCGACAAGCGCTATCGCGCTTATGCTAACTAAATTTTCCACAATCCCGAAATCAGTTGCTGTTTAGCACCGTAGGGGAGGTCGCTTACACGCATCGCTAATTTTTTATCTTTCTATTTGTTACATAAAGTTCAAATTATAATATTATTAGTAATTACAATATAAAAAGGATCCAGGAAAACAAAATTTTTAACCCATAATGTTGGAATACGAAAATAATTTGAGTGAAAATTATCGTTTTTCAAGTTGTGAAGAAAATGATAGTGGGAGTGACATTGTGGTGCGCTCACAATTTGGCGTAATGCAAATTTTGAGTGATAGTGATAATAGTGATGATAACAATTATTTTGCTGATATGGGGGATGTACCGGACTGCGAAAATACGATGTGACCTTGATTTCAGTTTTTGTTATAATTTTTGTTCACAATATACATTTCCATAATTTTCTTTGCATTTTATTATGACATCAAAAACAAGATTTCTTTGGCGTTTTTAAGTACATATGAGGAAAAAAACCATGGCACTAAAACGGTTAAGGACAATTGTGACAAAATCAACGGATTTAATTCGTAATCTATCTATTTAATTACTTCTTCAGTTCCTCATGCCCAACTCACAATTTAACACAAAACGTTAAACGTGTGTATATTACACTGCCGGCCAAAAGTTTGAGACCACTTGTAAAATAGTTACATTGTCTCTAAATGCAGTAAAATTGTAGGAACTAAAATACAAATCTGCACATTTGCGTATTCTATTATTACTAATAGATGACCAAACTGTCTTTCTTTTGTGTACTTCTGGAGTAAAGATGGAATAAACGTGTTTTATTTCAAAACATCAAAAAACTCCGGGAGAAAGTCAGGTGGGTCAGGTGGGTCAGTCAATGACTCTGTCATTGTTATATTTTATGACCTTGATGGGTAGTGTCATTGTTATATTTTATGACCCTAGTGGGTAGTCATTGTTATATTTTATGACCTTGGTGGGTAGAATCATTGTTATATTTTATGACCTTGATGGGTAGAATCATTGTTATATTTTATGACCTTGGTGGATAGTCATTGTTATATTTTATGACCTTGGTGGGTAGAATCATTGTCATATTTTATGACCTTCTTATTACTAATTATTTTGCATTAACCAAAATATATGATTGTGTACTTTTTTTATGATGTTATTCACAAACAGTTCTACTTAGTGTGCCCTTATGGTTCCCACAGTCAAGACGTCTTCAAAATGGGGAAAGTACGCGAAAGTAGCACTGAAATCCGCTCAGCTATCGTTGTTTTATATAATGGAGTCCAATCAGAGCATGAATTGCTGCAGAACTTAAAATATCGAAGACTTGTGTTCATTGCACAATTATTCGACACAAGAAAACTGGCAGTGATCAAGATCATCCACGTTTCAGACGACCAAGAGTAACCACTTCTAGTGAGGACAATTTCATCATTGTTACCATCAAGCGTAATAGATGCCTAATAGCGCCAGAAATTCGCGCTGAAGTTAATGAGCTTCAATCGGAACCTATCATTGGTTACGGTAAAAACACGACAGCGTAATGCTAACATGTCTAGTCATGTTGCTGTACGAAAACCTCTGTTAAGGCCACAAAATGAAAAAGGCGGAGGCAGTAAGCCCATCGAGATTGAAAAAAAAAGATTTTAAAGAAGTTCTGTGGACCGACGAATCTATGTTTGAAATATTTGATTCAAAAAGGCAAATATATTTAATATAGTCAACGCAATTATAGTCAACGCAGCACCGGACAAAAGTTGATGTCTAATTGTGTAGCGTCATTTGTCAAGCAAAATGATTTTCTTCAGGAATAAGATTAATTGGAAAGAGATTCCCTTTCCAACAAGGAATGATCCCAAACATTATGTACAGGTATGACCATCTCAGAGTCCTAATCTCAAGCCGATCGAACTTTTATGGGAAGAGCTGATAGAAATATTAGAGACTGACGTCCTTCTTCACAAGAAGACCTATGGAAGGCTCTACACGAAAGCTGGAACAATAGTTCCCAAGAAACAATCGCCAAATTGATTGCTGGAATGCCGAGACTCGTGAAAAATATGATTAAATACAAGGGAGGATTTTTTTTGAAAAGGCTATTTAGATTATTATGGCCATTTTTTATATCAGTGATTGATACTTTATAAATATTTTTAAGTATTTCATTTGTCAATGAATAATAAATCATATAATTAAACCTCTTTCTTTATACACTCTCATTTGTTTCAATTTTATCTAATTTTCCAACTTTACTTAGGGTGGTCCCAAACTTTTGGTCGGCAATGTATACAAAAGACGAATGTTTTTGACAAACAAAACAAACGCTAAGAAGTGAAAAAGAATGTATGCACAAACGAAACATCGTACACCCCAAAGCAACCCCATAACCGCATTCCTGAAACTGACTGTTGCGGTACAAAAAAATATCAACATGGAGTGCATCTCGCAAACACTGCTTTAATTAAGAGATGCAAGTGATGAAAAAAGAAGGATTGCAGAATATTCGTATGCGATATAAGAGTATAAATTAATGTTTAAACAAACATGGTAACACTAGATTGCTACATCATCATCAAGTCTGCCGTATATAACATTAAACGACATACCAATTAGCTTAACTTCTTAAGCCCTTAACTTCTTAAAAATCTTAGCTTAACTTCAAGTAAAGAATGTTAGTCATCGTATCTTCCACAGATTGCTCTCTTTAGAGCGTCTTCAAAATTTTCAAGATATTCAAACCGAAGCTTTCAAACATCTTACTTTCTCTGTTTGATTACGGAGATGTTATCCAGATTTTACTGTGAATCGTTTTAAAAAATCAAAACACCTTCAAAATTTGTGCGTCCGCTATGTTTTTGGTTACATATTTCCCAATTCAGAGCACAACTTAAATGGAACGAAGTTGATGATCGTCGGTACCATCTATATATTCATACACTTCTTTATAATATTTTGAACAATCCAACTTATCGAACACGTCCTAGAAGCAGATTTGGATACCTGTCTGCTCATGATCTAGGACTGCGCAATCAAAAAACCTCTTTTTTCCCAACATACAACCACTTTTTATGAAAAGTCCTTCTCTGCCCATGCTGCAAAACTTTTGAGTCAGCTGAATCCTGACACTATAAATGCATTCAAAGACTATCTGAAAAATTCCTTCTTTTCATAATCCCTTATAGAGCGAAATAGAATCCGGTAGTTGACTCATTCTAAATTTTGATATTTTTCTTACAATATTGTGAAATATAAGTTAATTAAAAACCAGTCTTGAAAAAAATTCAAAAATTGATTGAAAAATAAGCCAGTTGTAGGCTTTTCTAAATTTGAAGATACGGACAGAGTTGGGTATATCCCTGTCTCTTTTCCTCTCGTAGAATATAATGTGCAATATTAAAAATGGCCTCACAACACAGTATTGCCGTCCTTGTCTAAAGATTAAATTTAAACTTTTATAACTCGGTCAATTTTTAAGATTATTTAAAAAATTTTTCACTCTTCATCAGATTGTACCTTGAAATTATGATTAATTAGTCAAATACCAAATTCAGGAAGGGTAGCACCCTTCCTTAGTTCTATTTCGTTGACCTTTTCTTAACTGCCCTGTCATTTGTAGAAATTAATTATTGACAATTAAATGAAACCACGTTATGTAATATTATTTCTACTTTCTTTAAGTTCTTTACCATGACCTAGGTTTCGTTGTATTACAATATATTCAGGTGGGCTATTAGCAAAGATAATAGCCCTTTAGATCTTTGCTAATAGCCTACCTGACGATATTGTAATAAAATGAAACCTAGGTTGTTGTAAAGAAGTTAAAGAAAGTATAATACTACATCACATTCTAATATTGTGCAAACATTATGGTTAACTCTAACAGAGTGCTCATGCAACAATAAGTCAGACAAATGTACATGTAATTTAGGGTAATAAATAAATAAAACAAAATAAACTTTTAGTAATGTGCAAATGATTCCTCCAGGTCATATAGTCATTTAAAAAAAGCAAAGGTGTTTAAATATTTATCAGTCAGATAAAGTTCAAAACTCATTGGTTCACTAAATTTTAAGCACGATATTCATTATCCCGTTGAATGTATATATGTCCCTTATAAAGGACATGGGCAGTCATACCCCATAAATGTAAATAATTCATTTAAAATAAGATAAAAATATATACAATATAATATACTGTAAGATAAAGTCCGAAATAACACATTGAATGTTAGCACAGTTGTAGGTCACCAACAGCTATCCAACAGATCCAGCGAGTATGGTGAATAGGACTTAGTCTCCTAACTTAATTCCAATATTGTATTTTCCCTCATTCTTGGTATTGTCGTGTAAAAATAAAACTTTCTTTCAGTTTACTAATATAGTCTGGTTCTGCAGAATTTTTCCTGGACCCTATCTAGATGATGACAATAGATATTAGAGGTGACGGTTTCTCACACTATTTAATGGAATTCCAGGTTATCTTTCACTGTAATTTTAGAGTTCCTTTTTCAATTAGAAGTTATTTTATTTTCTCGAAAACGTTTTTCTAACTATTTGGAATGTGCCCGTACTTCATTACTCGGAATGCTGTCCAGGAACGTCACCACTTTGACTACTAGAGAAACAATACCAGAGGCGCTAACAACCCTTTGTGGGTCTTTGCCTCTCCCACCGTTACTCTCCACCTGATGCAATTATTTGCCTCTCTTCTCCCGTTGGTGAGCTTTCCCATCCTCCTGAGGTTTCCTCAACTAACATTTCAACTCAATAAATTTATCAAAATGTTATGTAGAAAGAAAGAAAAAATTTCATCTCTAGTAGATTCTTTACTAATGTCACCTTATGATGAAATTAACCCCTTGTGCGTCACTTATAAGCAACATGGTGACTAATGCCACTCATATGTTAATAGTCAGGTTAGAATGAGATAAACAGCATGCTCCAGGGGTTAATATAATATCACTCCAAAGTTTGGATAAGACGTAGAATTTTCAGCATGTATCATAAAATCCTAGTCAGTAAAGCTCATGAAAATCTTTCATTTACTTTCAACAAACAACACAATATAAGGATTATCTTCTAACCTGGCCCTGGCCAAATTGGCAGTAGAGTTCGCCAAGTTGTGGCAGACCGAAGAGTGCCTCTTCATCCAGTCCTTGCGCTGGCAGATTAACGAGCAGTATGTGGTGCCGCACGTGCCGCACTCAAGTTCGCCGCGGTGCCCGCAATACACGCAGATGTGCGCGCGCAATTCAGGAACCTAAAAAATGTATGTAAGTCTTACTATGTTATCTACACCATCACGACATAAACCGAAAAACAGAACCCTATTATTACAAGACTGTATATATTTAATGATTGAAGATGACGAAGCTTCAAAACATTGCTATTTTCGTATTACACCAATCTGTGTAAGAAACTACCTCATATATATTCATACTGACAATATTCATGAACTGTTCTGCTTTTTTACACCTACGAAATTACCTAGTATTAGACAACCTTAGTCACTACACTAAAAATGAGATTACAAAGGCCATCATTAATATATAAGATTGTCTCGACTTGGGTTTATATTTTTCTCAAATTTTAGTGGCAGTTAAGCCTTCTTTCCCAGGTCCCTAAACGAGCATTCACTGAAGTTCACTGAAATGATGTTATTCAGGGCAAGACAATATTGTATTGACAGACGCTTCGAAAGCGTCTGTCTCAAGACAACACTGCATTTATGGTGTTGAAATGATCAAAATGTAAACGCAACGTCGCACTATTCAAATGAAATATAAAACAATGAATATTTTTATCAATTGCTAAAATATAGCCAAAAATAAAATAACCAAAATTATCTACAAAAAAAACTTTTCTTAAGGAATTGGATGGCCACACACTGTGTGCAATCGTTTCACAAAGACACTCAATATCAATAGATATAAAAGAAATTGGAAGTGTCTATCTGTGATTCTCAAATTTTCAGCTTCAAATACTTTTACATACAAATGCAAATTAATTAACAAGGTTACGTGTCTTATAGGACAATGAAGTCCATCGTGCCTACACGTATTGTGAAACTGAGTCATCATACTGAGTCAATCGTCAACATATTTAACCCCTAGAGCGCACACGACACCATAATGTGACTTAAGTGCTTACTTATTGTGATATTACAGTCAGTTTACGTATTGTGATATAACAGTCAAGAGTGCTGAGAATAAAGCCGTATTATCATATGAAAGTGATCATTCAGTAAACACTCGGTTAGTAAATGTACTGAAAAACTTAGAGTTACATCTGTCGATTAGTTACAGAAATTATGAAATGTATCACCATACTCAATCAATGAACAACTTATTAACTTCTGGAGCATATGACACAATATTGGGACGTAAGTGCTTACATATTATGACATTGAGTGCTTACATACTCGGAGTGTTAAGAGAATAAAGATAGTGTTATGATGATATGCGAAATGACCATGCGAAAGTACATCTTGTGGCAAGTCAAAAAAAAATTCGGTTAGCGTATTGTCATTTATTTATGCTAAGCACATAACGCATGCCTTGCAATCAATAAAAAGTATTTATGGTACAGTATGTCTTAGAAAAGTATGTTCAAATACCTAAAAAACGCAAGGAGTTCCACTGTCTCACTTTACTCAGCTTAGGTAGGAGCGAAGGCGTGATGGTATAAATAGATATAGTAATAAAATAGCAAATGTATAAATTAAAATCACTTTCACCTGTTCTAGATCACCGTCTTCATCGTCATCAATATCCTCATGCCTCTCTGACAAATCTCGTCTCGGCAACCTGTGATGGTACCAAAAAGAAATATTCAATACATAATGAATATATTTCACCATGAGAAAACTGACTTAATGCAATTATAAATTTCAAATTAACGGACAAATGGACATTTTAAGATTATTTAGGTATATACAAACTTTAATGCACACAATTGTTACATAATAGTGCACTAATTTCTATGAAAATAATCTCTCATAGCCAACCAAAACTTCAGTCCAGTCCCGCTCGACTAGTGGCTGGGAATCGAACGCTGGATGCTGTGTTGCACCACACCTGTGACGGGTGTTTCATCAAAATTGGATGAATAAAAGCTAAGATATAAGACTATTTAAATTTAACGAGCACTGTAGAACACAGGCAGTGTATATTATACTTAAGTGTATATTATACAAACACACAAACTGTATATTATACTTACCCAGAATTAGGTACAGCTGACACCTGCAAACAAACATTATAACTAAAAAAACACCGTGTATATTATACTTACCCAGAATTAGGTACAGCTGACACCTGCCTAACAATACGGCCATTGGCTGTCATGAAACAACTTTTTGACAAGTTGGCCGGCAGGGATTTCTGTAAAAAGATCAAACGTTATAATTATCCTACAAATTTATTTCATTTTAGTAACAAATAAAAAGTGTACAACGATTTGTATCACAAGAAAATTTAATGAATCACATTCACAATTAAATGAAACTACGTGATGTGGCATTATTTCTACTTTCTTTAATTTCTTTACCGCGACCAAGATTTTGTTGTATCACAACATCTTTAGGTGAACAATTAGCAAAGATATAGCGTATCATTTCATATTCAGTGTAGTTATAGCTTATATATAGCGGAATCTTTGCTAATTGTCTACCTGAAGATGTTGTAATACAAGGAAACCTAGGTTGTGGTAAAGAAGTCATTTAATTGTGAATGTGATTCACAATTAAATGAAACTACGTGATGTAGTATTGTATTTTCCCTAGTAAGTGTATTTTCCCTTCCGTAAGTCCATGAATATGTAACTTAGAAAATGAATTGATAATGTTTAAAATAATTCGTGTCATTTTTCGTTTATTATTCTATACATTTTTTTCTATTGTAGAAGAAACAAAAATTTTGTTAAAAAACATTAGCGGGTTACATACTTGTAATTTCGACACAAATAATGAGATCATCTAACAGGGTATTACAAAATATAAGCTTAAGAAACTGTGCCACTCTTATATTTTTAAAATTTTTTTTATTCAATCCACTAAATGCGACTTATATTAGGTCCCAAACAGAATTTCAATATTACATTCTGATTCTGATGCAAACATTCTGAAATTTCTCACACAAAACTTAAATCGCGGTGATGACGCGCAAAGGTCAACATTGCAATATAAGTCACGAAGTATAGAATTTAACCAGTAAAATCCCACATATCAACATATTGTGGCGACTGAGTTTTTTTTTTCAGACCTAAAGTGTAAGTTACTTGTCAAAATCTCGTACAGTTTCAGCAAATATTCAGCTAGAATATTGGGCACGAATACGTCCAAGAATATAGTATAATATGAAAGACGTTGAAATCTATGCGGCTGATCCATTTGCATTTGACAAATTTATGTAATCTATACATGTAATAAAACTGTGACAGACTAAATTCTGTACATGGAAAATATTTTAAAGAGTGATTGATTTAGCATAAAGAATGATAATGGAAGCCAGAATAAGTTTTTATGAACTGTCAGTGTGAGCGAGTGCCAAAATTGAAGATTTTTGGAGACCCACCTCTCTGAACCCGATAAAGCTAACCTATTACATCAGGGAACTATAAGCTTCGAATTTCATTTCATCATTTAGGTATACAGGAGATCAAAAGCGGCTCGGAATAGTTCATATAAATAGTTACAGTCCACGTGCAGCGGGATTTGCGAGTACTTGGCCGGTGCACTGCCGTGAGCTGAAATTATGAGCCGTAGATATCTATAAACAATTTCTCCCCTATCTAAATAATAACTAGAACTAAATATTCTATATAATTTTAATATTCAAATATTTTAATTCAATATATTAAAGAACTAGCTGGCCCGGCAGACGCGGTTCTGCCCAATGAAACACAGTGATAGGGTTCAAATTTTGTGATTTTCTTTTTCGGCATTAAACCGACATATATTGTGAATACAAGTAATTTTGGTCCATAAACATAATTTGTTAATAACATGACTACAGCGTCACCTATCTTATCCCAGCATAGCTATGAACCCACTGTATTGACAATTAGATAAGTATACATAAAACAGACTGTTGATAGACATTGATCACTTGAACATGGCAAAATAGAAAAGTTAATAACCTAATCTTTCCAAGATAACTGTCATTTTGTAAAAATATGACCTAAATCGGTGAAGGCGTTCAGAAATTATACGATCGCTAACAGATTCACAATAGATTATATATAATAAGATACTGGCAAAAGTTTACATAGCCTTTTATCGAAATATTTTATTTTCTTAGGAAGTCAAGTTGTTTTTCATAATAGTTTGTATGTGGCAATTCTATGGGACTCTTTGAACTAACGAGATGAAACAAAGTGCAATTGTGTCTCTCATTGTATTCTCTATACACAGATATAATATACAAATCTATGAAATGCGCAAGCCAGACAGTATTGTAGAAAAAAGCAATATAACTTTAAAAAAGCAAAAAAGACATTCATTATGGCAACAACAGAACAAATGTCAATTTATGTTTAATTAATGTAGGCAATGGCTACAAATTAAAAATAATTTTTATAATCGTTTCTAAAAAATTATTATGTACCCCTTTTGATTTTTATTATTCCATTTCTTATTAACAATTATTGATATAATAAAAGAAAATCTTATCACAAACTATATTATTTTTTTGTTCTTTAATGATCATCAATTGCTTAATTAGTTGCACTTTCTTAAAAATTACATTCTACTTCTATCTTATTATATATAATCGTTGGTGACTGTGTAACTTCTGAACGACTTAATCGATTAAGATCATATTCACACTACATAGAAGATGTCCGGGAATAGATGTCGGACAAAGAAAGACACTATTCGTTGGCTATAAAGGAATAAATTCTCATTGAAATAAAACGTAAAACACACCCTCTTTGTAATTGATTGAAAAAAATATTACACATAACTCTTTTTAACACACCCAATACTTGCTCGGAGTGTGGTGTTTATCCGCAGAGGGCGATGTCTTCATGGCTGTTTGCGGGTTATACCCCCAAACGGCGCTGAACAATATGCACAAATATTACGAAAAAGACGACAAACAATTATAAATATTAACTATTTTTCAGTCAAAGAATAACGTTTTTCTTTGTCCGACACTTATTACCGGACACCGTATGTAAATTTTTTGACAATACAATAGTTCGTAGCTATGCTAGAATTTGATAGGGGGCACCCTAGTCAAGTTATTAATAAATTATTTAAAAACCAAAACGACTCGTATCCACAATATGTCAGTTTAGTGCCAAAATAGAAATTTAGTGCCAAAAAAGAGAATCACAAAATCTGGACCCAATAGGTGGTGCTGTCGTTCAATCGGCAGAACTACGCCTGTTGGGCCAGTTAGTTATTATATAAAATTACATTCTCATTCTAACATCAGCCAGGAGATTTGTGACAATCTCCATTTCTTGGCTACATTCAATGGGTCTGTAGAAAAAAAACTCTGTATTGGTCAGTTCATTTTACCTTCAAAGTAGAAACAAGTTCCTATTCAGTGCAGTGTATGACAAGGAACGTAATAAATGAGACGACTCCTTCTCTGGTGTGGCATAACAGAAATTGTAAATACGAATCAACGTTCAACTCACCCTGCCTGCCACCCCGTTAAGACCTAGCTGGGCGGCTTCCTCCCTCATTTGCGACCGCACCAACTCGACTTTTGCCTCGGCTAACTGCTCTAACAGCCGATGAACCCGCGCCCCAGGGTTCAGATCCAACACCTCATCGGAAGCCAGCTCTAACTGCCATCAACAAAATGGAAATATGAATTATCGTACCATGAAAATATCTCATTCCACTGGTATCTTCACTTCACTCATTTCATTCAAGAAATCAACATTTCGCAAAATTAAAAAGCGTAAAAAAACCAAATACTACATAGGAAAAATTTTATATAAGAATATTGAATGCAAAGTGAATTTTCGAGGAGTATGTGTAGAAAGATTACATGTATTAACACATTGTATACGGAAAATATATTAATACGTTTTACGTTGACTGGTAGTAGAGCACGGGACACGTATTAATATGTTTTAAAGACTAGCGGTATAATGTAGGTAGGGTGTAAATATGTTTTTTTTATACTTTTTATTGCTCTAAAGAGATTCTATCATGAAGATATATGAATTGCAAAGGGTAAAATTTGGGTCTCTAACACATACAATGGTGAATTATGTATGCACATCCAGATTTAACGGTAATCTATTCAACTGCGTAGAGTCATCTCTTTACACAATTCTCTACTTCGCCACGCATTCAGTGCGATTCTAACAATCGGAAAGTGTGCACACTTCACAAAATATTTGTTATTTTGATCAAAGTGACATTATTTCGAGAGACATGATCCAATTTGACGACGAAAGTGATGAAGAGTTATGTGTTGATCGTTTATTGGATTTTTCGTGTGATATCGAAGATCATTCAGAATTGGAAAGTAATAATGAAAGCCTACAAATTTTACTCGCAGAATTATATCTTCAAATTCTGATGGAAGTGAAGTCAAATGGTACTCGACTGACAAACCTCCAGTTCTTGAAGATTTTACGGATCGTCCTGGAGTATCTTCGAATGCTGCTCCAGAATCTCTGATGCAGTTGAATCGTTTATAAGATGATTTCTTTCAATATTTAGTTTATGAATCAAATTGAAACAAAACTATCAAATGGCGAGATGTTATAATCGCAGGAATGAAGAAATTTTTGGGTCTAATAATTTTGATTGGACAAGTTCGTAAAGGCAAGCGAGATGATTATTGGTCAGCAGAACCGTGCTTGGAAATATCATTTTTTTTCCAAAATCACATCAAGGGATAGATTTCGACAAATTTGCGCAGCTTGGCACTTCAACAATAATGAAGACATCACAGAAGATTCGGGAAGAGAGTGAAAGTCATGCCTATAACCAAGTATTTTTCTGATAAATTTATTGTTTGGTTTGTACACATTTATAAATTGTTTTTTACATTATTTTTTTATACATTATACTTTTTTCAAAATATTTTCAATAAATCGAAATGTTTATATACTTTATTACTTTTATTTCAATTTCCAGAGAATTTTTCAGTATTAGCCTGTTTAAAATTTAAGAAAAATAATTCAGTATCTGTTTTATAGTATTTCACAAAAATATGTAACGTTAAAGTTATCGTAATTCACAAAAATATGTAACGTTAAAGTTATCGTAATTCACAAAAATATGTAACGTTAAAGTTATCGTAATTCACAAAAATATGTAACGTTAAAGTTATCGTAATTCACAAAAATATGTAACGTTAAAGTTATCGTAATTCACAAAAATATGTAACGTTAAAGTTATCGTAATTCACAAAAATATGTAACGTTAAAGTTATAGTAATTCACAAAAATATGTAACGTTAAAGTTATAGTAATTCACAAAAATATCTAACGTTGAAGTTATTGTAATTTTACTGAACATTGCCATTTGCACAAAATTAGCAAAAATGGCCAACACCGCCTGTTAGCGAGTAATAAAAACTACCCACAAAACAATGTATTAAAACAGTAAGTTTTCTTTGCACGCTTTTAATGTTTACTTTAAGACTGCCATGACCTGTTCATCGTGCATATTTTACTATAATTAACTGTGCATATATAAAATTAATTTTTCTGGTTTCGTAATAGCCTTTTAGTTACTTTTGTTATGAATTAATTAGGCTGGGAAGTAATAAACCCACTAGATTTTTCTAGAGATTTCTGGAATATAGATACTTCTGAAAATCTCGTATATAAAGAGCACGATGTTCTATACTCTCTTCAGTTAGCAACAGAGTTTCAGTGAGTAAAGAACAAAAAATATGAAAATTTAATGAAGAGAACTTTATAGTGCTCTCGCTTCATGTGCCGTCTGCACTCTTACACAGTCAAGCGTTGGTTCGAAAGTTTCAAAGAAAATATCCTATATATACAATATGGATTTGGCCATTCGACATTAAATGATTCCGTATATACCATATGATGTTTCTCAACCATACATCAAAATGAATTAACAAAATTCAGTTTTACTATAAGTGGTTTGTAATTTCAAACATGATGTATGTAATTCCAAACACACCACGCTGCTTTGCTACCGATGCTGATGAAAAAAAACAACCTCACGCTGTCGCCATCGGTGTTGTTGCTTAGCATACATATTACAAACATTCTTTAAATTTTGTTTATATTAAAACGCTACTTGATTTGCTTGAAAAAAAATTTTCATTCTTGGTGTAATTGTTTATTTCACTATTCTAATGTATTTATGGCTACTAGTCCTGACTGGGTTTTCATTTAATGTCGTACGGACATACATTAAATTCAGAAATATTAGAAAGCCTCATTAGAGGTGGGTGTTCTTGCGCTTACTACATAACAAATATGCAAAACTATTTTTTGACAACTATTTTAATTAAACTGCCCAATAATACAACTTTTTAGTAAAGCCCATAATTATTTAGTACTACTTATTTACAACAAAGACATATAGAAATTATAATTTTAAAAACAAAAGTCAAAGCCAATTTTAAATTGACTGTTAACTATAAATATTTACAGAAATCACTGTCAGTTTGTGAAGCAAAAGAAAGATTTTTTCTATTACTAAAACATAATAAGTAATAACATTAAAAACAGTTAAAATAAATATATTGTACCTAGGACTTTTCATTACAAAGTTTAACGATTTAAAAACTGACGAACTGCGATTCACGCGAAAACGCCCCATACAAAACACGACTGGCTTATGACGTCACTGGCCTGTTATTTAGCATTCATTATAAGATAGTTTATTAAAATTATCTTTAGTATCTCGTTAAATACTGCGTTTAAGTTAAATATCTCATATTATAATTTTGCTCATTCTTTGTGTGAAAACTAAATTAATAACTTTTTCAATTTAATGAACAAAAAATTTACACTTTTTCCTATTTAGAAGTTTCTATTATTTGTTTGTCGTATGCATTATTTTTTTTCATGACAAGGTTTCTTAAACCTTACTCTGCAGTTTCAGAATATTTTTACAAAAAATATCCACATCAGTCAAATACCCAATTGGATGGGAATCCAACTAAAAACTGCCAGTTTACCAAAGAAATATTCTGATACTGAACACACATTGCACACGGCAGCGTGCAACATTGAACATATATCTACAAACAAGCAAATCAATTCCGCAACTAAATTAATTTTTAATGTCAGTTAAACTGTAATAATTGTAAACCATATTAACCAAAAAACCCCGTAAAACAGCCACGCACATAGGTGCATGTACGCAATGTGATGCACCACTGTTGTTATTGAGCCAATTGGCAATTAAGCAATCAACAGACAGTACAGTTGGGTCCTGGTTGAGGTTGATCAATATTTCTTACAAAACGGTTTTTTCAAACATGGAGAAATAGGAAGACAGTTACTTTGTTTTTAATCAGTAAACTGTTTTTATAAAGCCCATCCCTAAGGCCTATTGAAACGAGCCCTATATTAAGTTTGTACTAACTGGCAAAGATACTCTTGTGCTATCATACTGCAGTAGAAAAACAATTTCACACTTTGAGGAAAGAGTGACATATTGAAAAAGAGTTGCTACCAAACGAATTAAAATTGAAGAACTGAGATAGTAGAAGATCACCAACCTAAAATCAGCAGTCTCGTAGGCACTCAACATCTATGTTCAAAGCTGTAGATTTTGATACTACGAAAGTATGGTTAATAACGCTTTCTTATCATTTGACACAAACATAGTCGAAGACTTTGAACCAATCTTCTTTCAATAATTTAGTGATAAGTATTCCAACCTGTATCTTCACAACCCAAGAATTTTACCATTGAAGAATAAAAGTTCATAAAACAATTCAATACTTACATCATCTAACCCATAGTTTTCTTCGTCGGAATAGTAATCTCCAAAATCTTCATTGTTGTGGACCCAATCTTGCCTGTAAAACAATTTTCGATTTTAATTATACAAATTTTAAACTCCACCTCGATATTTTTAAAATTGCAAATGTGCATACGTCTCATTTTTCTGTTTCGACTAATCTTGATAACAAACATTTATAAACTTCTACCATTATTGGTATAATGTTCAAGTATTTGAAAA